>OZ020253.1:14520527-15120527 GCA_963971285.1 Astropecten irregularis
CGGTTACTTACCAACGTGAGATCACATTGCGGGGGATGTCATTATTAATTGGGCTAGCTTGTTGCGTACAGCCTACAGGTGGGTTATAGTGAATATATACTTACATTGGCTTACTGCAGGTTGCACCGTATTTATACCTTCACATCACCTGTTACTTAGCTTAAGGAAGTAAGCACGGATCTGTCCAGACAGGTGTCTGTACGTCTAAGATTTAGATCGATTACGGAAGTCTTAATGTAACACCTTCTTTATCCCACTGGCTGGCAGTTCAATTATCACCATTCAGAAACAATTCACCATCGTGGCCTAGAAAAACGCCAAATTTGAGACGGAAATTTAAATTATTTGTCAAAATAAAACAAAGAAGGAAAATAGACAGACGCTTTATTCATTTTTGTGTTTGATGATTTCATTTTGCGTAGAATGAGCTACGGGGTTTCCTCCAGGCCATGTAAGATCCATGAATTTAACTCATGACTAGGAACGAATCCCTGATATTGATCTCTTCTTCTAATTTCATGAAAGACCAGACGAGGATGTCACAATTATCATTATTCAGTGGCTAAAACAAATAAGCCAACTTGGTATAAAGTATCTCGTCTTAGGGTGCCAAGTGTTATTGTAGAAAAAAGTATAATGTCCTGAATCAAAATAATTATGTTTCTAAATAATGTCGAATTTTAACATTTTTTTTCTTGTCACAGTTTTATAATTATGTGTCATATAGTAAAACAATTAGATGTGATTTGGGGGTAAATTTAATTTAATCATCAACAAAATATGAACAAAGAAAAAATTACTGGAGCGGGATTCGAACCGGCGATTCATGAGCACAACTATCAAGGAGGATAAGGATAGTTAGTACATTGACAGTCATAACAATTATGTGAAATCTTAAATCCCACACGGTGCCCACTTTTTGAGAAAACAGTGAAAAACGCCCACAGTATTTTCAACATCTTTCCACCGTTTTAGTTTGATCTTTGAAAGATCAAAATTGTTTTTGGTCATTGGTTTTACTCTTTTCTGGATAAATACAGCATTTCAGGCAATCACAACCATGTTTCTACCATCATCTTTAATTTATACCCCGTAAGTTATAGGTAAATCTGTGAAGATATAGGCCTATGTTACTGTTTGCTACCAAAGTATGATGGTACCTTCAACTGATACGCGTATAAAATAATCTGATAAGTCAAAACGGTGTTTGCCTTGCTTGATCCTTGATAATGTACAAACTTTATGGCCTATACCCATAGAGTTAATTAGGTCTATACCCATGGTCTACTTTGTCTGACATGAAGCCCGTGAAGGGCAAGTAACCCCATCAGTGGCTGGACGGGAGCTCTAAGCTTGCACGCAAGCATCTCCCCTCCAAATCCCAACCAAACAGGTGATGTCTAAAAAGGACAGGGGTCGATTTCACGAAGCCTTACGACCGATCGTAACTCGATTTACGAAGGATAAACCATCGTAGTGGGCCTATTCTACATAGGGCTGCAATAATGACAAGTCCTACGATTGATAAGTTACGACGAGTTTGGTGAAATCGACCTATAAGGACCAGTGTGACAAACATGTATCAAATGGGACCGGAAATTAAAAATGACCGACTGCAGTTACCAGGGTAAAAACTTCTTGGAAATTAAGGTGCATGATGCCCTAAACTAGACAGGCGTCTAATTGGGTCGATTGATTGAACTAATAATAGGATTCCAGACACCATGTTTAATTGGTCTGTCTGATGTCAACGCTGGGACGTTTCAACGTTTAAACGTATTCAAGATGGAAACCGAATATCTACGAATAGTTGGTATCGACGCCACTGCAATTCTGAATGTTGAATGTTGTTTGAAGACCTTTTTCTGACTTGTACAATTAACAAGGTAATAAATTCAACAGTTTTTCACGAGCCTTTACAAGCATTAGTTAGTTTTTTAAAGGTCGTAGGATTGGTATACCAAACCAGAACAGAACTGTTCACAGATTTACCTTTAACCCCCTGCTAAAATATTTCTGCCAGAAATGCTATATTTTGTCTAGAAAAGTGTTAAACAATAGTTTGCGTCTTGCCAAGATCAAAAACATTCTTTATCTTTTATAAGAAATAAAAGAGTCTTTTTTGCTATTTTCTCGGGACTCAGATGTCCGATTGAGCTCAAATTTTCACAGGTTTTATATAATTGCATGTACATGTTTGATCAGACAAAGAGTGAGTGCTGTTCTTTGACCATTGCCAAACAATACTTTTTTGTATTATCGAAGCGCGGACTTTGTTTGGGGTTGCCGGTGTTCTCTTTGATCAATGGACGAGGTTCATTTCTCGCAATGATTTTTAAATCAAAATTCGCCGAATGTTTCTCTTTATTTCTTTTAAAAATGTAGGATTGGTAACAAACCAAAACCAGAAATCATCACAAATTTACCTTTAACCCCGTGCTAAAATGTTTCTGCCTGATCCTCGGCCGCTGGGCCTTCTTTTCGACTCCAAAAAATCAAATCCAAACCCGGACTCGCTTGAAATATATGACTTTGCCTTTGTTGTCATATATCACAAAGTGGCAGTTTGGACCAGGTCGGGACCTGTGAGCCAGAGGTCCCAGGTTCGAGACCCGGAGCGGCAGGATTTTTTTTCGACATCCAAAAATCAACGCTCCGACCCCGGACTCACTTGAAATATATCAGACTTCGCCCTTATTGTCACGTGTCACGAAATGAACCGATTTGGGTTGCAATTAGCCTGGTATTTTAAGAGTGTGAGTTTCTCAAAAAGGATGCATTTCATAGAAATGCACTTCGCTTCATAACCCTCCGAGCCGTGCTCGCTATAGGTAAAGACGGGTGCAATTTATTTCTCAATAGTACTTCCCATAATCTCAAACCAATAAACCCCTCGTAATCTTTCAATTTCCTTTTTAGTTGGGTCGAAAGGAAAAAGGAATCCAAGACATTCCTTGGCATTAGACTGTAAAAGATTTCATTCCTCTATAACAAAATACTAAACGCTGTCACATAAACCATCAGTTGTAGGCCTATGGCTGTTTTAGTCAAAAGTTAGGGCCGTATACTGTAGAATGTGTGTTTTACACTTTTTTGGGGAAGAGGCTTTTAGCTAATGTAAATATTTTGTTCGCACAAATACCATGTAATTGAATAAATACTTGTCATGTGACAGCACGTGTCATCAGCGGCATTTAAAGGTAACTGAAGATGGACCAGCGTTCAGCCTTAATGGTGTATGTTTAACCTTCATCTTATAACAAAACTTACAGAACCGTTAGTCAACCAAGTCACTAACCAATTTAAAGGTAATATCATACTTTGGTTTTTGTCAAAGAAATGCAGATTGGTATAGGCAAATATCAAGGAAGATGCAGTAACAGTCCCATACGGTGCCCACTTTTTGAGAAAACAGTGAAAAACGGCCACAGTATTTAAGTCTTTTCTATTTGATTTTTTATCTTTAAAAGATCAAAAATAATTTTGGTCATTGATTTTTTTTTCTCTTTTCTGGATAAATACAGCATTTTAGGCAGACAAAATGTTAACGGTATGTTTATACCATTATATTTATACCCTGTAAAGTTATAAGTAAATCTGAGAAGATTTCTGTTTCGGTGTGCTACCAATGCATAAAACAACACACGCGAAATCTTCAGATTAACGTTGCCGCATTATTATACACTGCACTGGAAAAATACAAAAAGTATATTAGGCCATTTCTTCCATTGTAATTATCTTAAAAGTGATATTTCGATACGGACAAATTTGGCTAAATTGCTGTTCAATGAAGTGGGCTGTTTGAAATCTTACCCAATTAATTCTAATCTAAGTTCACTCGGTCTATGGACTAAGATTGGGGCATCCCGTGCAACCAATATAACGTTCCATGATTCGTCCATTAAAACATTATTTGTTCGTTTGCTTGTCTTTTTTGTAAAATTATATCGCTGTCTGTCCGTTGGGCGGGACTAGACTCGACTCGGGGCTGCTGGTCTGGCAGTGTGAATCTGTTTGTCTCGTTTATTTGTAAGTGAGTATATACTGTGAGTGTTAAAAGTACATGATTGGTAACATACCCAAACAGAAATATTCACAGAAGTTACCTGTAACTTTCAGGATTATGAAGATAGTGCTGTTTGGTTAAAAACATTTCCGCCTGAAATGGTCAGGTGTATTTATCCAGGTAGTATAAAACAAAGAACGAAAACAGTTTTGATCTTGGGGTAAGATCAAAACCATTATTTATGATGTTTTTATAAGAAATATTGAGTCGAGTTTCCGTTGTTTTCTCACGTGACTCGGATGTGACAACGGAGCTCAAATTTTGGCTCGGGTTGTACAAAATAATTAAAGTTTGATCAAACAAAGTGTGAGTAGGCCCTACTTTTCTTATGATACAGTGACCTTTACCAATCATACATTTTAAGTTGATTTTCCTACCGTTTATACCGACTGCGTCCGTGGCCAGCTACTCCAGCTAGCGTTTAATACAATAATTGTGAAACAAATGAAGACCTATGTCTACATTTTCATATTCTAGTTTTATATTTTATCAATGTTCTTTAGTCAGTGAACTCATACAGCTAAGGATCTTTGTCAAAAGTGCATAAACTTCACACGGTGTACACAACTTAAGTTAAACCGCTTAAACGGTCATTTAAATCAGAGACTTCAAGAAATACTCCTGACTCGGCAAGAGATCGTAGAGGTGGTAGGATAAATAGATCGCAAGAAGGTCTAACATGCCAGGCCTATGCTCCGTTGATCAACACAGCTGCAAAAATGCCCAGGTCAGTCAATAGGCTACTGAGCTGAGCACGACCATAAAAACGAGCTCTGGGGCAGGACTTATATCGTGCGCACTCATACCGCACCTGGATTTATGTCGTACGAACTACGGAGGCTGGGAAAGATCAAGGTACCTGACTATATTATGTATTCCTTTCGCTTCACACGTTCACATCACACACAAAACTACATGATAAACTGGAGATGCTAATAATATTATATGCATTTGAACCTGGTATGAACCGTGTATAACGTGCGATATAAAGGAGAACCGCATACATCTTCACGTGTGTATGTATAGTTTAGTGGCTAGGGCCTTCAGAAAAATGGGCAGATAAACATGTTTTCACTGGTACCACGCAGACTGGTGTGCGTCCCATTGCCTACTGTATTGTAGTTGAATGAATAGCGCGCGCGCGCGCTATGCATGGGATCGGGCCATCATAACATAACACGGTGAAAATGGCGTGAACAAGTGCACTGATGCCATCCCATATCGGCCGGCTTCTTGTGAGTAAATGATGATAATGGTGATCGTCCGTACACTGCCTGCCTGCCAATGCAGTCAAACAACCAGGATTACAATCACGTCGCCTCCAACTCAATCTCCATCTGATGTCAACAGGGGGAAAGCGTAATTAAAAGGTGGGAGATTTGCTGTTGATGTTTAAGACGCTACCGATGTTAGGCCTATGATGTGGTAAAGTTCCACTGTGAGTAGGCCTAGTAGTAGTACGGTACGTACACGTACGTTATACGGTGCATGCCCTGGAGTGGAGGGAAATCGTGTACGTTTAATATTATTATGGTGTACCTTATGCAACAACAAAATGTATGAAGTTCAAGGCCTAAGTCAGTATACACGGCTACAGCACTGTCCTAGTATAGGCCATGATAAAACATATTGCACCTGTACAGAAATGTCACTGAATGTACTATACTACGTATACAAGCCCAGCTCTTCAAATTTTATAAAGAGTTGTCTGTGACTATGGCAAGTATGGGAAATCACCTTTTTGGCAACAAAAGACTAAGTAACGTGTTAAAACTTAATAACATCTTCATGATGCTCAGTAAATAAAGACAGTTCATGTTGGATATGAAATCTGCCTAGTTGCCATTATCGTAACCCTTGGTCTGACATTGCGACATGGACCCTAACCCTTACCCTTCTTTAGCTTAGGTCCATTTCCCAACGACTATGATGTTGAACCATAATTATGTTATTGATAAATCACAGCTTGGACTGGGAATAGGAATGAAACTAGTAGTAAGAGTCTTAAGAGTTGTTTTTTAGTTTTTACACTTAATTAAATGGCATTTACAACGTTTGTAAAGGTAACACGACAGCACTCACTTTGTCTAATCCAGCATGAACATTAAATAAAAAGCCTGTGAAAATTTCAGTACATATGAAAGCTGTAATTGTATGCAATATTGTGTCAAAAATCATCAATTTAGGCACCATTTTAATTGTGCATGGAAAACAATATCACTAGACAGCCGGACTAGTGCAGTACACACTTTACTAGACGACACTGAAATCATTAGACTCGGTCCATGGTACGGTCTAGTGGATATTTCAAGCCCTTTGTACACATGTAATGTGTCTGTGTCTGTCACTGAAAATTTCCAATTAATTTAATCACCAAAAGTGCTTTCATAAGTGTACTAGATTGTGTCATTTGTTAAAATGAGGGTTTTCCCAGCTGTATTGTTGCTAAATCGGATGGCCAGATCAAAAGTTAGAGTTTCTGTTGATAATCCGATATTTGCAAGCAGGGATCATGATCCACATTCTGTGACTGATATTGAGCTGTACACGTTCACTGTACGCCCATAGCAATGGTCTGAATCCCACCGCGGCCACCATGTTGTGTTAGTGGAAAGGTGAATAAATGTGGACATGAGTTGCATGGAAGCGTTTAATATACGACCTCTGACCTTCGTCAACCTTGTACATTTACATATCACTACAAACTGGAACATATACACAATCCATAAAATGTGTAGGACTCAAAGGATTGATCAAATTCCTGTTGACAACATTTGTATGAAAAAACTTGATGCTTAAAAAAAATATTTAAAAATGCCATTTTGTTTTGAGCTGCCATTTTGGAAACAGAATGGTTGCATTTTGTATTAAGGCATCATGTTGTTTCTGGAAAAGGGCATGACACCCGATGGATTGACGGAATAATTTTTCTGAATCTATTAACTCCAGTCCAGGTTGAAAAATATGTATTTTAGCATTTTTGACAGCTCGTGAAATAGCAATTTATCATTTAAAATGACAATTTTCATGGAAGCAGCTTCATCACGCGATACTGGACCGCACGATTCTTAAAATGCATAGAAATAAATGTTACACAGCTTCCTCGTATGATATCAAATGCAAACACGCTTGATTTGTGCAGATTTTAAAATATTGTGCCCGACTTTATCTAAGGATTATTTGTCAATTTTTGTGTGTGACATCGTCTTGTGATGAAGTCGCCCGATTGTCGTCGTGTTTTTGTAGTCACACAACATTCTCTCACGATTAAGTCGCGCATCTATATGAGTTGGCTTTTGAATTTTGAATTTTGTACTCATGGCCAATGGAATGTTAGGCCTATTACTTGGGAATTGAGTACAGTGCAGGTGGGCATTTCCATGAAAATAGGGACATGGCCTTAAAAATTGAAATGGCATTTCTCATTCCAAATGTCATCTTAACTTGTTGTACATAACCCAAGGTGTATGGAAAAGACAAACATTTTTCAAATTTATTTCCCATTCCCCCAAAAAATCATGAATACCTCTGTGATACTCTCCCCCCAAAAATTGTGTTAAAATAGTGCAAATGTAACAACTAGTCATTTACTTTATTTTCCAGTCAGTATTCAATGGAATTATTCACTTTTGTATTGTCAGATATGTAACCTTTCATATCCAAGTAACTGTATTTATTCATCTTGCTCATAGAAGTTAGCAGAAAATCTTAAAATTGGTCTTTCGGGCTATGTAACGTAAGTTACCAAAACATGCATTTTTTCAGATCACTCGTTTATTTGTTGGATTTGAAATCTGGCAATTATTTTTCTCCTCCTTCTAAGCATGACAAATAAAATAGAAACCATGGAACATACCAAGATGTACCCACATAGGAAAAAATAGCTGCCAAAATCTGTAACGTAAGTTACCGTGTAACGAAAGTTACCCAATCGTAACGTAAGTTACTGTGCCAAACCTATGCATACGTGTATATAATGCTCATGACTTGCATTAAACTGAATAAATAGCAACATAAAACAATAGAAGGCAGTGTTTAGAGTAGATTTCCCCCTCAATGTAACCAATTTACTGTTACTTCAAACATGTTTTCTATTTTTAGAAAACATACGTAGAAAATGTGTACATGTTACATGTATATATGGTTTATACATGTAATGATTATCACTAAGACAAGAACTGTCTTTCAGCTTATGACAGCTTCTAGCTTCTTTTCATAAATGTCCTGCTTTGGTGAGTAAGAAATTTCATGTATTGTACAATTATGCTGTATACAAATTCATTATCTTGCACTTTTAATTATTATTTGGGGATGATTTAGCATTAAAGGATAGTTTTATATCCTATGTAATTTTTTTTTGGGGGGGGGGGGGATTTAAATTCAGGGTAATTTGTTAACAATTCAATCACATTTTGTCATCAAATGTCTTTAGTAGATTCAGTACATCTTTTTCAATACATTTGAAAACATATCTTAAATTTCAAATGTCAGTTTTTCTTTTCTTTCAACAGAGCCAAAATACCTCCAAGTAAGCATGCTTAATTATCAAGCACTAAAAAGCCCAGTGTGGAAATTACAACAAGAGGCAAGCTACTCATGTATGGAAATGTGTCAATATGAAAGAGAGAGGAATGGGTCTTAACATGTTCCAGGGCTAATAGAAAGAGCATAGAGAGGAGAGAGACAACCAGGCAGTGAAACTGCTACATGTAAATTGTGACGACTTATAGAGGAGATAATGAGAAGGCCTAGAACAAATGCAATGCCCATGGGAAAGCCACTGCACAAGCTCAATACCTGGTGAATGCAGTATTCTGCAATGGGACATTTATGTTTTTCAGGAATTTGTTTAAATACTTGTATAAACTTATTGTGTATGACCATGTCACCGAACGACAGGTTCACATGCGCATACTGCATAATAAAATCCGTTTTAAATTCAATTTCTTTTAAAATTAAGTTTCCAATCAATATTTTATGCAAATTTAATTACCATCATATGTCAGAAGGCATTAAAATTAATTTTGCCAGCAAAAGCAATTTGATTTTAAATAAAATTTGTGAATTCAAAGCATTTCATGCAGTTTGTTGTTGAATGGACAAACTGTAACGTAAGTTACTGTAACGTAAGTTACCGCTATTTTAGGTTATTTCACCAAAATCGTAAAATGGATTTTCCTTCTTACCCTATTGATAACTAGTTAATATGCCAACAAACAAACAGCATTTATTAATTTTATTATTCCATGTGCAGTATGAGGAGACTTTTAAATCTAGTCTTTCCAAAAATAAGGCATGTCCTTTTCATGTAACGTAAGTTACCAAAGTTTGAACCATTGTCACTCAAAGAAAAAAAAAGCTTTCTAATTTGTTTTCATATGTTTCAACAACCTATGTTATAGTGTTCAAATAATAAAAAGTTTGTCAGTTGAAACCTATGCAATCAGTTGTGAGAGTCATTTGAGTGTACTAAAACCCCTAAAAATGTAACGAAAGTTACCGTGGAAATGCCCAGGTGCATAATGTCTACTGTTGTCATCACGATGTATACAGTAGGCCCCTAAAGGGTTTATGTATTTAAACTCAATGATTGATGGAAAATTCTTGCTCATTATACAAATGCATCCCTGGGATAATAATATGAAGAAGAGGAATATTGTACCAGTTGACAAAATCTGGAGTGAAATTTACATGTAATCAGGTTGATACAGTTTTAACAAATTATCCAAATAACAAGATCACCTAAAAAGCATAAAAAGTCTTCCTTGATCTCACAGGATTACCAACCAAATTTCCGTGTGATATTTTATCATTTGTACTGCTTTTGGCTTGTATTTGGCCATTGTTTGCTGAGCATAACATTCACAAGGCTTTTTTGGTTAGATTTTATTTACCAAGGTTTTTGGTGATTAAAGGTAATATCGTGGTACTTTGGTTTTTGTCAAAGAAATACAGTTATATAAAGGGAGATACAGTAACAGTCATCTGTGATACCAGTGACATGATATGGTGCCCACTTTTTGAGAAAACAGTGAAAAATCCCCATAGTATTTGTTAAATCTTTTCACCGTTATTTTTTTATCTTTAAAAGATCAAAATTGTTTTGGGAATTGGTTTTACTCTTTTTTTGATTAAATACAGCATTTCTTTTTCAGGCAGAAATTTGTTAATGATGTTTAGATCACTATCTTTATACCCTGTAAGGTATCTATAGGTAAATCTGTGAAGATTTCTGTTTCGGTATGCTATCAAAGTATGGTACTAAACTACTACCTTTAAGCAAAATTTTGGTAGTCAAAAGCAGCTCTATGAAATTGGCCCCTGGTCATGCTGGTAGCTTCATTCTTACTCCCCTTTGTACACTGTTGATGTTTACAGGTCTGTATCATTCTCAAGGCCTTCTTGGGGGCTTGGCTTTCCAATCCTAAGATTGGTGTCTTTCTGACAAAACATTGTGTACAGTAGTACATCAGCAGACATGTACCTGTACATTCCTTCACCTATCAGCCGTTGAATGCTTAGTCCAACCTGGACAGAGTCATTCTTCAAATAAGAATACCTTGATTCAAGACATCAAATCTACATAATAAAGAAAACAGGAATACAACGGTACACGTTTACTCATGTGTAACGTTGCTCACCCATCCGCCCGCCCACCCGCTCAAACAAATCCTGTACACAAGGTGAACCAGGTACCTAGTACATGTACCACTGACCCTCATATTGAAACACAACACGTGTACGGTTACATTCTCCCTCAAATTTAATTATTTATGTCAGTGGGTAATGAATAGATGGAGGTTACTGCAATCAATACCATTGGAGAGCAACCAACTATTCCTCCCACGGTGAAGCAACCTTGGATATTTATGCCTATCATTAGTGGTGATTGTACCGGGGTCTCATAGCTCTACTACACAAGACATTTTACAGTGTAGATTATTAGAAGTGTCTGACACGGAGAGCGAGATAAAAGGGGAGATGAAGAGAAGACATCTTGGATTATATACATGTAATACCCTTGTGAATAGACTGTTGAAAACAAGTACCAGCACACTGTGCATCATGTAACAAAATACTGAGCTATGCTAATTTCAATCCCAAGGTTTCATACTTGAGGTGTGATAAAATGGTGCTCAAGCACGTTTTATGCATAAATGTGCAAACAATTTTCACTGTAAATTACTTTTTTCACGTCTTATTTCCTGTCATTCTTGCAGCTCCTCTGCTTTCCAATAATCATTTGAGTACATGAATTTCTTTTTTTCCGTGGTTTTAATCGGTGAGGTATTGAAAAGTTGTGAAAGATCTGAAAATAATTTTCGTACCGGTATTGAATTTTGACCTAGGCGTACATACATACTGTATGTTCCGTCTGTTTAACCTAAAATTGTGAAAAAGATGTTCAAAGTGGTACATTTGGAAATTTATGTGTACAATGTATTTTGCAAACTTGTAGTTGTACATTTAGAATTGTGCGGATATTCTGTGTCTTGGTTTGTTTGTTTGTTTGTTGATGGTGTTTGTTGGGGTGTTTGTTTGTTTGTTTGCATTTTGTTATTTTTCATTTTACTCTGAGGTGGAAAATATGACGTACATGTACAGTTACTGTACTATGTACAATGTACGTATACAACATAGCCCTTTTACTGATATATGTGCATACACGTGAGTTTAAATTAAACACATGTACATTAAACTCATTTGTGTCAGCAAAAGGGGAAATTGAATCCGGCGGGGCGTTCATCAATAATAACCATCTATAGAACCAGCAACACTTAATTAACTCGGGAATAAGTCTACTACATGTACAGGTATGATACATGTAATGTAGGCCTACATCACATGTTTGCATGCTTTCTACACAATGTACTGTGCTGTACAGTACGTGTTTACTTGTTGTTTGTACCTGGGCCCAATTTCATGGAATCCGTTACCGTTAGCAAAAATTCTTCGCTTACGGTAGCAGAATTGTTTTGGTTACGGTTAGCGTATTTCACGGAAGAGTTTCCTTTTTGGTAACGGTAAGCAAGGAATTTGTGGCGAATACATACGACAGCGCGTTAGCAGAAATTGATCACGGTTACCCTAGAAATTATTTGCTAACCGAGAGTCTTGCTTACGGATTCCATAAAATAGATTTCACGCGTAGCAGTGCCCGTAAGCACAAAAGTAGGCCGCAACGGATTCCATGAAATTGGGCCCTGGTTTGTTTGTACATGTACTGTACATGTTCACGTACATTTTGTTGTGAAGTGTGTCAGTACATGTAGTCATGTACAGGCTCCTATGTATGTAAGCTGCATGGTGTATGTGAACATGCACAATTTATTTCCATGTCGTTTTTGTACATATATGTAAATGGAACTGAAAGAAATTAAGAAATGGCACCAAACATACTGTATATGCCTGTTCATAGGGTATTTTAAAAACATGTGCATCACGTACATGACCTGACAGTTATTTGCTATATATGTTTATTCAAACACTTAAATGCACGAAATGTAAACCAACCTTTTCCTGCATTTTATTTAAAGAAATGTTAAAGATCATTTAAGCACAGGTTGTGTATTATACATATGTTTACCTCTACATAATTTGTTACTGAACTCTGTAGACCTACATGTACACATGTACCTCAACTTGTTGCACATTATTTGCAGAGATACGCTTGACTATGACAGGCATTTACAGGGCATGCTACATCGCCTTAGACTGTGGTGACACATATAGGCCTAATTGCTCTCATTTGATTGTTATTTGATGATTATATTAATTAAAAAGTCGTATCCTCTTTGAGTGATCCTCCATGTACCGTTCTCAGGTTGCTGCATTGCTGCGTGTATCGATGAAACGATCCCTAGGATATGGCGGTGTGTGTGTGGTTTCATGGCTTCTGACTGCCAAACGAACATATAGGGAGCACCACCAACGTAGGGCTGGATGGCTCAGTTGGTAGAACAGTAGAACACCTGTAGGGTATTCAGGAGGTCGCCTGTTTGAATCCCGCTCCAATAAATATTTCTTTGTTCACTTTTCAATGACTTTAAATTCAGTCAGTTTCCTTTGTGGTGTTTGATGACGTTTGATTTTATGCACTTAGCAGTTTTTTGATGATATACATACATGTAATGATGATATGATGGTGAAATCCTGTATGGTACAATACAGTTACTCTTTCTGAAGTCGATTTCGCAAAGCCATATGAGTGTGATCGATGGTAACTCGAGTTACTAGGATAACATTGTATCCAACATAGGGCTGAAATACCAAGTCCTACGATTGCCTTTAAAAGTTATGATGAGTTTGGTGAAATCGACTGTACCTATTGCTAAGCAGTGTTTTAATTAATGTGACAATCGACCGTTAAATACATGTACAACAAAATCGTGACTTTAAATAAACAGCTGTCTGAAACGACCCAAGGCGATCGATTATTACACAGGAAAAGCAGGATTGTAATGTACGTGGCATCATATCGTTCAACTTATTAGCTTACAGTATTGTACGTCCATTCCTCCATATTATTTCATTTTGAGTGACTAAATAATTACGTCCTTCAAAAGAGTCGAGGACAAACGCGCCCCCTCTCCCAAACGCTGTCACAGAAAATTCACTCTGATGTGTTTGTGCAAGCTTCTGTCTGTCAGTACAAAAAGGTCAGGGTCGGGGCTGTGTTTGATAACGCTAACGTTATTTCAAGAGATAATTTAGTTGTGCAGGCTTTATAGGTATAACAGTACATCATATGCAGCAAAGCTTGGATATCAGTGATGCAAATGCCAAGTACTCTAGGTTTCCATGGAAACCGCAGCTTCCTTATGACGTTATCAAGTACGGACCAGCTGCAAAATTTACTCATTAGAATGCACGGATTCATGTTACAAGTCTAGGCCTAATGTCTGAGAACAATAAGGCATTATCTTTTCTATTGTTCAATTGTACCAGAACATACGTGTACTTGTACTTTAAAGGTTCACTGTAATCAAATTTGGGAAAGGGATGAAAGTGCTTTAAAATTATTGCTTAATACATACTTAATGACAATATAAATTTAATTTTGTGTAAAAGTGCTTAATTTTGACAAAACAGTTACAAAATCGATACATGTGTGCCCCGCCCCTCAAAACATTCACCCTTGGAACCGACTCACGTAACAATAGCTTGTGTCTTGTGACGTCACCTACCAAACTAGTATAGGCTCGCACCGCAGTATACTGCATGGCATTCTGCATGTGATGTAAGCAAGGTTTTTCGTCGCGAAAAGTGGGGTGCTCAATTATGTGTCTAAAATACCGCCTTTCTCCAGTACAATATTTTTTAGCGTAAACAAAGATAGACAAGTTGAGTTTTATAACAATACAAATGTATTAAAAGGTAATTTCACACTTCGGTTTCTGTCACAGAAATGCAGATTCATGGTCATTAATATCAAGAAAGGTACAATTAGCAGTAATCTGTGAAAATTGCAGTCCCATACGCTGCCCACTTTTTGAGAAAACAGTGAAATACTGCCACAGTATTTCTTAGGTCTTTTCTCTTTATTTTTATTTTTGATCTTTTTAAAGCGCCGATCACATTGAAGATATCACGCTTGACGCACGTGATTGCAAGTTTTAGTGTATTAACCTGATTTTTTTTTTCCAATCTGTACAAACATGAGAAATCGGATATGAAATTACCCGATTTTGCCCACCACTAAACCAAGGACAACTTTGAAGAAAAGAAGTTCGTTTGAGGACAAGAATCATTCCATGATCTTCTTGTCCTCGATTTTAATGCAGTCCTGACACTAAGTGTACACAGTACATGAACAGTTTGACACGATACATTACAGGTACTGTATAATGTTATGTTATAAATGTAGATTCATGCATATGATGTACACTGTATAGTATGCGCTTGTCAAGTCGACGTAATGTCTTGAGTATATGCATCGTAATCCACGAGGAGCAATAATTCATTGATGCTTGTGTCGTTCTACGGATAAACAATTTGGTGTTTCTGTCGTTATAAACTCAGCCCGTCAAAGTTACAGCATGTACATGCCAACAGTTTATAGTCAGCTTTAAAATTAGAATGTACAATGCAGTCTTCTGCCACACATTCCATTAGTCTCTTTTACCTAATGTAAATTTCATATTTCATGAAACACACGTTTTAACTTTGACCAGTGAAAAATGCTCTGAATGTACTTTTAACTGTGCTGTACATCTGTTTTTTTATCTCAAAGGTTTTTGATTTTGTATTTCTTTTTTTTTGTTCCAAACTTCGACTATTTTTAATAAACAGTTCGCGTCTTGTCCTTTAGATCCTTGGTTTGTTAAGTGTGTCATTTTTCCAGGTTATATAGATGTAAACCAGTGCTATCATTAATTAGTGTTCAAACACAAATTGACCATAGTTCACAAACATTGAAATTTCCATTTATATTCAGTACATGTACCCCATTGTACATATGCACATCTGATTTCGAACATGAACTGTTTGATCTTTTATAAAATCACAAGTTTGTGTCAAATGTACTTGTACATGTATGTAGCACAAAAGCCACAGAACGTACACATTATACATCCGTTTCTCCACTGAAATGAGCAGGAAATGGAATGGAAATGTTCCACGGCTGTTATTTCATCTGAGCTGCTCAAGATTCCTCTTTCTGTCCAAACCAGAGACAACTCCGGAAGTTTGTCGAACGGAATGCTGCCCAGGTTCCTCTGTTTTATAGCATTCCAGTTGTATTGTGAAATTTCTGTACACGATGTATTCAAAAACAAGTCCAAATTAGCATACCTGGGGTAAATTTCACCAAACTCTTCCTAACTTACTATCAATCGTAGGAATTTTGATGCATTGAAGCCCTACGTGGGATAGGCCCCCTACGATGGGTTATCCTTCGTAACTCGAGTTACGATCGATCGCAGGGCTTCGTGATCGACCCCTGTGCATGTTGTGACAGATGTATATTATACATATGTACATTATAAGCCTGCGCTTGTAAGATTCATGTATTAGTTGTCCTACAGTGTATAGGGCCTATGTATATGTACTGTAGACTGTAGTATTGAACATTAAAGTTTGTATATCAATTATCATACTTTGTTAGCATACCGAAACAGGAACGCCAAACGATAGACCATTGCCAGTTATCTGTTCACGTGAAACTGTGTCCACTCTAATTAATTTTCTAACTTGTAATTTGTAACTTTTATTGTACATGTATTTTCTGTGCCTTTACCTTGGTTTTTATTATACAACTGTATTAGATGTGTGTATTTGTGCATGGATGGTTGTTATCTTTTTTAATGGTGTTTTATATCTGTAATGTGTTTTTTATCCAGTGGAAGCTCAATTTCTATGTATGTTTTTACGTGGACAATAAATTTTAATGAATGAATGAATGAAACAGGAATCTCCACAGATTTCATGTAACTTACGGGGTTACAAGGTACAATGTATAAAGATGGTGAGGGTAAATGTTGGCGTAATTTTTATGCCAGAAATGCTGTGATTTATCCAGAAAAGAAACCTAATAACCAAAAACAATTTCAATTTTCAGAAAATCAAAAACAATGGTGAAATGATTTGAAAAATACCAGGGCGTTTTTCACTGTTTTCTCAAAAAGTCAGCACCATATGGGACTGGGAATCTCACATACTGTACATATGTAATACATGTATGACCGTTAGAACTGCATTTTTTTGACAAAAACCGAAGTAGGATACATGTGCTACCTTTAATGTACTGTACATACTACATGGTAATTTCAATGACTTTTTCTGAAAGGATTCCTCAAATGTCATTCCCAGATTTTCACTCTCAGAAGATCTCGAGATAATGCAAACATTCTGCCTACAGCCTTCGATAAAGATCCTGCTCAGGATCAAAAATGCTTCAGGCCCTCCTTTAACTCCAAGCATTAATGTCAGGTCTTTATTTTGGCTGATGAGAAGTTTGCGGCAGTTTATTACTTGTATGAATTCATTAAATACATTTTATTTGCAAACTTAGAGGTAGTATATCATACTTTGGTAAGAAACCAAAACAGGAATGTTCACAGATTTACCTATAACTTACAGGGTATGAAGATGGTGGTGGTAGAAACATACTGTTAAAATGTTTCCGCCTAAAATATGTATTTATCCAGAAATTAGTAAAACAACGTCCAAAAATCTTTTTGATCTTTTAAAAGATCAAAAATAAAAGAGAAAAGACTTAAAAAATACTGTGGCTGTTTTTCACTGTTTTCTCAAAAAGTGGGCAGCGTATGGGACTGACATTTTCACAGGTGATTGTAACTGTATCTTCCTTGATATTTTTGCCCATGAATATGTATTTCTTTGATAAAAACCAAAGTATTACCTTTAAAATGCAAGCTATTTTCCGAAGCACGTCCCTTTTTTAATAATTTCCAGAAGCTCATTATTTTGTTTTTGCGGGGATTGAAAAGATCGTCAGAAGTCACACTCGTGCAAAGCAGGGTCAGTTTTAAGAGGAGTCCATAGGTTACATAGTCCAGCATTAACTTCTCTCGTCACTGGCCATTATATCAGAAGGGTGTTTTAGTTCCAAGAACCATGGAGACGATGCTTTTGTCAGTTTGTCACCCCCGTAGTCACCCCCCATTAACAGTTGAAGTACATGTAAGAATGTACCATGTAGGCCTATGGCCATGCTTGCTAATGTACAACATCTACCATGTTTTGTTGTGTACGCAAGAACATACTTGTACGTGTGCATTGTAAACAATATAGGTATGTTTTTTTCTGTCATTCACATTTACACATATCATTTATATAGAACATCTACATGTACATGTACTGTAGTTCTTAGGGCAAGGGGCCAATTTCTTATCTAGAGCTGTTTGAGCACCAAAAACCATGCCAGCCAAATGTTATGCTCAGCAAACAATGGCCGAATTTGGTTGGTAATCTTATTTTATCAAGGAAGACATTTTTTTTTATGTTCTCAACTAGACTGTCACTCTCTTCAAACTGCTTTGTTTTTCCTTTTTTTCCTATTTTTTCTTCTTTATTTTTCCTTATACCGTGCCAACCTAATCATTATTCATAAGCTTTGTACCAATGTTTATTTTGCATCTAATTTGCATGCAGTTGCACCTGCGGTGGAAATTTTGGCAAATAAAGTGTAAGGCGTACAGTCCCATTGCATGCTGTAAATAGTACACTGTACACTGTGCATGTTCACATTGTATACAGTACATGGACAATGTACTGTACTTGTGAATATTGCTGCATTTGAAATCCAGGGGTCGAAATCGTAACTGTGTAAGAATCGTAAGATGTACAGTGTAGGCCTACATGTACAGTATGACGCATATAGCCCTATGGACATTAGGATACGACATCAAGTCCTTTGTAAACTTGTCGAGTTACGATCGACCACAGGGCTTCGTAAAAATGAACCCCTGGGCCATTGAATATAGATGCAAAAATTAACATACATGTAGTTGTATTACAATAAATGTAAGAGAACTTGGTACAAAAATTGATAATTTAAGGCAATGTCATACTTTGGTTTTTGTCCTAGAAATGCAGATTCACGGGCAAAAAAATATCACGAAAAATACAGTAACAGCCTTCTGTGAAATATGCAGTCCCATGTGGTGCCCACTTTTTGAGAAAACACTGCAATATTTTAATAATCTTTCCAGTGCCGTTATTTTTTATCTTTAAAATTGTTTTGGTTTTACTCTTTTCTGCATACATACAGTGCTCAGGAAAATTTTTACAGTATGTTCCTACCATCATCACCCCCTACCCCGTAAGTATAATAAATCTACAGGTAAAGATTTCTATTTTGTCTATTTTTAGTTCAGACCTGTTTTGCATGATTTTCACAGAACTCTAAATGTTTCTGCTAAACTGAGTTTTGCAAATGAACTGATGTTTGTCAGTTTTGGCGTGCGTTTGTTCGACTCCGCATTTTCAAAATGTCTTGTGAAAAGTAAATCTGTGTTTTACATGAAATGGAGTTTAATGATATTCAATTTTCTGACCAAATGACGCACAACGAAAATTTGATGGATGAGGTCTTCAAAGGGTATATTGTGTTTTTGCACTATACTTACGTAGTGTGCACGTACACACAGGGTACACACGTAAGTTGTATTATAATTTTCATGCCAGCATTTGTTGCATAAATTTCTTGCAAGTTCTGACAATCAAAACGGCAGATAGTAGGGAAGGGGGATTTCACTCGGATTTAGGGGGAAAGAAGGATGCCATTTGCAATAATGTTGAGGATTTCCATAAATTTTGCTCTACATAATTTTGTACATGTCATGACAGTTTCACAGGTACACACTGTTTGTTTCAGGCACGCGATCAGTGATCCTGCTGATTCGTATACAAAAAATGCAGTTTGGAACTGGGTTGAGATTTTGAACCCTGGTCCCTATCAGGGTTGATTTCGAACCGGTTATGTCAGCCTTTTCATACGTGTGTGAAAAGGGTTGAAAAGAATTCTCTGGGTTTGATCCAGTTCCAACCCCGAGATTTTGGATAGTGTGAAAGCCCTATAGATAGTATGTGTAATCCAGTGGCTGTATAGACCAGTCCAATGGCACGATATACTGTCCGCCATTACTGCAGTGTCCCCGCCCGCCTTTTATCCGGCATCAAAAGAATTTACACTCCGTCGCACTCTATAATTGCAGGGTGTACATGTGTACATTGCAGGGACGTACACCCTGCAATATAGAGTGCGGTGGACGTACATTCTTTTGTTGCCGGAAAAAAGGTGGGCGGGGACACTGCAGTAATGGCAGGTGTTTCCTACTTCCATGGTCGCGCTGTCGGATTGGTGTATACCGGTAATGTGAAAAGTGAGGTTACATTTCACCGATAGGCCTATTTGTCTGCTGCCCTCAGGCTCACTGACAGAATTTGAACTTTTGTTTTTACAGCATGACCGAATTTGGGTTCAGTAAATTGTACAGGGATGAGATTTGTCAGATTTTGTTTCTGATTTAAGATTTTTCTTTTGGTTTTGGATTTCAGATTTTATTCCTCACATGCTGTGTACAATTTAAGGAGATTTTCAGAGTTTGCATTTGATATGCCTCCTGTCAGATGTTTTCAGATATGTTTATCATTGGTCAATCTCAACCCTGATTGTAGCTCTAACCCTGCAAATTTCACTTCTTTTTTTGTGTTCTATAATTTACAAAAAAATTACGCAAAACAAATAATGGTCCACTTTCAAGTATTATTAGAAAGCAGGAGACTAAAAAATTCCGTCAACTTATTTGAACACTTGTATCAGGTGCACACTCGTTTTTTACATTGCTGAGTGCCGCCTTTCTAATGCTCACGACAAACAAGTCAATTTCATGGCTTTGTGGTGTTGCATTGTACTCCACCAGTAGTCACGTCAAGGCCTACGTGGCCTTCCCCTTGTCGTTTCCCCGACGCTGATTGTCGTTGTCCTGAAAGTTTGATTCATGGATGCCAAGTTCTTTTGAAGTCTGACACTGCACTTGTAGACAACGATGGATGCACCTGGTCATGGAATTTGTTAAGCCTTTCATAAGTTAAAATTGAACAATATCTGGTACACTGAATTATTACATTGTTACATATGTAAACATCGATTATGAATTCTCTGTACTATAGGCACTGTTGCTACATCACATGATTCGGGGGAAGCTTTTGCTTTAATAGTATAACAGACGTCTTGCACCAATGCACTGTTCATAATTGGATAAGAATGACATAAAGGAACCAGTCCATTTGCAAAAGCTTGCCCTGAATCATGTGATATACTGTAGCAACAGTCATAATTCGGAGAATTTCAAACTAGGATGTTTATGTGCAATGAAAGAAGTCTGTAAACCAGATATACTATTCATATTTAAATGTAAAGTTCCGAAAGTGTAGCCGTTGTTGGACTGTCAGCTTTAAAAACACATTTTTAAACAGTTCGCTGAGCTTTTCTAGCGACTTCCGATGTTGTAGTCAAGTAAATTTGTTCCGAGTTCCAAATACTGCCGAGTACTTTGACTGCCTAGTACCAACACAGGTTGAGTACTTTGCCAGCCGGCCGTTGGAAAATATATTTTCAAAAGAAATCGGGTACCAGACTAATTGGAATCCAAAGGCCTTTTCACACTGTCTCCTTTTCAATCTGTGTTGAAACCAACCCGGATCCACCCCAGTTCAGCCCGGCAAGTTGTTGAACCTACGTTTTTAGGCTCATACAACACAGATCACGCGTCACACGGCGCAAAATGCAGTTTTGAGTTGAGATTTTCAACCCTGCTCCCTACCAGGGTTGATTTCGATCCGGCTAGACCGTCCTACCCGGGTTGGCTCGGGGTTGAAAATGTTCAAGTGTGAAAAGGGTTGACAAATATCTCGGCGTTCGATCCGGTTCCAACCCCGAGATTTTGGATAGTGTGAAAAGCCCTGAAGTCTCGGTTTGATTGATCATTGTTACTGCTTCAAATATTAAGGGTGGATGCACTGTGAATATAGGGTCTTATACACTTTGCACAATGTAAACTACAAATCTACATTTGTCTTTACTGGAGTCGATTTCATGGAACACTAGACTGTTTCAATCTTAATTGCTAGGCAAACTGTGATGTCACAATATGAATCACTATGGTGATACTGACATTTCATCTTCTTAAGATGAATGTAGATCATAGAGGGTTTACGAAACGGAGGCTCAGGCTCAGTCTCTGGCTCTGCTCAGGCTCTGGCTTTGGCTTTGGCTCTGCTCAGGCTCTGGCTCTGACTCTGGCTCTGATCAGGCTCTGGCTCTGGCTCTGACTCTGCTCCGGCTCAGGCTCTGGCTCTGACTCTGGCTCTGACTCTGGTTCTGGCTCTGGCTCTGGTTCTGGCTCTTGCTCTGGCTCTGGCTCTGACTCAGGCTCAGGCTCATTTGGTGAATCCATTCTAGAATAACGGCCCGTATCAAAATAGAGACTTTTGGCTGCAGTTTGAAAATAAGATTCTCTGGTTTGAAAAAGGAAAACGGAGCTTGAACTTCAATGAAAATCCACAACCTGTATTTTCAGCATACATACATGTATGGATAACAACAGAGCTGGATCCTGAGCCTGAGCCAGAGCCTCCGTTTTGTAAACCCCCTTAGTGCTTGGTGAAATCCATCCCAGTATCTTCTTTGAGCCACACTCAAAAGAGTCTAATACTAAATGGTGTAACCATGAACATTCTACAAACTACAGATATACAATGTGCTGTACATTGTCGGTGTACAGTATGTATCCCGCAGCTTCCATGATTTTTGCATCATGAAAGAACTTCGAAAATGTCAACAGATGTTATTTCAGTTACGCTGCTGAACGACAACAAACAGGATCCCGGTGAAATCTTAAACTGAATCCAGGATGTTTTTGGGGGGTGGGTTTATCCGTTGCTCTTGTTTTTTTCCACAGCCTGATCAGTGAAGCCACATGTATGTTATTACAATTCCAAATTTCCAACAAGGTGTTTTTTTCACATCTAGAGCAGCCCAGGGATGTGTTCTGACGTGTTTTTTCAGATCTATATTTTTTACGAAGTTTTACATGTTATACATGTAATTTGTCCACAGCTTAGAATCAGGTAGGCTTCCTTTTCACTGTACATGTAGTACTCTACACCTGTATAATCTGTCGACGTGTACTGTACAATACGTCGTTGGTACATGTACATGTACATGTACATTTATAGGCTGTGCGTGTATGCATGCATCATTAATTTTGGGAATGTATTGATCAGTTTAATGTATATGTTGTCCTGTTAATTAGCGAAGAAAATTGGCACACAGGTTCATGTAAGTACAGTACATGTATGTACATGATCCATTGAGCTGAAAGTTTCACAGGTTTGTTTTTATTTCATGACATATTAAATTATGAACAGACCACAGTTGTTCTATCCACATTACCAAAGTATGATTAAACCGTGTATGTAGTTTGCTTTGTAAATGTACAATGTATGTCTATAGCGCACCTGATGGACCAGTTGTTATTCATGTCACTTGTCAAATTGGAAAAAATATCTGAGAGAATTTTAACAAAATGCCCAATTTCAGATTGTGTAATATTCAAATTTCAGTTTGAAACATTTTTCAATATTCCATGCAATTCTTGCATCATTTGCACCATTGCATCCAGTTGTTGTTGTTGTTGTTATTGTTTACTCATTTTTTTAAATACATTTTCTGTCTTAGCAGGTCAGTTTCTTTTTTTCATTCATTCATAGACTTATGCATAATAAAATGTGACTGTGATGTCCATTCTTCAAAAATGGAACGCAACTGAAGACGGATGTTTGAAATGACTCAATCTGGATCGTGAGACATCCATTTCATCAGGCTGCGATCAAGGTACGTTCTACATATACATGAATTATTGCAGACTGAATCTTTGTACTTTCATTAATACTACAGTATAATTGGTCATTGCTTCAACGCCATTGGCTATTGCCTTGATGCCCTGGTCTTTGCCTTGGTGCTCCTGGTCATTGCCTTGGTGCCCCTGGTCGTTGAATTGTTGCCCCTGGTCGTTGAATTGTTGCCCCTGGTCGTTAACTTGTTGCCCCTGGTCGTTGACTTGTTGTCCCTGGTCGTTGACTTGTTGCCCCTGGTCTTTGCCTTGGTGCCCCTGGTCGTTGACTTGGTTGCCCTGGGGCCAATTTCATGGAGCTGCTAAGCACAACAAAAATTGCCTAGCACAAAAATGTCATGCCCAATAAAACAAACCACCATTAAAAATTCCATTTGATATTCATGGTCAGTAGGAAACATGGTAAAACAAAAAAACAAACCAAAGAACAGTCACAAGTGATACATAACACATGGAAATTTGGTTGTTAATCCTGTTTTTATCAAGACAGAAATTTCATGGTTAGCAAATTGTTTGTGCTAAGCAGGGCTGTGAAATTGGCCCCTGTATGTGTTTGGTTTGATACTGATATGATTACCTATCTATATTAATTTTTATGTACACGTAAATGTATTTAATTTCTTTACTTTTATACTGCTTATTGTCTTGATTTTAATAAATGTTGTTGAATTGAATCATCTTTTGGAACTGTTTAAAATAAGAATGTTTGAGCGTGTGACGCAATATGCTAAATCTCAGGCAGAATGGATACTTGGTTTGGGACATCTCCAGCATTGCCACAAAGGCAGAGATCTAGCTGCACGCACGTACGTGTACAACTATTGTTAGCAGTACTACATGTACGTACATACATATTGTAATACGCACACCCTTTAGCTGTTTAGGTCAAACAGTCATTTATAAGCACTGCTACTGTACATACATGTACATGTACCTAATGCATAATTTGTACAGCACAGTTGGATTAGCTGACTTGGCAAATACGTGTAAAAGCTATGCATTTATCAACAGTACCAGTACCTTTTGGCCTTTTGTGAAATTCTGCAGATGTACAGTACTAATGTGTCGCAATTTAAAGGTACAATACATGATTGGTAAAGATCACAGGACTGCACTCATACTTTGTCTGATCAAACATGTACATGAAATAATAAACCTGTGAAAATTTGAGCTCAATCGGACATCTGAGTCACGAGAAAATAGCGAAAACCCGACTCGGGTTTTCTTATAAAACATGAAGAATAGTTTACTTTATGTTTGTTCCAAAAATCGTTCTGACGAACGATCTTTGGAAAAGACACTAAATCTTGATTTGCTTGAAAAACCCAGCATCTGATGAACCAAGATTTCCCATATGTTGACTGTTTGCACTGTTTACGAACTGTTGAGTCCATTTTGTGTCTTTTTTGGAGGCCTTGCAAATCCTATATTCTCCCTTTATTGCAGTTACAGTAGTTGTGTAGTGTACTGTGTAGTAGTCTCGGTCGTAAAACCGACTATGTCTACGACTATGTCTAGTACTCTCCTACATGTAGGTGAACGACCCAAATGGCCTGTGAATACATATGTATGCGACTATGCGTGAATGTGCACTTAATTACGCCTAAGTTATGAAACCACAGAATTACACATAACTAGGGTCTCTCCCCCCTCCCCTATACTGTAACCTGGATCTTGGCATTTTGATGAGAAAACTTCAAGAATTCACAAAACCATTGGCAATGTAGTGTGCTGTACCCATGATAACGGTTTAGCTGGATTTGAACCTAGTTGGACTGTCAGGAATTCCAAGTAATCCCATCATAAATTGTGTTCGGGACTCAAAGACTTCCTTAGTGTTCTTCTACACACTATGTAAATCTTGCAGAGCTGATTTATTGGCCCCCTTAAAAGGTGAAAAGTGGGAATCTTCAGAGATTGACCAGAAAGGGAATAGTCTTACAGGAATCTCCCAAAAGACTTGTTGAGGAATTTCAGTTACAAAACCAACTTGAATTTTTTTAATGATTCACCTAGAATCATTTAGAAGCATTTACCGGTATTATGTTCTGAAAAAGTTCATAGATGATCTTTGACGCATCACATATTGCATACATGTACATGCTTTGAGTTAGTGTACAATGTACATAATGTACATGTAGGAGGGTAGATGTTGATAATACATGTAATAATAATTATTTATTCGACATTATATTTCACTCCCTTAATAGGGAGCATATAGGATTTGCAACGTTAATTTACTAACAAACAAACTTGTGTATTATGTGCACTCATGAACGATACAAGATTAAACATTGGCATCTGCACTAAGCAGATGGTCGTGGGTTCGAGTCCCACCTGAGCCAGTGCATGATTTGTTCATGGGTGCTCAACAGGCACTTAATATTGAAGTGCTTATCTACATGGTACGTTGTTGAAGGGCAATAAATTGTTTGCATTATTCTATCTCCTCGACAGATTAAATATTAGTGTCACGCCTAATTACATGCAACTCATAAGTGTGACCCTGATTTTGTTGAGTCAATTTAATTAATGGGAGAGGACACTCTGGCTAATGTTTCGTCTTCTGATGCATAGGTCTGGTTTTATTTCTGAAAACGGGAAAGTGAGAGGAAAGTTGTTACATGTCTTTCCTCGTCGTCAGTCAGTATTTGAATAATATGCTGACGTTTGTTCCGTAAATGTGAGGCAATTCTGATTGGTCAACGAATTACAATTACAAAGAACAACATTTAAACTAGACATTTAAGTGTTCGTGGATGAACACGGAGCTGTTCCGACTTATTTGATCAGCTTTATAAGCTCCGATGACGTCATGATGATGTCACGGTCAATTTCATGGCAGCATACTCATGTACATGATGCAGCAAAGCTTTTATAAAAAGAATCATTACCATAGCATTTGTCATTCTTCAGATATGCTGCAAACAAAAATCAGGCTTTTTGATGACGTCATGATGTCATCATGTTCATTTTTCGAAGCAATGCACAACTACATGATATAACAAAGCTTTTGCAAAAAGGAATCATTACTGTAGCACTTACCGTTCTCGAGATATACTGCTAATCAAAAATCAGCTTTTTTGATGACGTCATGATGACGTCACACTAAATTTCATGGCAGCATGCGCAACTACATGATATAACAAAGCTTTTGCAAAAAGAATCATTTCCATAGCATTTGTGGTTCTCGAGATATGCTGCGAACAAAATTGTCTAATTAAATATTCAAATGACTGTCACATGACTAATTAATTAAGAATTTTAACAAACTCAGTCTTAGGATTAACTTCAGCTTATAAGCTTTCATAATATACCACACATAAGCTTACCAGAAAAAGATTATAAAAGATAAGGAATAAACAAACTTATCACACAAAGCTATGGAAGCAAAAAGTGCGAAGGTATAATAATAATAAAAACCAGAACGAAAACTAAACCTGTTCCGACATAAGAAATGTCGGAACAGCTAATAAAGGGTAAAGGTAATCTAGACGAGGCTATTTTTGTGAGGGGGGTCTTGCCACATAAGTTTGTAATAATATCTAAGTGCTTTTATATTCACTAATATTACAACAAACATCAAAGTAACACAAACAAATAAATATTAATTACAAATTGCTTAATATGAATTGATTACAAGTGGAACCATTGTTGCTTTAAAGAGGTAATGTTTATAAATAGTTCACTCGCGAAGGTATCAACTGTAGCATTTTGAATGTCAGTTTAGGCTCCAGATTATTCCAAAGAATGGGAGAGCAAACGGCCCACTAGCTATGAAAACAAACCAAAAACACCTGTGATATTTCCCCCAAAAAAGGAAAGAATTTGTAGAAAACACCCACATGTTGAATTGAATTGAATCCTGATGCCCGGTACTTGCTGTTGCATTAGAAAGAACATTTTTGACAGATAAACCGTGGTCAAGCTTTGACAATGGTAGGGGAAACAATAATGTCAACTGCTGAAATGCAGTTTGTAATTTTAATAGCCTTTAGAGGAAGATGGAAATGTCATGGAAATGTAACACTTTTATGTGAAAAAGGAAATGTCATCTGTTACAGAAGTCGTAATTAATATGTAGATGTATACAAAAATATCTTTTTGGAATTTAGGCTCGTCTTGTTGATGTACGTGAATAGCCCAATGGGCACTTGTCAATGCCCGAGCACAGAATGCCACATGTTTCTGGAGGTGTTCCTCAGAGTCAGCGCACCGCCAATACAACCACTCCTGTCCAGTCCTTTTCTTGTCCGTGTAACCCAACCCATTTGGTTGTTTGCGAGCGATTTCTCGTCTTTCACCGAAGCGGTTCAGGGTGCATTTACGCCAATTGAAACTGCAACAACAACAGGAAAGGACAGCGGCATTTATATATAAACCGAGTTTATAAGCTGGGGACAGAAATAGCCCCCCATGGGTGTCTATTTTTAGGAGAGGGTGTCGGTGTCACAGTACTGTCATCTTTAATGATGGGGGCTGTTTTTTGAAGAATGCCTTTATTTAGGGAGATTACGAGTATTGTCCATACCACAGGTTTGTATAACATACACTGTACATGTACAATACATGTACATCAACTTGTATGCATGTTCCTGTGTACGGCTCCGCTGATTTTATAGCCGTTCACACTGTACACAAGACTCCGGAGAAATGCTAATTAATGATAAAGAATCAAAATTAAAAACCGGCCAAAGCCCCTTTCACACCGGCCCTTACATACATACGTACAGTTGCGTAGAGTTGCGTAGCGACTACATTGCCATACGCTGTTCCTATGTTACATGTTTAGTTAACATGTGTGTAATACAAACAATGTCATGTGTATGCGCTATGTAGTGGACTTGGCAGAAAGTCTCCTTACCATGCACATGAGGCAAATTTGTAGTTCTAAGGTAATTCTATATCCTGATGAGACACTTTTCTAGGGAAACCGTGGAAACACAAACAAACCGCCCACTCGTTGTTTCGCAGTTCTTGTAGTCACTTTTCATACTTTTCTGTTGAAAGTCTACCACAGTGAAGCTGCGGGTGCATTCGTTTAGCTCCCCCGGGTCAGCCCTTAGTGGGAATGGTCGTGTTTTACTGCACAAAACAAGCGAGAGAATGGGCACGAGGTTGACTGGTGTCGACCCGGGGGAGCTAAACGAATGCACCCCAAATTACTAGTATCCCTATGAATGTTTGTTTCCCTCTAAAACAAACGCTTTTCGTACAAGTAGTACTTGGCCTAAGTAGAGTTGACTCTCTGATGATGTGCGGATTTTGTTCTTTGAAGCCAATTCCCAAAGTAGTTTGGTTTCGAGTGGTTTTTCAGGTGATTATGTACTGGACCAAATTCATCAAAACTCTTCATCATGGTTTCATGACCCATTTTGGGAAGTTGAAGCAGCATGTTTTCGTTCAATAACTAGTTGATAAAATGCTAGCTAGAGATAACAGAACCTGAGCCACAGATTCAGTTCAATGGGAAAATGAGCCTTGAGCTACAGTGTACTTGAGTACTTAGCCTGTACACTATACACATTGTGTATTTTTTACATGTACCAGGTACACATATGTACATTGGTTTCTGCTCACAAAGCATGCTTCCTTCTTTCAGCTGATTTCCTCGTTTTAGCTGGTTTCCTCTTGTTCACTTTACTCTTTGCCATTGAACATTGAAAACACTGTACAAAGTATGGTACAGATTGGAATTTTTTTGTTTAAGTCCAAGTTGCATGTTTTAGTATAGAATCATTTGAGTCACATTGAGGTGCTGTGGCCCAGTGGTCCACTGATGGCATGAAGTACTCTAGATCTTGTTGTCAGTCTACAGAGTGTGGGTTCGAATCCAGCCATGGGCTTAAGTTGTGCTTGGGTCCTTTGGCAAGATGCTTTGTCACATACATGTAATTGCTCATCTTCACCCAGGTGTAAATGGGTACCTGTGAGGGTAGAGACGACTTAATTTGCTCGATTAGCCTTCATGTGCTTTATAGTAGGTAGGGAGTTGAGATTGTTTCAGGAAATGTATTTAAACTTGTAGCCCAATGACCAAAGATAATAGCAATATGTGCGCATAGAGACATCATTGATTGCGGTATATGTACTTTATGCATTATATATTTAAATGCGGTTTTATATTATAATTTTGAAGAGATTTGAGGTTTACTACTGTCCCACTTTTGTCCCTTTAAAGGTAGTATCATACACTTTGGTAAGAGACCAAAACAAACATTTTCACAAATTCACGTATAACTTTCAGGGTATGAAGATGGTGCTAGTAGAAACCTACCATTAACATTTTTCCACCTGAAATGGTGCATATATCCAGAAATGAGTAAAACAATGACCGAAAATATTTTTGATCTTTTAAAAGATCAAAAATGAAAGAGAAAAGACTTAAGAAATACCGTGGCCGTTTTTCACGATTTTCTCAAAAAGTGGGCACCGTATGGAACTGAAATTTTCACAGATGACTGTGACTGTATCTTCCTTGATATTTTTGCCAATGAATCTGCATTTCTTTGACAAAAACCAAAGTATGATACTACCTTTAAGTTGATCTGCAAAAACCATTTTGTAAAGTACATGTTTACCATATAACAAGCTGACTGAGTACTTAAGCCTACCTGTCATACCTGTACATGATTTGCTTTTGATTTTCTCTAGGGGACACCCATGCACAGTTTTTTGTAAAAAAAAAAATGGAAAATACATACTGGGGGATTTGCGACCTTTGACTTCTGGAAATTGATACCTGCAAGTGTTAGCTGTTTTAACAGGTGCTTAGATTTGCAGCCCTGGGAGAAGAAATTATATATGTCTGATTACTCCCATTGGCCAACGGTACCAGGTGGCTCTATAGTCTACGTTGCATTTTCCACGAAGTCTTCCCCCATCTGAGTAAGGATTCTTTGAAAATCGGAAACCCAAATTGGTCGAGAACACGATTGGAGGAGACTATTGGAATGATGTTGATTTATGTCGGCAACTTGGGGGAAACCCTCCCATCCCAGGAGATCAGACTGTCTGAAGGCCCTCATGCTTTGTCAAGGAGAGCTGTGAGTACTGAAGTCCGGGTGCCATACCTTCCCTCAGTGCACCTTCCACTCAAGACAAGCGTTTGCTTTTTTGCACATTTAATATGTTTACCACAGTCTCCACAGAAGGACTGGAACATAAATCATCCATTACCATGAAAACCACATTGTGGCTAAATCTAGCCTTTGAGAAAGATCCTGCTATTACCCAATAAACCTCAGGCCCTCCTAATAGCGTTCTGCACTAATGACGTCACACCATGCATGTACGCGCACACCACACGTTTGTGCATGGCCGGTTGCAATGTTTGTCTGAGGTTCGGTGCTATTTTTAGCACAAGTGCGCAGTGCTATTCCAAGCATCTTATTTATTTGACAAACATACTCATCAAATGACCACATGGGAAATGACTGGATTCATTTTAAGTGACTGGATGACTGGAAATGACTGGATTCATTGATACTGTATTAAAGTGAACAAAGAAAAATTGACCTAGAGCGGGATTTGAACTAGCGACCACTGGAATACCGTACCGGCGCTCTTATCAACTGAGCTACATGTATGTATCCAGCCCATATATGTTGGCAGCAAAGATAGTCAGCCCAAAAAGTGAAGTATATCATTTGGGCACCATTTTAGTAACCAACAGAGCTATTTCTGATGTTATCAACGTCAAATTTAACTGTTGTACATACATGTGTAAGACAAACCTTTCATCCGAATAATTGTTATAATCATTATTAATGCCTATTATTATTATTATTAATTTTTATTAGGCCAGAAACACACACCAAATGAGAACAGTAAATTTGGCTTACTAAAATTGTCACCATTGCGCTTGATTTTCAAAGAGTAGGCTATCTTGCACAGCTATAGGATCTTTGCTGTGTGTTAATTACTTAAATAAGGGATTGGATACAGCTTTTCTTGTATCGGCTGGTCCGGCATTTAAAAGTATACTCATCTTATTTGAATTTTGCAAGTTGTTGTTTCGGTTTTGGCATGTTTGTTTGGGGGAGCCAGTGCCTGTAGGTCCTGGAATGTAGGAGTATTTTACCAAAATTTAGAAAAAAGTTGCTCCAATCTATCGGTAAGCTAACAGACGGAAGTCCGTACCCTTGACAGATTTCTTTACTTGGTTTTGCAGAACTTAAAAGACCACCCAAAATGATTCAAAGGGGTTTTTTTAGAGCTAAATTCTATGAATCACATTCTAAAGGCATTTTTTTTTTTTTTTTTTTTTTGGCCGACTTTCAAACATTTAATAATAAATACAGGATGTACATCACCATGAGGGCTTATAAATCAACGGTCTTGGGTCGTTTTGAGGAGACACGCTTTTTTACTGCTAAATCTGACATTTTTTGTCAAAAATGGTGAGTTTTTATACTTTAGGACTCAGAGAAAAAAAAATAAAAAATCCTGACTGAAAGTTTTGGCATTTTAGGGTCGGTCGCTGAGGGCTACACAACAATTTTTTATTTTTTTCGGCCTTATACTGTACTGAGCTTCCCCATCTGATTAATGTTGATGGGATGATGTGGGGAATTTGTCTCTCTACAGCTTAGGCATGTGTTCTGCGTGGGCGCTTGCCCCGATTTTCACACGTAATTCTTGCTATTGTTGTCTGGAGTTGGAGCCTAGGCTATATTTAGCTTTGCGGTTCTGGAGAATTCGGCCCAGAATCCTCAGCTGCGATCTGGACCAACAGCTGCATGCGTGTACCCAATCAATCCGGTCAGTGTCTAGACTTGATTCCAGTCTGAGATTGCAGTACTGTACATGTCACTATCCTGACAACATTTGTGTAAAATACAGCCCTCCATCGTATCAAGGTTTTCATTGGTCAATAGGTTTTGTCTAGACTCTGGGGGGAAGACGTGACCGAGCGGTCCGAGGTCTGCGATTTTGCGATGTTTCATGCACTGGACTCGTTGTGTGCGCTTGTTTAATATAAGATCGTCGTTGCTGTTGGGACTTGCAAGAAAGTCTTGCCGCACGACAGGACTTAAAACGAGCTGCTCATCTTGGAAGTAGGAGCGTACGATCTATTAAGACAACCCATAGTGACAAATCGCAGCTTGGTGAGATACGCATCGGGACAGACTCATCAACAATCCATCAGACGTTCATCCGAGACCCAACAATAGACGCAATTCACAACACATGTGCTACTACTAACTACGTGTCCTCTCTATTCTGTAGCCCGGATGACCTGTACTTAACACGAATGCATTCGGGTAATTTCCACAATTTTCATTGCGCTTCAGACTCATCAACACTCCATCGGAGGCTCATCCGAGACCCAACAACTTGCGCAATTTACAACACGTGTGCTACCACTACTTCGATCTATTCCGTGGCCAGGGTGAGCTATACTTTACACGGACGCTTTTCACGTACCGGTGATTTCCACAATTTTCATGGTGCCTCATAGCATTGAACACTTGAATTTTTTTTTAAATTCAACCTGTTTGAAATGTTGAAACAACTTGGAAGTGTTAATTCCGTCGGGTAACGATAGCTTTTCTTTTTGGCACAGTCAACAATGTGGCTTAAGTGTGAGCTTTGAAGAACAGAGGTGGTTTCTATCCTTGCGCTAAGAAACATCAACAAGTGTTGTAGTGCGTAAGTACCGTAAAGATTGTATTTATGAATTATGCAGTTTCATCTCCATGAGTTTACGCATGAGGCTACAGTCGACAAGGTCAATATACTTGGCTTGCTTTTATATAGAGACCACAGCAGTAGATTGCTTGTAACATTGATTTTTGTATAGTGTCCGTTGAAGACTAAAACCAGTAACTAGCATTATATTGTACATGTTGCAGGGCTGAATTTCACAAAACGCTAAGATAACCGGTATTCTTAAAATGAGTTGTGAGGATTACCAATTTACCATGTACATGTAGTAATTTGCACTGTGACGTCCATCGCATGTTGTTTGCCATTTACAACGATTGATCTGCATCTGCATCTGCATGGGCCCAATTTCATGGAATCCGTCACCGTAAGCAACAATTCTTCGCTTAAAACAGCAGACTGTTCATGGTAACGGTTATCATATTTACAAGGCAGAGTTGTCTTTCTCACTAAACTAAGCAAGGATGTTCTGCAGGATGCACACATTATGACAAAAATCAAGGCTAGCCTCTAGAGAAATTAAGCGCCTAAACTATTTAGTATTTAGTATTTATTTCATTTCTCGGGAAGAACGGGTTACAAAGTACAAGAACAACAATTAACACTTTCAGTATAACAGGACAAGGAAATGGATTTCACGGGTAGCAGTGCCCGTAAGCACAAAAATACACCGTAACGAATTCCATGAAATTGAGCTATCCATACTGATCAGTAATTAGTTCCTTGTAAAATTGACTGTTGGATTTGACCTAACTAAGCATTAAGTAGTGTAAGGGATGTGACAATGATATTCAGTATCTTTATCCTGGATTCAATTTCTGTTTTTGTGTGTAATCTCATCTCTGGTGACTTGTGGAGACTTCAGCACAATATTAAGTTAAATATGTCTCCGCAAGGAAAATCTAAAGGTGTGTACATGTACATGTACATGTATACTGTATGTATAGGTCTAGGTATAGGTCTCCAGAAGGCTTTCATTAAACTGATATTTAGCACGTTTAGAATTAACTCCAAAAGGAGGAATACATGGTCACTTGGTGATTTCAGTCTCTGGACTGTCGTCTTGTGTCCATTTTCATGTTTTAACAAATAAAACGAAATCAGTTGAATAGCGCTCTGCACTTGCGCTAAAAATAGTACCGGACCTCAGACAAACATGCAACCATGCATGTGGGCGTGCGTGTGCATGTACACTACGTGTGTGTGCATGTACACTACGTGTGTGAGTCAATGTTTGTCTGACATCCGGGGATTGCATGACGTCATTAGTGCGGAGCGCTATTCAATGTACATTCACAGAAAGCTGTCACAAAGGTACCCATTTCATATACAATAAGTGCCAGCTTGGGTGAGATTCGAACCAATGACCTCCTGCTTAACACGTGCGGATGTCTTACGACTAGACTACCAAGCTCATGTAATGATGTATGCAAGCGTAGGTCAACATGTTAATTTGGATCCATTGTAGCAGCAGTTACCAACATTTATCATTGTGATTGGGATTAAAAAATCTCAATAACATTGGAAATCAAATGTTGGACTTGACAAGAGGTAAAATTCATGTTTCTCTTTGTTTTCAGGAAAGAACCGTTTCCTCACTTTTTTTGGACAAACAGGCCACAGTTGTTTTGTTTTTTGTGATTCAGCACAATTTATTTACCACTCTGGTTTAGAAAACTCACCACAAACCGTGGGAACGTAAGAATTACAGATGGCTGAGGATGAGATGTCGGTTTTGGATTTTTTTTTTTTTTAAATTGAGATTCCACCTGGGTGAATCAAAGTTGTTTCCTTTCTGAATGTGCGTGATTCCGCACAGAAGTTTCACTGGTTTCCTTCCTCCTGGTGCTTAGGTATAGAAGACATGACCTCCTTTTTTAGTGGGATTGTGGAACTTTCCGGTCATTTACTCAGTGATTTTTCACCAATGGTCATGATAGCAAATGACACGCCAGATATTGACGAGGCTTTAGTTGTTTCATTATTCATAATAATGAGCGATTTATTATCGTACCTGTGCCACCAAGAGAGGGCGCTATACTGGGGCCAAACAGCCAACAACTATACACTGTAACTATGCACATTCTCCAGTGCCTTGTGGTATGGTATACACCGGCGCGACCATGGAGGTACATTTAGGAAACACCCGTCATTACTGCAGTGTCCCCGCCCGCCTTTTGTCCGGCAACAAAAGAATTTACGTCCGTCATGGTGTCACACCCTGCAATTATAAGCTACGTTCGAGCAGTTACTCCTGGTAATTTGAGTATGATGCGCGCCCAATACTCTCCGGTGCAGGAGTGTACTCCCCATTTCTAGAGAGTATACTCTCGCTGATGCGAGTGTCATACTCCAGCCGTTCAACCGCTCAGGAGTACCGTATACTCGTGTTAACGCGAGTAGCTCGCTCCAACACAGCCATAGAGTGCGGCAGAGCGTAAATTATTTTGTTGCTGCCTTGCCAGACAAAAGGCGGGTGGGGACACTGCGGTAATGGTGGATGGTATGTCGCACTGTGGAAATGGTGTACACTTGAATTTGTTGGAGGGGGGGATGAACAATTTTTGTCAGTATTCTGACAGATTCAAAGCCACATGGTGTATAACAGTACGGTATTTTTTAGATTTGGGGTAAAAATTCTTTCAATTTATTGTCCTTAAGTAATACATCTTTAACAGAGACAATGTGACTATGACAGCATAACAAAAAGACAGTGTACAGCAAGCTGTTGACATCCTGTGAAATTCAAGAGTTAAAAAATGAACTTGATACTTGGACATGTGTTGGGAACACAGTTGCTGAAAAGCCATTTGGCGCTTTGTGTTCTTGCATCCTGCTCATTCACTCATGCAATTTGACACTGTTTGTAGCTCGATCTCTCTCTCTTTTTTTATCTCATGAAGCAAACAAAGAATTGCCTCTCCCTGCGAAACAGGTGCACACTTTCTAGCTCTGGTCGTGATTCAGTAAACATGAACTGTTATTGCCTTACACTTGTGATTCATTGCAACACCAGAATGGAACACGGCATACACATGTAGCATTTGGAAACAAGCTAAAACATTGGAGAAACCTTGTAAGGATTGTTTTGACAAGGTGTACATCTATTCTGTGGTAAATTGTCATTTTTTAATCTTTTTTTTTTTTTGGAAGGTACAGTGTACTTTTGTGAATTATTATAATTTGGGAAGCTACGGTAATTGTTCAAATTTGCAGTTAGGGCTGTGGAGGATGCGCCGACAATGAGATTGAGTTGCCACCATGCATGGGTGCCTTTGGCTGCCTGCCATGATATTTAATACTGTGCGGAACCACAGAGAGCAGCCTGAGATTTAACAATGATTTTCTGTTTTTGCACTTCATTTTTAAAGGTAGTATCATACTTTGGTTTTTGTCAAAGAAATACAGATTTGTGGGCAAAAATATCAAGGAGGATACAGTAAAAGTAATCTGTGAACATTTCAGTCCCAAACGTTGCCCACTTTTTGAGAAAACAGCGAAAAACGACCACAGTATTTCTTAAGTGTTTTCTCTTTTATTTTTGATCTTTTAAAAGATCAAAAAGATTTTCGGTCGTTGTTTTACTAATTTCTGGATAAATACACCATTTCAGGCGGAAATATTTTAACGGTATGTTTCTACCACCACCATCTTCATACCCTGTAAGTTATACGTAAATCTGTGAACATTTCTGTTTTGGTCTCTTACCAAAGTATGATACTACCTTTAACGTGTTAAAGTTATTAGTTCTGATTTGGACAATGTAAGACCAGCCAGGAGCGGATATGCTGAGAACCTGCAGTTTTCTCAGCACAGGGGCAAATTTCATGGCCCTGCTTAGCACAAACAAATTTTCTTACCATGAAATTGCTGTCTAAATAAAAACAGGATTAACAACCAAATTTCCATGTGTTGTGTATCGCTTGTGATTGTCCTTTGGCTGTTGTTCGCTGACCATGAATATCAAATAAAATTGTTACCACTGGGTTGTTTTATTGAGCAAGACTTTTTGTGCTAAGCATTATTTTTTTTGCTTAACAGCTCCTGGTTTCTAGGAGCTGGCATTCCTTGGAAGGCAGGACATTGGGTATACACAGTCTGAACTATTCTTCTTTGTTGTTTCCACTTTATAGGCAATACTGGTAGTCATTGCTGCACAGCTCTGGCGAAGCATGATGCGCAGAGGCGTCCAGAAGATTCCATCCTTGCGCCCGGCAGTAACCAGCATCCGTGTCAGCTGCACCCTGATGCTCGTCTTGTACATCTTGGCTTTGGTCGTCGCGATCGCCAGCTCATCCAGTCTCAATACCAACGCTACATGTGAGTGTTCAGTGTCGCACAGGTGCCACTGCAGTTTGTGCATGCCCTCTTTGAATAGTGTTAGTGGATCAATCATGTGTGTGCCCTGTTTGAACAGTGTTCACTGTCCGCTTGGAGTTAGGATGTCCAAAGTTGGCTTCCACTTTACAAATGGGATGTCAAAAACAGTAAGAGGAGTAACTGAGGTGGATAGACAGACACACTGAATAGATCTATATGGGATTACTAGTGTTTTTGGCGAGCTGCGAAGCAAAGCGAAGCCTATGTAGTAGTACCGTTCATACCGTCCGTCCGGCCGTCCTCATGAAATGTTTTTTAGTATGTGCTTGAACCCCCATTTTTTTTTTTTTTGGATGGGTGCGGTTGCCCAAAATAATGTTGTTATTATTGTAAATGAAAAAATGTTGAAAGTTTTTTCTATTGTTTCAAAATGTTGAAGTTTTTTCCATTGTTTCAAAATGTTGAAGTTTTTTCATGGGTGTGGGTGTGTGTGTGTGATGGATGGGTGTTTGCTATCATGTTTGTAACTGCACGTAAGGCTGCAGCGAGCCATGACAGCTTCGCTGTTCTAGTTAATAGACTAAAGTGCATCCCTGACTTTTATCACTTGGGTTCAGTCACTCTCAGGCAGTGACTGGAGTGGAGTCTAGCAAGTGGGTCAACAGCTATAAGGTCGGGTCAAATGTGATTGGAGGCTCAGTCTGCATTGTGGAGAGACAACCACTGGCAAGGGTTCAGGGTGCAGCCAGGGTGGGGGGATTTACAACCTCTCTTTTGGGAGATCGAACAGGAGGTATTATCTTGCCTCGACAGCCAGCTTGGTGGGGTCCGGGTCTTAGTTTGTATTACACACCTAGAATTCAAACCAAAACCTCAACGAGGTCAGGAGAGGCTAATCTTGTGCAGTGATTCTGTTTTTGTTAGGAGTGAGTACTCCTGTTGACACTGAGGTTGAAGAAATCGAGCTTCAATCTTGTAGAATAAAACTCTTGTTTGAACTGGTACTAGTGATGACACAGATCAATGGTGGATTTAAAAAAACAAAACTCTGAGATTAATGTTAACTCTGGCGTGTCAATTTTACCATGTTGATTTGTATTGTGGTGGCCTGTCACACTTTGCTTAATAGCAGTTCAGATGGAATTATGGTTCAGGGGCCAACTTCATAGAGCAGTCTTCCTTTGTCAAACAGGATTGGCAATCAAATTTTCATGGGATGTTGACTGCTTTTGGCTTGTATTTGCCTTTTGTTTGCTGAGCATAACATTCACAAGGAGTTTTGGTTGGCATACTGATTTTATTTACAACGATTTTTGGTGCTTAAGCAAATGTTGGTGTTTAAGCAGCTCTACGAAATTGGCTCCTGATCAGTCTTAGGGTTTTGGGAAGTAGACCCCCTGACGTGAGGTCAAAGCATACATCTGTATGACATGTAAGAAATACTTACTGTACTTAATGTATTCGTTTGGCGGTAATTTATTTAGGATTAGTCATACTGATATTTGTTTCTTTGTTTGTTGGGGTGTTTGTTTGTTTGTTTACAGTGAGCATCTCGTCCAATCGATCGGCGTATCAAGTCAACAGCACCATTCAGGTGAGATGCACCGTGCAACAGCAATTGGCCAGCCAGGACATCAACGCCAGCGACATTGTCTGGAGTCAGGACGGTGTCCCCCTCCCAAGTGATGATGAGCGGAACCTCCTTGATGCGACTACATCCCTGCTGGTTGTCAAGCATGCGCAGTTTGGAGACGGCGGTGTATACGGGTGCAGACTCGGGCACGACCCTCCGGAGAAGGCGGTTACTCTTAAGATTGAAGTTGGCTGTAAGTAGTACCCTTATGCATCTCAATACAAATAGACAGCTCAGGGGTACCAGAAGAGATCCAACTTCTCACTGGTTCTTTCCAGAACCACACATCTATAAAGAGATAATACATGGTGTCTCCGCAAAACTTTACTTATTACGTGACTTCCACCAAGCAAAGCTTCAAATCCTACTTAGGGAGAAACTAACTTTTTCACCAAATGAAAAAATGTCTCTGGTCTCTGGCATATTAAGTTAGAGCTAAAGGACATCGTCTAGCTACTCGCCTCATACAAAAAAAGAAGTTAGGCACGGAATTTCACGGCTAACTCTGTAAGCGAAAAAAAAAGGTAATCGTGCAGTATGCATGGTATGATGCAATAATAACAGGGTCGTTGATTGGGCACTGCTTGCTAGGATGTTTTGACGCTGAACTTCATACCTCTTTGAATTTTCCCGTCTGATGCATGTGAACTATTCCATCTTTGTTTTTCCCCTCACCCTCAGTGCCCCCAAGAAAGGTATCAAATTTTCGGTGCTGGTCCACAAATTTCAGGGACGTGGAATGCCGATGGAAACCGTTTGACACAAACCTGGAAACAACTCATCAGCTGATGTGGACTGATAGGTATGAGATTAGGTTACCACAGTTACAGATTAAATTGTAGCATAAGTTGGTCAGTCATGCACCTTGAGGTTCACCATGAAGCTTTGTGTATATTGAGGTTCACCATGGTGCCTCATGCACCTTGAGGTTCACCATGGTGCCTCATGCACCTTGAGGTTCACCATGGAGCCTCATGCACCTTGAGGTTCACCATGGAGCATCATGCACCTTGAGGTTCACCATGGAGCCTCATGCACCTTGAGGTTCACCATGGTGCCTCATGCACCTTGAGGTTCACCATGGAGCCTCATGCACCTTGAGGTTCACCATGGAGTCTCATGTACCTTGAGGTTCACCATGGAGCCTCATGCACCTTGAGGTTCACCATGGAGCCTCATGCACCTTGAGGTTCACCAAAGTGCCTTATGCACCTTGAGGTTCACCATGGAGCCTCATGCACCTTGAGGTTCACCAAAGTGCCTCATGCACCTTGAGGTTCACCATGGCGCCTCATGCACCTTGAGGTTCACCATGGAGCCCCATGCACCTTGAGGTTCACCATGGAGCCTCATGCACCTTGAGGTTCACTATTGTGCCTCATGCACCTTGAGGTTCACCATGGAGCCTCATGCACCTTGAGGTTCACCATGGACCCTCATGCACCTTGAGCTTCACCATGGAGCCTCATGCACCTTGAGGTTCACCATGGAGCCTCATGCACCTTGAGGTTCACCATGGAGCATCATGCACCTTGAGGTTCACCATGGAGCCTCATGCACCTTGAGGTTCACCATGGAGTCTCATGCACCTTGAGGTTCACCATGGAGTCTCATGCACCTTGAGGTTCAACATGGTGCCTCATGCACCTTGAGGTTCAACATGGTGCCTCAGACATCCTGATATATATATGATAGAGCCTCACTGCCTCATGGACCATGATATTTCTACATTTGTCCTCTCCATTGTTCTATGTACTTCACAGTTTACAATATAGTTATACAAACTGCACCACGTCCGTGGACTATGGACTTTGCACTTGGACCCCTTCCAAAGATTCGCCATCTTTCCATAGGAAATTGTGGTACCAAGTCAACTCCACCAACGCCCTGAATTACTGCCTCAGCGATGTCATCAAATTCAGCAGGGCAGATAACAGTAAGTTTAGGAATGAGATACAGTCACTGATCTGGATGCTTTTATATACCTTATTGCATTGAATTGTTTGTTAAGCAGGGGTATTAAACTTTGGTAAGAAACCAAAACAGAAAAGTTCATAGATTTACATATAACTTACAGGGTATGAAGATGGTGCTGGTAGAAACATAACGTATAAAATATTTCCGCCTGAAATGGAATATTTCTCAAGAAATAAGTGAAACAAAGACTAAAGATCTTTTTGATCTTTTAAAATATCAAAAAGTGGGCCACCGTATGGGACTGAAATTTTCACAGATGACAGTTACTGTATCTTCCTTGATATTTTTGCCCATGAGTCTGTATTTTTTTTTATAAAAACCAAAGTATGATATTACCTTTAAACTTGTTCCACTGTTTTAACACCAAATGAGAAAGGACTAATGGTTTCACAATACAAGTAGATATAGTGGAAAGGGTACCTGGGCAACCAGTGCCTCCTCCCCTACTGTGTGGAGAAGACAGTCCCTCACAATGAAACAATCGACCTGTTTGATCAAGGAAGACTTTTCATGCTTTTAAAGCAATTTCTTTGCTTAAGCAGCTCAGTGATATTGGCCCCAGTTCATAAGTGCAAAGTTGTGATTGTTTTGTCTATGTCTTATTCCCATTCTTCTGCTAGCCATTACCAAGCCTGTGCAAATGAGAAATGTCACTGCTTTGTCCAACTCCTCGCTCAAAGTCGAATTTCTGCCTCCAGTGAATTTCAACAGCTTTTCCCACCGGAGTAATTTGGAATATCTGATCACCTGGCAATACAGAGGAACAGGCGACAATATAGTAAGCTTTCCATGAAATTGCTTGTATTTAGACTCGACAATATTGTAAGTTTTCCATGAAGTTGCCGGTATTTAGACTCAACAATATACATGTAGTAAGTTTTCCATGAAGTTGCCGGTATTTCGACTCGACAATATAGTACGTTTTCCATGAAGTTGCCGGTATTAAGACTCGACAATATAGTAAGTTTTCCATGAAGTTGCCAGTATTTCGACTCGACAATATAGTACGTTTTCCATGAAGTTGCCGGTATTAAGACTCGACAATATAGTAAGTTTTCCATGAAGTTGCCGGTATTTAGACTCAACAATATACATGTAGTAAGTTTTCCATGAAGTTGCCGGTATTTCCACTCGACAATATAGTAAGTTTTCCATGAAGTTGCCAGTATTTAGACTCAACAATATAGTAAGTTTTCCATGAAGTTGCCGGTATTTAGACTCAACAATATAGTAAGTTTTCCATGAAGTTGCCGGTATTTAGACTCGACAATATAGTAAGTTTTCCATGAAGTTGCCGGTATTTAGACTCAACAATATAGTAAGTTTTCCATGAAGTTGCCAGTATTTAGACTCAACAATATAGTAAGTTTTACGTAAATTTGACGTTTTAAATGTTGAGCAGAGCCATGATATTGACCTTGTTTGACTATTGTTCTGTTGCTTGGTCGAGTTGTGCGCACTGCTACTCAGACAAGCTCCTTAAATTACGTAACCGTCTTGCCAGATTAATCCTAAACGCTCACCCTAGAACTCATATCCAGGAACTACAACAAACTCTCTCGTGGTCATCATTGCCAGATCGTTGGGAAAATCACAGAATGTGCGAAGTCTTTAAATGCAGAAATAACTTGAGTCCAGCATATCTCAAATCAAGATTTGAAAAACCACGCCACACTGCCAATACTCGTGCTAAGTCAAACGGATCATTACATCTGTCCGTTGTTCCCAAGACCAATGCTGCCAGGCGCACGTTTCAGTATCTTGGGACCCTGGGATGGAACAAACTTACCACGGCCCAGAGACAGGCAAAGTCCCTTCATCAATTTAAATCCCTTCTAAAGGTTAACATCTAATGCTCAATCTATATTTTTCTTTTAATTATTTTTTTTGATTTTACATCATGTTTCAAATTTTTTATTCTATTTTAAGATTAACTTAAATACCCGTTCCAAACGTTTTTCTTATTTCCCAGCTTTAACTTTTTCTTCTAATTTTCGGCTTATGGGTACATTTTTTTTTTTTTTTTTTTTTTTATATTATATATTTTAAAAATTCTTATTGTTCTGTACAAATGTATACTGTTTGTAGTGTTAATGGCGTCAAATCTTTTAAATTTTCAGTATTAAGCTTTATTCTCCATGTTTTACATTTGATAATTTTAAGTGTTTTTTTTTTTTTTTTTTTATTTCTTTCTTTTAATGTTTATAGTGTTAATTTCATTTATTTTTGATAATTTGATAATTCTTACTTTAATTCATGTTATTTTAATTTAACCAGGGCCCTTGTGGAAAGCAGTTTAAAACTGATAAGGCTACCCTGTATAAACAAAACAGCAAATAAAGTTTTCCATGAAGTTGCCGGTATTTAGACTCGACAATACAGTAAGTTTTCCATGAAGTTGCCGGTATTTAGACTCAACAATATAGTAAGTTTTCCATGAAGTTGCCAGTATTTAGACTCAACAATATAGTAAGTTTTCCATGAAGTTGCCAGTATTTAGACTCGACAATATAGTAAGTTTTCCATGAAGTTGCCGGTATTTAGACTCAACAATATACATGTAGTAGGTTTTCCATGAAGTTGCCGGTATTTCGACTTGACAATATAGTAAGTTTTCCATGAAGTTGCCAGTATTTAGACTCAACAATATAGTACGTTTTCCATGAAGTTGCCGGTATTTAGACTCAACAATATAGTAAGTTTTCCATGAAGTTGCCGGATTTAGACTAGACAATATTGTAAGTTTTCCATGAAGTTGCCGGTATTTAGACTCGACAATATAGTAAGTTTTCCATGAAGTTGCCAGTATTTAGACTCAACAATATAGTAAGTTTTCCATTAAGTTGCCAGTATTTAGACTCGACAATATAGTAAGTTTTCCATGAAGTTGCAGGTATTTAGACTCAACAATATACATGTAGTAGGTTTTCCATGAAGTTGCCGGTATTTAGACTCAACAATATAGTAAGTTTTCCATGAAGTTGCCGGTATTTAGGCTCGACAATATAGTACGTTTTCCATTAAGTTGCCAGTATTTAGACTCAACAATATAGTAAGTTTTCCATGAAGTTGCCGGTATTTAGACTTGACAATATAGTAAGTTTTCCATGAAGTTGCCAGATTTAGACTAGACAATATTGTAAGTTTTCCATGAAGTTGCCGGTATTTAGACTAGACAATATTGTAAGTTTTCCATGAAGTTGCCGGTATTTAGACTCGACAATATTGTAAGTTTTCCATGAAGTTGCCGGTATTTAGGCTCGACAATATAGTACGTTTTCCATTAAGTTGCCAGTATTTAGACTCAACAATATAGTAAGTTTTCCATTAAGTTGCCGGTATTTAGACTCGACAATATAGTAAGTTTTCCATTAAGTTGCCGGTATTTAGACTCGACAATATTGTAAGTTTTCCATGAAGTTGCCGGTATTTAGACTCAACAATATTGTAAGTTTTCCATGAAGTTGCCGGTATTTAGACTAGACAATATTGTAAGTTTTCCATGAAGTTGCCGGTATTTAGACTCAACAATATACATGTAGTAGGTTTTCCATGAAGTTGCCGGTATTTAGACTCAACAATATAGTAAGTTTTCCATGAAGTTGCCGGTATTTAGGCTCGACAATATAGTACGTTTTCCATTAAGTTGCCAGTATTTAGACTCAACAATATAGTAAGTTTTCCATGAAGTTGCCGGTATTTAGACTTGACAATATAGTAAGTTTTCCATGAAGTTGCCAGATTTAGACTAGACAATATTGTAAGTTTTCCATGAAGTTGCCGGTATTTAGACTAGACAATATTGTAAGTTTTCCATGAAGTTGCCGGTATTTAGACTTGACAATATTGTAAGTTTTCCATGAAGTTGCCGGTATTTAGGCTCGACAATATAGTACGTTTTCCATTAAGTTGCCAGTATTTAGACTCAACAATATAGTAAGTTTTCCATTAAGTTGCCGGTATTTAGACTCGACAATATAGTAAGTTTTCCATGAAGTTGCCGGTATTTAGACTAGACAATATTGTAAGTTTTCCATGAAGTTGCCGGTATTAAGACTAGACAATATTGTAAGTTTTCCATGAAGTTGCCGGTATTTAGACTAGACAATATTGTAAGTTTTCCATTAAGTTGCCGGTATTTAGACTCGACAATATTGTAAGTTTTCCATGAAGTTGCCGGTATTTAGACTCGACAATATTGTAAGTTTTCCATTAAGTTGCCGGTATTTAGACTAGACAATATTGTAAGTTTTCCATGAAGTTGCCGGTATTTTAGCTTAGAGTCACTACTTTTATTGTTCAGAATCATTGCATTTTCCATAAAGAATTTATCACACAGTGTTTTGCAAATCCTGAATCCCCACCATGCAAATTACTCTTGGCTTTGTTTTTGTTTACGCAAATAGACATACTCACTCAAAACTGGGGAAGATATCAACAAGCCCTGTTACACCATCGAGGGTTTACCAAGGCCCTTCGGACTCTACCACATCAGCGTCAAGGTCAGACTTGTAAATAACAAAAAGGCAGAGTGGAGCAACAGTTCAGACGTTATCAGTGCAAGAACAAGTGAAGCAGGTGATGCTCCACATTTATTATTATTATTATTATTTATTTATTTATTTCTGGTAATGACACCAAGGATTCCTCAAAAGCGCCCTAGGCACTGTAGCTCGCAAGCCTGATGAAACCTGTTATGGAAAGATGGTGAGAAGAAGATACAGTTTATAGAGGTGGGAGGAAAACCCCAGAGTAATATTCTGGGTAAAACCCACCAAATCAGGCAGGCTCTGAAAACCCAATCCACTTGTGAACCGAGCCGGACTTGAACCCGGTCCACAGAGATGAAAGGCGAGGAAAGAACCACTACACCAACCTGACTCCCCCAAACTTCTTAGTCTTGTCAGTTGCATCCTTGGTCAAGACCTTAGTTTGTTTGTTTGTTTGCCTATTTCTCTACTTGGCTATTTATTCATTTGTTTGTTGTACTGTTTGTGTATGGATCGGTTTGCGGAAACACCATGTCAGAATCATTCATACTTTCGCACTTCTATATCGTTCGCTCTTCTCGTAAGGTCTCAAAGTTTCGACTAGCCTGCTCTAATCCTCATCAGGAGACCTAGAGCAGAGCAGGATAGTCGAAACGTTGATACCTTATGAGAGGTGGACTTCTGTCTTTGCACGTAATCATTACAGTTTGAATTTTCCAGACTAAAGACTCTCTGGACATCTTGCACTACTTCGCAGTTCATAATGGATAAGAATGGCACAAAGGAACCAGTCCAATCCAGAGATGGGTATTGCTATGCAAAAGCTTGCCCTGAATCATGTGCCATAGCAAGAGAGTCTTTAGTCTGGGAAATTCAAACTGGGGTGTTTATGTGCAATGAAAGAAGTCTGTGTACCAGATACAATTCAGATTTTACTCCTAAATGCCTAATATTGGGCCCCGGATGGACAGGTGTATTGAACTGAGGTTAAAGGTAGTATCATACTTTGGTAGCATACCGAAACAGAAATATTCACAGATTTACCTTAAACTTATACAGGGTATAAAGATGGTGATGGTAGAAACATACCGTTAAAATTGTTCTGCCTGAAATGCTGTATTTATCCAGAAAAGAGTAAAACCAGTGACCCAAATTATTTTTGATCTTTAAAAGATCAAAAATAAAAGAGAAAAGACTTAAGGAATACTGTGGCCATTTTTCACTGTTTTCTCAAAAAGTGGGCACTGTATGGGACTGAAATTTTCACAGATGACTGTTACTGTATCTTCCTTGATATTTTTGCACATAAATCTGTATTTCTTTGACAAAAACCAAAGTATGATATTACCATTAATAGGCAGCCTATAAAAAAGGCCCATTCTTCATCAAGAGTGACAGTCTGAAATTTCTTGTGTATGTCACTACAGCTCCCCAGCCTGGCGTAAAACTGGACTTTTCCTGTGGTTCGGCCAATACTTCCAACAATGAACAGACGAGGGACGTCCGTCTGACATGGAGGGTATGTTCTCTAAGGCCTAGGCTATTCGCCGTGTTATTGCGGTGCTGAATTCAAATAATTTGACATTTTCAAGTTTGGCACGGCATTAGCACGGCGTTTAGCGTGAATTTGGCTCGTCAAATTGGGTTCTTTGGCTCGACAGGGTGCTGCTGTTCTATCGGTATTTGGAAAGGTAGTGGCACGACACTTTCAATATTAAGCTCGGCGTTTAGCGCAACTGCCACGCTACTGCCGTGCTATTGCTGTGCTCATTTGATTTAAGTTCGGCACGGCAGTAGGACGGCGTATAGTCTTGGTCTAAGATTCCAGCAAATCATCAAATAACCACAAGGGAAACTGACTGAATTAAGACATTGAAATGAATGGGATTTGAACCAGCGACCCCTAGAATACTGTACCCTCACCTAAACCCTAACCCAGTACAGTATTCGGGGGGTCACTGGTTCGAATCCCGCCGCTGTCAAATTTTCTTTGTTCATTTTTCAATGACCTAAGATTCCAGCTTCTTGGTTTTGAATGAAACAAAAGCAATAAAAATCTACAACACTGTATTCATGCAAACAGTACTTTTTAGTAATTTGAGTAAAACTGTACTTTTTAGTTATTTGAGTAAAACTGTACCTTTTAGTAAATTTCACTGGTTCGAATCCCGCTGCAGTCAAATTTCCTTTGTTCATTTTTCAATGACCTAAGATTCCAGCTTCTTTTTTCTATTTGTATTTATCCACATATCTTTTATTACAGATTCTGCTGCTGCTTGGTTTTTATTCCATTTTTGAAAAATTGTGTAGCATTCTGTTTTGGATGTGGTTTTTTTTTGTGAAATTAACCCAGAATATTCTTTTTTCCGTATTGCTGCACGACATTTTAATATAATTGCAGGCTTTCCCTGAAGAAGAAAGGAATGGAATACTGTTAAAATACGTCATAAATGTCAACGGGTCCGAGTATGAAGTAGGAGCCAATGCTACTAGTAACTTAGTAACAGGTATGCTATTTAGCAAGTAGCGACAGGTCCGTCACTGGAACTGTTTTTACGTCTTACCACAAAAACAACTGAAAAATCTAATAATAAAGGAATTTCTGGTCTCCTAATGAGGACTAGAGCATGTTAAGACCTTCGTGCGAATGAAAAAGAAGTGCGAAAGTACGCACGATTCTTACATGTACGTGGTGTTTCCGCAAACCGATCCACATACCAATTGTCACCATGCAAAGCCTCAAATCTTTCTTAATGAAGGAATTTGTCATCCGACAAACTGAACGCAAAAGTTTTACGTTTAATAGACCTCTTGTTTTTGGTTTTTGATTTCCTGACCTTTTCTTTGAGTTTTTGGTCTTAGATAAACAAGGCCATAATCGTTTTGACGAGCCTTTCGAAGCAATTTCTTTTTAAAGTTTACAGACTTTGTTTTGGGTGATGTCAAGATTTGTTGCCAATTTTTACATGGAAGCCTTTGTTGCTTCGCTACAACAACAAAACAAATTGTGTCCTTTTTTCTTTCGTATGAGTTGCAGTATTGGCTAGCTGAGTATACTGCTGCTCTGGTTTTTGTTGTTGTTCGGTCAACTAGAACTTCCTGTTCACTTAGGCCTACTATCGGGAGGTCGACAACTTGAGCCCTCTTTAAAACAACAAAAACTATAACAAAAATAAACCAAAAAATATCAAACAAAACGATGAGATTGCTTTGTGTCCTTTTTTCCATGCAGACTTAAGAAAGGATAGCTACTACATATTCACCATCTTGGCTCGTAACTCTGTCGGCGACTCAGACGAGGATGAGTGCATCTTACCTCCGGTCCGGCCAGGTACAAAGTCAGAGTCTGACTCTAGAGGGTGCTTGGCCACAGTTGCCGCATCCAGTTTGCCCGGTCTGTAGGTCATGGCTTGGTAGGAGTAGTTTAAGTAGACCGTTTAAAACCTTCTGGGCATTTTAGCCGGAAATGGCGAAAAGTTTAACCTGAATCCAGCACTGTGTGCAGTCCCTGGGCTTTTGACCCAAGTTGGACCATTCGGCTCGCTTCATATGGAGTTACAGTGTCAAGGCTCTGCAGTCCTGCGTACTTCATAATCTGTCAATTTTAAAGTTCCCTTCATGACGAAGATGGTTCGTCAAAAAAGTTGAGGCTTTTAAACCTAGCCCCAAGAGGTACTCTCTGTTCATAATTAGTCCTCCACAAGCTAGAAATGAAAATAGATCTATACATGTGGATCGGTTTTCGGAAACACCATGTAGTAATCGTTCGTACTTACATGGTGTTTCCGCAAACTGATCCACATACCAGTTGTCACCATGCAAAGCCTCAAATCTTTCTTGAAATCTATACATGACGCTATTGAAATAGTCTGGTGATTTGAGGTGGATGAGAAAAAAACATTGGCCAGACCCAGGCTGGCATTTCTACTGCATGAGTTTGAATCACACAACTGTGTTCTTAATTCATTGGAGTTTTCATCCTTTCCTCTCCTTGTTCATTGAGTAACCCATTTTCATGATTCTCTGTTCTTTCTCTAGTTATCGTGAACCGCAGCGCGTTGGTCATCTCGATAGTGCTACCATTCATCCTGGTCATTGTCACTGTCCTGGCGACGTTTGTCATCTTGCGCAGAATCAAGAGGTCCATGGTTCACATCCCTGATATTGTAATACCACACTCTTTGCAGGTAAGGCAGCAGGGGCCAATTTCACGGCGCTGCTAAGCACAAAAATCTGCTTGGCACAAAAATGTCTTGCCCAATAAAACAAACCACAGTTAAAAATTTCATTTGATGTTCGTGGTCAGTCAACAACAGCCAAAGAACAATCAAAGGCAATACACAACATGTGGATATTTGGTTGTTAACCCTGTTTTTATTAAGACTGAAATGTCATGCTTAGCAAATTTTTGTGCTTAGCAGGGCAGTGAAAATGGCCCCAGGGCATTAATGTTGATTGCAGTCTCACAAACCCATTCCCCTTTTAAAGAGGGCCAAGTTAATGGATTTACGATTTAAGAAGGTGGCCTGGCATTCAGCTTAGCATAGCACCAGGGACCTTCCTCAAAGCTCGGCTCAGGCTCTGGCTACGGCTCCATTTTGTGAATCCATTCTAAAATTACAGGTATCAAACTAGAGACTTTTGGCTGCAGTTCGGAAGTAGATTCTCTGGTTTGAACAAGAAAACAGAGCTTCAGCTCCAATGAAAAACCACAAGCTATATTTTCAGCATATGGATGATAGAGACATAGCCTGAGCCAAAGCCAAGCCGAGCTTTGAGAAAGACCCCAGAATTCAGTTTGGAAGTCTCGTGCTTGTTTGTTTTTTGTTATTAGGTGTTCGGGTTCAAGCCGAACACCTATTGTTATTGTTCGAGTTTTTTTTTTTCTTTTTTTTATTTTTCTTCTTCCCAAACTTGTCAGCTGGACTTCTGTATGACAGTTACAAGATATCGACATGAAACTTGGTGGGAACTTCGGTCGTGATGCCAAGTTGTACCTAGAAGATTGACGTCATGATGACGTCATCGGGTATCAAATTACACGCGTTTTTAGGAAAAACTTTGGTGCTTTATAACTTGAGAACCACATGACCTACGATTTTGATATTGACATATGTTACTCAACACATGAATCTCAACAATTAAGATATTCAGTGTTGTGTACAAATGACCTTCACTTCCGGTGTTACCGGAAGTTGAAGTTTGACTCAAAATAACTCGAAAACGGAAGGATTTGGGCACATAAAACCTCTCTGGGTAAAAGATAGAGTAGGTCTTCAGCTTTCAGAAAATATAAACGATGACGTCATACACGCTGTATAGCGCCCTCTACGGTGGATTAAAGATATACAGTGATTACGTAATCCGAAAGTAAACAACGGAATTCCGCCAAATTTGGTGAGTGTAACGCACTATTGCACCTTGACCTATGTGTGAAGTTTGAAATCTGTGACGTCATTCAACCGGAAGTTATGCGTTTTTAAAGGAAACATGATGTAATTATTCAAATACTGTTTATTCAGTAATTACATGACGTACATCAGTGCAAATTGCAAATTGATTACATCGTACGCATTCGATGATTTCTGCAAATTTTCAGTTGTCTGTGATGAACTAACCGGAAGTTATCGTCCGGGCAATTTTACATTATTTAAAGGTGACACCATTTTCAATACGCTATCAGTCAGTGTACATAATACGAATACACTGTGCAATCAGCATGATCAGTATTTGCTCCGTCACACAGTTTAAGTGTATTTCAATATGCCACACATGCGTTCCAACAGACATTCTCATAATAGTTCCAGTACGAATTGAGACCCCGAACACCTAGTGGTTGTTCCCACAACCACAATGTCTAGTTTTTTTTAATACACCAGGATCACATTTGTCTGCTTTTGCCGTATTGCTTGAAAAGTTTGAATGGCTGATTTCATTCAATTTTTTTTTTTGTCCTTTTAAAGTTTTTGGTCAAGTTTCTTCCTTAATATTGTGCCGTGGTTATGCATTAAATTTGTTTTTGTTTTTCTGGTTGTTATTTTCACAGAGTGATAATTTACACATGTTTAGCGGTAGACATCATCCCCTGCCTCGCGAGCAGGAAAGCTTTGACGAGTTGAAAACCCCAAACGGTGCCTTTCATGGTCAAAAACCACCCAGCGTCTGTCCTGATACCCACGTCCTGGACCAACTGGAGAGCAACAGGAAGCATCCTCTTCTCAGTGCCAGGAGAACAAACAGTCTGGTCAACGAGAACTACATGAAGGGACCCACGGAGCAGGAGGCCTTGCTGAGTCCGGACTTGGCGTTGCTGGACTTGGACGGGGAGCAGAATTCTCAGTCGGGCGATTACCCCCAGCCGAACGAAAACTGGAAGTACACTGCGCTGAGTATACAAAGCGGCGGAAGCTACGCACACCTGAGAGAGGAAGATGACGGAAGTTACATGACCATGGCAGGTGGCCAGAGAGGACATGCGGAGAGGACGTCCGACGCTCTGGAGACCAGACCAGACTGGGCCATGCAGGACTACGCCGGGGCTTTGGAACCTGAAGCTATGAACCACCTGGATGGGATGTGTGGCTACGAGGGGATGGGAGGTCCTATGATCCACGGAGCTCCAGGGAGATCCTCCTCCACCCAGGAGCTGCTGCATCCAAGTATCGGAGAGACCGAGAACTGTCATCGTCCGCATGGATCGCAGGTCGATGTCATCTGCGGCGTCTCTTATGCTGACATGGGCAGAGGTCCTAATCCGTTGTTGACAGACGAGACTTGGATCACGGCCTCTGGTGGGCTGGATCCTAAGAAGCAAGAGAAGCCGATCATCAAAGAACCGAGCTTTGGTCGTTCATCTCCTTTACCTCCCCGAGAACACCTCGGGGATGCCGCATTAGGTGATGCTGACAGCAGCATTGGAAGCTACGTGAAGCAAGGCCGTTTCTTGTCTAACTCTCCCAAACACCCTTCATCAAGGAGTGGCTCTCCGAGAGTAAATCCTCGTAAGAGTCGGCCGTCTGCAGCTGCTGATGGCCGGCCGAGTGAACCAGAACAGGTTAAGAGCCACTCTGACATCAAGGGGAAATTAAGACAAGATTCCTCGGGCAATCCCTGCCCACATGATAGTGCCGATGGGTTACACTCAGCAGCTGCTCCCAACAGTCCAGACATCAGTTCAGAGAACGACGTCTCCCCTTACGTCCTTAACACCTGCACATTGTCCGGTAGCACCGAACCCCTGCTGGTTGGACCGAGCAAAAACAGGGTCTCACCCGAGCAGTACGGTAAAAAACACGACATTGAAAATGACATTGGCCCAGAGAAATGTTCCCTGTACAACAAGGCGGCACTGCCCTCATCCTATTCAGAGGATCATTCGACCGATCCATCCACTGCTAGTTCACCTGTTGTTAACAATGGCGGTGGATACATCAGCGAGCATGACCTGCCCCCACCACCACCTCAAGCAGCGGACAGGCCTCAGGCAGAGGTCTGCGGAAGCAACGGGACAAACGACCAGCCAGCCTTGGATAATTACGTCACCGTGGACCAGCTGGCGCAACTAACCTCGTCTGTAACTCCAACCAACTGCGGACAGGACACCAAAGTCAATCCAAAGCTGGGGGGTTACGTCGACCACGACGAGATGCTGAAAATGATCTCGCCAAACTTAGAGAAATCAACGTGCAATGGAATCCAAGACGTGAACCAAGGCAGTCACAAGGACGATCCAGACTCTGGAAGTATAACGAACACTGCCCTGACAACTAAACCCTGCCCCAATAAAGCGACAGAGTTAATCTCCGAAATTGATGAGTAAACAACATCATCCTGTTGAAGACAGTCTTTGTGCTACCAGCAAGCTCTGCAGTGGAGAGATTGCTTGTTATCAGGTCAAACAACAAATATATATATATACATCTATATGCCTTGATCAGAAGTGTACAATATCCGTCCAGGAGGAGTGGGAATGTGCAGTGATAGAGAAGAAAAAAAAGAAATCAAAAAGTATTGTTTGTATTTATTTCGGGCGTATGCATCAACCGACTGCGAGGGCACAATGATGTGAGGGTCTCGTATCGACACTGAAATTTGTACGGATTTATTTTGATCACAGGAGTATGAAGAGGGAGACAGACAGGTTGTTAGGGTTTAGCGGTGTGAGAAGGTTTCATCAACCTGTTTTTTTTTTAAGACGAGCACAATTATATAAACCACCATATGTACATAACCTTCATTTTAGTAATTTAAGGGCTGACCAATTTAATCAGTATAGACCGATCCGATGGCACGATATACTGTCCGCCATTACTGCAGTGTCCCAGCCTGCCTTTTGTCCGGCAACAAACGAATATAAGCTCCGCTGCACTCTATAATTGCAGGGTGTATGACCCATGATTAGGGGACGTACATGTATACCCTGCAATATAGAGAGCGACGGTGCGTAAATGTTATTGTTGCCGTACAAAATACGGGCGGGGACTCTGTGGTAATGGCGAGTGTTTCCTACCTCCATGGTCACGCCGTCGGATCGGTGTATAGAATATATATTGATATCTAATTATCTATGTACATGTGTATTAGCATGTATAAGTTGTGGACAACAATGTCTCGTGCTTTAAATACAATTTGCCAAGTCTCAAAATCTGAAACCGTGGTCAGGAATAGCACATACTTAAGTGTGCCAGCCACTAGCCAAAGGATGTAGCGGCTTCCATAGACCTGTGTGTTGTCTGCAGCCATGGTCATAGATTTGGGGCTAAGCCGTAGCCCCATCCTGAAATTTGATTCAAAAGAACAGACCAATTACTATTAGGTATTATTAAGATAAATGCTTTTGGTTACGGCTAGGAAGTAGATGCTCTGTTTTGAACAAGGAAACAGTCAACAGACCATCAGCTTCAAGATAAAAAGCACAAGCTACATTTTCAGCATGGATGGCAGAGACATAGCCAAAGCCAAAGCCAAGGTTTGGAACAGGCCTCGGATCATTTCATGTCTCTACCTCCGTGAAGCTGTCATAAAATTTTTGCATTTTATTTTACAACAAAATAAATAGATAACTATCTAGGATATTTGATAAAAGCACTTTTTATTCTGAGCTTTATTCTGATGTCTTTTTGTAAATTGAAAGACTAGTCCAGAATTTCGTTGGTTTGGGTTTTTTTTCTAATAATCTGCCATTACACTGTAATATTCAACTTTTTTTTCCCAAGGTATTTATTTTCAAAAAAACTTCTGACTTTTCCTACCTCATTTATTCAGTCACTTGAGCTGGAAATTGGCATAAAACAAATCCTCTCCAATCTCCTAAACCTGGTTTATTCTTGGGGTTGGGGGATGGGGGGGGGGCGAGGTGGCTCATAAACAGGTATGCCACAGAATGATTCATAACAGCGTATTGTAAATAGCAATTAATTATACATAATGTACGTACATTGTAAAATGTGACATTTGCTTATGTAAATTTTTAAAGACAGATATTAATTTTGCAGTATTTTAAATGAATGACGGAGGTTTTCATGTGTATTGAATGTCTGGATGTTGAACTGTGCCTGAATTTTTGAAGAAGAAAAAATGTGGATTGTTTAAGAATGTTGTACTTTGTGTTCTCCGAAGAAACGTGGTTGTATTGAGCATGGGTTCATTCAGCACTTGGTTGGCTGCGGGAACCATCATTTTCATATTAACAGTCACCGGAGAGGTGTGGGGCATTGATTTGGTGGCCTTGCTGCTTACCAGCTTATCACCGAGTCATTTTTCTTTTCACTGCGAAGAGACCATCAGTCTTGTTTCACACACCATGGGGGTGGAGGCATGTATTGCCTTGTTTTTTGACTAGGTACCCCTTCCAGTCCTATTTATACTGTAAAGAGACCATCAGTCTTGTTTCAATGCAAAGTACTGGTTTCTCCACAACATATGGGTGACGGCATTAACAAGATTAGGGGGCTCGAAAGAGTTCATGTTTTCTAAACTTGCCCCACAACCAAGTCACTCGCAGACAGAAAAGATCAGAGGTTGGCACCATTTTTTTATACTAACATCTGAGCGCCATAATCTTAAAAGGAGACACTAATTAAAGAGACAATCATGATTTGAGGATTACGGAGAAAAGCAAAATCAGCATTAACCCGCTGCCATTATTATTGTTAACCCACCGAAACTAATGTGTGATGTGAATGTAAAAACTGTAGATTTAGAAACCTTTTTTTTTCTGTTTTACTGACATTTGTAAGTAGAATCACCTCTGGGTGATGAACAACAGGGTGACAGGTATTAGTCTTAAAATTTGTGTACTAAATATTTGTTTCTCAATGTGAGAAAACCCAGACGAGCCAAAAGTTATGGACAGATGAGGTAAATCCATGAGAATTTCATTTAAACAAATTCTTGAACCTTCAAAATCTTCAAGTGACAAGAAAAGTATTAAGGTCACTCAAAATTGTCACCCAATTAATGTGACGTGTCACGTGCTAACCTTTTCAGCAGAAATTGTCACCCTATCCAAAATTAAAGCGTAATTGTTCATCCAGTTGACGCTACTTATAATAACCTTACATTGTAAATCAAATTCTTCAGTTTCCTGTTACACGTTATAAGATGGATCTTATTCTTAAGAAGTTTGTTGGCCGTTTTATTGTTAATATTTCCGCAGTCGCATTTTAAAACGAGTTCTTTCAGCCGATATACACACAGCTTGTACCTGCCGTACTCGTCGCTTCGCTTTGTACTGTCCGCCCTGCCTTCTTCGGGTAAACACAGTTATTGGGACTTTGTCAAACAAGGCTTGAGGATCGATTTGGGTCGTATTTCGCTGCCGCCATTTGAGGCCAGTGAAACGAAACAAAGGGATTGGGCCACTTGACCAAGCCGAAGAAAGGCTCTAGCTTGGCCATGTGTCTCATGTAGCTTTTCATTCCATTTAGGACACAAAATGGCGGCAGCAAAATACATCCCAAAGCCTATAGCATCAAGTGATTTCTTGAAAAGTTTGCTCTTTGCCCGCCCACCATCTTGTGGCAAGAATTGGTTACTTACAAAGTGCTCCTCTTGTAGGTAGATGTGTATCACTTCGCCATCCAGTATTCTAGGTGATGTGCATTGCGAATCTGACCTCAGTTGGATGATAAAAAAAAAATGAAATAATATATCTGTCCTTATACTGCAATGAGAAGTAGATTATGTGTATGGCATTGAATGGGGCCATTGGTGGTACACGTATCTGTTAGGAGGGTATAATATGGTAACTTACCAAGATCTAGGGCCAATTTCACGGCCCTGCTTAGCTCACAAATTTGCTAAGCATGAAATTTCTGTCTTGATAAAAACAGGATTAACAGCCAAATTTCCATTTGTTATGTATCACTTGTTATTGTTCTTTGGCTGTTGTTCGCTGACCACGAATATCAAATGGAATTTGTAATGGAGGTTTGTTTTATTGGGCGAGACATTTTTGTGCTAAGCATTTTATTTTGTGCTTAGCAGCTCCATGAAATTGGCCTCAAACTTGTTCAATCGTGGTGAATGATATCTTGGAGGGCAACAAGAAAATGTCCACCGTTTGTTTTGCTATACAGCAAAAGTCAGCCTTATTTTTTTTTCTGCAATCAGTCAAAGGAACGAACAAGAGAAGCGGTTTCCAGAGTGTGAGACTTGCTTGACTTGTCTAGTAAGCAGAAGGTTATGGGTTCGTATCTCACCAGGGGCCAATCTCATGGAGCTGCTAAGCACAAAAATTTGCTTAACACAAAAATGTCTCACCCAATAATTTATTAAACAAACCATTAAAAATTTCATTTGATATTCATGGTCAGTGAACAACAGCCAACGAACAATCACAAGTGATACAAAACACATGGAAATTTGGTTGTTAATCCTGTTTTTTTTATTAAGACAGACATTTCATGCTTAGCAAATTTTTTTGGCTAAGCAGCAACGTGAATTTGACTCCAGATCCTAATTCTGCTTTATCTAGTAGAGTTATTTGTGTTGCAAAACTGCAATTACAGATATATCTGTTATGTTAAAAACATTATCCCAAAATGTATTCATTTGAAATTAAAAAAAAAAGCAAATTATTATTTTTTTTTGCTGTGAAGTATAACTTTACATTCAGTGCAGCTGTGGTTGATTAAATATAATTTTAAAAAGAAATTGTATAAAAAATTATTAAAAATTTAAGACCAACAGTTGTACATTCATATTAACTTTCTTCAAATTACTATACTTATATGTACAGTTATCTCTATTAATCAAATTTGGATATTTACATAATATAATGTATACTATATTAGATGTTTATTGTGGATAAAAGATATATTGTTGTAAAAGATATAAACAAAAAAAGTATATCAAAACAGTTAACCTCATCATTTGTACATCGGAACCATGAAATCAGTATAAAGAAAAAGGAGAAGAATATTTTCTGTCGACAGGGGGTTTGAAGTGATTGAGATGAAATCAAAATGTGTATTTTTGACCTGGTTGATGTTGTGTTTGTACACTGTAAAACAATTGGAATATTTTTTTCAGTATCTCAAATTATTATGTTTTTCTTTTGGAAAAACACAACTGTGTTATAGGCCCATTCACATTCAAATGAATTTATAATCATTCACAAACATTGTGCGTTATCAAATATGGATGGGGAAAAGCTTATAGTTTGATACTTTAAATGACTGATCCAAGTCACTTGCTTTTGACACAGGATACATAATTGTTCGAATTGTGCTTTCACATTCGCCTTGCTCGGTATCGATACCATCACCATCGACCATACCTAGTATCGATACATTCACAGCAACAACAAAAATAGAGACCAATTTGAAGTAATTATAGGGCCGGGAAACTTTCACTGTAAAATGTCATTTCTCAAGCAGTATTGTCGGCTACTTTAAACTCGCCGTGTTTAATTGTCCAACAAATTGCACCACACTTAATAAACTCCCATTGACCTTAGTGTAAAATCACCCTCAACTTCAGAGTTAAAAAAAACCTCATCCAGGAGTCTCTCGGTTTTTGGTGCAATACTGTAAATGGTAGTTTGAACCCTCACCTACCCAATTCTTTTAATTTTGGGTTTGTTAGCCGATTAATTTTTTTGATAATTGCCCCAAGAAATAACATCCCCGAAATATCCTAATTTCCTTAACCGACTTGCAGCCAGTTTTCATGAAGCAACCCTACACGTTCAAAACATTGTAGGGTAAGATTACACCTTCACATGAAGCATTCTCAAGAACCTGGCTTTTTTTGTACAGTTCTTCGGTAAACTGATATAGGCCTAATTTAGACGATTTGGAGAAATTTTATTCCTGAAATGAAAAGTAATATTGTTCTAATTGTTTCAACTGTCGTTCGTATTAATGTGATTCGATTATTGGTTGGATGGAGTTGGGTTTTTTGGTATGTGAATGATGAAAACAATTGATTGTTACGTCACTGGCTTATTGTGAATAGAACGAAATGTTTATTATAATATTATTCTTTATAAATTGTTGTGGACTATATTTTTTACGGTTCCCTGTACTAGTCGTGTGTTGACAGCTGTGTATGTATAGTATAATTTCCAAATTAATACAAAATATTGTCGTGTATACTATAATGTATATGAAATGGTTTCATGTATAACATTTTTACAAAATGTTTTATTCGAAGCAAAATTATATTAATGTTGAATTAAAGTGTATTGAAGATACGAGGCCTTCGTCTTGTGTGTATTGTATTGAATGGGAGTGGTTTAATTATAAATGTCTGTTTACGTGCTGTTTCTTGCCGTATGAAGGAAAAAAGATGAAATCCCAATGTCACATAGATCTGCTAACCGTTATATAAAATGTAGTATCATACTTTGGTAGGAGACCAAAACAGAAATGTTGACATATTTACGTATAACTTTCAGGGTATGAAGATGGTGCTAGTAGAAACCTACCGTTAAATGTTTTCCGTCTGAAATGGTGTACGTATTTATCCAGAAATGAGTAAAACAATGACCGAAAATCTTGTTGATCTTTTAAAATATCAAAAATAAAGGAGAAATGACTTAAGAAATACTGTGGCCGTTTTTCACAATTTTCTCAAAAAGTGGGCACCGTATGAAATTGAAATTTTCACAGATGACTGTGACTGTATCTTCCTTGATATTTTTGCCCATGAATCTGTACTTCATTGACAAAAACCAAAGTATGATACTACCTTTAACGCAGAATCGGCGCTTACGACGGCAGAGGGAAGAACATTGCGCGTGCGAGTGAGTAGGCACCCTTGAGTTTCTTTCCAATACTAAGCAGGGCCATAGACTTTAGTGGACCCTGGTTTGGGTTTTTTTTTTTTTCAAACCAAAAGGTGTTCTACGCGGAACATAAATTGCTTAGATTAAAATTGGTATCATTTAGCAATCAAAGGTTATTAAAGCCAATTTAGTGTTAAAGGTACATGTACATGTACTGTCATGGTAGCATACCGAAACAGAAATCTCCACAGATTTACAAGATGGTGATGGTAGAAACATACCTTTAACTTTTTTTCTGCCTATGCTGTATTCATCCAGAAAAGAGTAAAACCAATGACCAAAATTATTTTTTTATCTTTTAAAGATCAAAAATAAAAGAGAAAAGACTTAAGAAATAATATGGCAGTTTTTCACTGTTTTCTCAAAAGTGGGCACCGTATGGGACTGAAATTTTCACAGATGACTGATTATCACAGATTATCTGTCTTGATATTTTTGCCCATGGATCTGTATTTCTTTGATAAAAAACATAAGTATGATATTACCTTTATTATTATTATTATTATTTATTCGGCCAGAATCACACAACAAATGAATACAGTAAACAAGTACAAGACTAAAAAAGCAAGAAGACAAAAAATACAGTTCACATTAAATAAACAACATACAGGAACAACTCTAATTGTGATGGCCAGGATCAACACAAGTATACTAAAACACTGTAGCTCAAGAGCCTGTTGATCCACTCACAAAAGAGACATAAAATTAATAATTTTATATATATACATGTACAAATAAATAAATTTAATCTACAAATAAATAAATTAAAGGAAACAAACAAGTAAAAGACAATAAAAGCAAGAAGACAGCAAAGGTACCTTTAAAGGTATTTGTTGTTTTTTTTGCTAATTTGCTAATTTGAGGCTTATTTAGCCAATGACTAGTAACAGCCATTTTTTATTCAGCATTCCCCAAAATGAAAATGAACTTGTTACCATTTTCAACTCAAAAATTGCCCTTGCCAGACGCCGGATCCAGTGCAGTCAGCACTCAGCAGACGGTGCTTAAGCCGTGTCCGAAACGGGCTTCCAGAGCTACGGCTACGTCTATTGTCTAGGTGTCTCCGCGTATTTGCAATGGAGCGAAGACCTAGACCTAGCTCTAGACATCAGATTCGGATGCAGCCTATGGCTGCATCCGAATCTGGGGTGCGTTCCGCTTGTCTCAACGTTTGCGGCAACGTTTGTGTACAACCGGAACCGATTGTGAGCGCGCGTGGAACACAACCGTAAAATGGCGGTGTCCAGTCGTAACAAAGATGGCGTCGAATGCCTGCAGCGTCCAAAATAATTGATGAAATTTCTGATAGTACTTGTACTGCAGCATATCATTAAGTACCAATTATCTATGGTGCAATTTGTGAAGTACTTGATAGATTTTCAATCTTAAAAACTGCAGTTTTTACTTTCGTCACAAAAAAAATTACGTCGTCTGCTTACCGTTATGCCATCTTGGAAATATCGACCATTTTTAAATGACACGCGAACATTCGCGAACATCTCAGAAATATGTTCGCCGACTGTTGCTAACACCCGCCAACGTTAGCGGCGCACAAGTCGTTCCACCCGAAATTGTTTGCAAACGTTGGCAAACGGTGGCAACGTTCGCGCAAGCGGAACGCACCCCAGATGTCACATAATGATGCATCATTTTGGTCACAAGAGGGCGCGCTAGTATGACAATTACTGACTAGCCTCATTATCAGGTGTAGTGTACTGACCTTTAAGCTCGACTGTATTCGAATACATCGTATCATTCGTCGCGTACTACATCACAGCGTTTGAAATTAAGACTAGTTTAGTTCTGTTTACAAGAAAAGTGTGACGACAATTCGGCGAAATCGAATGAAACCACAAACGCGAAATTTCTTTTATGTTCCACCCACAAAATTAATTGAGGAACTGAAATAAGTGAAGCACCGGACGCTCTTGATGGTGAAGATCGAAGGAATGTTTCAATCTTGGTGAATTTCAACAGCAATGGTGACGCCCAAGGTAATGGCATGATTGATTGAGGTGTTACTGTTAGTGTTACTCATTAGGCCTACTCGATAACTCACATAACGTTAGGGCCTTACTAGTGTTAGTGTTACTGTAAACGGGGTTAGGGTTCAGATGTGGCTTCAAGTTCTACACTACAGTATTTAGGTTGCACCCAAGTAAATAAACTCCCATAGACAACAGTGATAAATCATCAAACTTCAAAAATCATTTAAAAATATACAGAACTCTCACAGCTGTTCAAGTTACACAGAAAAATGATGACCAACATGTCACCTTTCATTTTCTTTTCAATTTATGGTAGGGTGACCATTGAATTTTTGAGATATACTCATTCTCAGCTGAACACCCCTAAAACAAGGTATGGATCACTACAGTCAAAGAAGCCATTTTCAAAAAAACATCCCTCTGCAAAGCGGCTGAAATAGACCCACTTTCTCACCCAATTGCATCAAAAATGGTCACAAATGGAAGCCCAGAGTCCAGGCAGGAGGTCCAGTGCCATATTTCTTCAATCCTTCATTTTCATAGCTCTCACTTACTCTCTTATTTAAAATATATTGAGTGCTTAACTTTTATTAATGAGCTCGGCGGACGGATTTTGGCCCTATTTACTTGGGTGCACCCTATAGGTTGCACCCAAGTAAATAAACTCCCATAGACAACAGTGATAAATCATCAAACTTCAAAAATCATTTAAAAATATACAGAACTCTCACAGCTGTTCAAGTTACACAGAAAAATGATGACCAACATGTCACCTTTCATTTTCTTTTCAATTTATGGTAGGGTGACCATTGAATTTTTGAGATATACTCATTCTCAGCTGAACACCCCTAAAACAAGGTATGGATCACTACAGTCAAAGAAGCCATTTTCAAAAAAACATCCCTCTGCAAAGCGGCTGAAATAGACCCACTTTCTCACCCAATTGCATCAAAAATGGTCACAAATGGAAGCCCAGAGTCCAGGCAGGAGGTCCAGTGCCATATTTCTTCAATCCTTCATTTTCATAGCTCTCACAACTCTCTTATTTAAAATATATTGAGTGCTTAACTTTTATTAATGAGCTCGGCGGACGGATTTTGGCCCTATTTACTTGGGTGCACCCTATAGTACACCATGGAGGAAGGAAGAACTAAGCCCTGTTCACACTGGATACACATTTAGGGTAGCCTAATTTTGGGGATTGTGATAAGAAGGGATCCCCAAACACATTGATTATTTTTAGCCCTTAATTTAAATAGCTTCTAACGTTAGGGCCTTACTCCTCAAAAATGATACTTTTGACTTTCAACAAATGTTGCTGGGTCCTTAAAAGCCTAAATTGAAGAAATTTGTGCAACATTTTGGTGTAAAAATGCAATTTTCTTACGTCCTTCTTGCAAACTTGAAAACAGCCCGTCTATCTAATCGCGTGAGGCCATTTTGTCTGGTCTGGCTAGTCTAGTGCCCAGACTTAACAGATCAAGAGTCTTCTACATGTATGCCTAAATATCAGAAGGCCAGTTCCCATGTCACTTGACCAATCTCAGGGGTGGAAACCAGACTATTCTCGTCTGCGGCCGTCCGTGCGGCCGTGAAATGTTCCATCTTCGTTACTGTCTTTACCCCATAATTTCCCTCAAAAATCAAAGCCCTGCCCTCTTTCCACAAAATTAACCTTGTAAATAATGTAGAAGAGGACATCATCAAGGTATATGTAGGTAAGTAACTTTCCAAAAGTAGTTTTCCTTTCCTTTATAGTTTTGGGACCCGTCATCGCAATCCCCCTAATTTTACTGTGATGATGGGTAACATTCTGATGAGTTAATCTTCCCACTGTCCGCACTTGGATTTATTAAGGCGGTTAAAATTATCGAGACGATGGATAAACTAATCCAGCTGGCAGAAGTTGCCTCGAAGTTTACACACTCCATTAATTTTTTTCACTTCCCAGATGTTGGTTACTTGTTTGTACATTTTAAGGTCAACAAATTTTCAAAATATTTTGAAAAATCAGGACATTTCGAAGAGGAACCTCGGATTGTTTTAATTTTTCTGGAATTGTTGGTCGTATGCAATGATTGTATTGACAACACACTATCGTAATCTAGGCCTGTGATGTAATCTGTGGTCATTGGACGGTTTGGACCAGATGGGAGATTTAACCGAGACAGTACGTCTGCACTGGATTTTCTGGCTCTGTTAAACTGACCTGGTCAATCTTCCTGGGCACCTTTTGCTCGGTTAAACTACCCACACGGCTCAGTTAAGTTACCTGTCAGGAAAGTTACCCAGGCTGTCCGCACTAGACTTAAAATGGGTAAGTTACCCATTGGCTCGGTTAGTTTGCCCAAAATAAGTCCAGTGCGAACGGGGTTTATCTCACCTAAATAATTATGTTGACCAGTTGTGATGTCCTCTTCTTGTTAGCAAGGTTAAGGTTAAATTTGTGGAAAGAGGGCAGGGCTTTGATTTTTGAGGAAAATTATGGGGTGTCTGAAAATAATCCTTGTGGACTAAAACACACTAACCCCGTAAACTGTCTTGTAAAAATTTATGTTTTCCGATGAAAATGCGGACGATTTTTTTGGATTGTCTGCCATCTTGTGTGGTTCTCCACCACACACACTTGACTTCATGCTTGTTTTCCATTGGGGAAAGAATTCCACTGACGGCCATGACGGAAACAGGGTTATTTCCTCCAAGAGTTAACTTATTTGCTGCAAGTCATGATGAGCTTCAATCTCAGGAGTGGAAACTGGTGTACATAGCTTATATCTAAAAAGTGAGATTTTCAGTGTTTTTTGACCTACAATTATACACTACGAATACAGCGGTAGCCATTTTTACCAAAATGCCCTCTGTTGGTCCCATAGGTTTGTGCACAAGTGATGGCCATCAGTGGAATTCTTTCCCTGATTGGTGGAGAGCCAAACCAAGATGGTACACGATCTGAAACAGAAATTGTCAGTATTTTTGTACAGGTCCCCTGTAAGTTTTACATAATCTGTGAACATGTCTGTTTTGGTTCCATACCAATGTATGATAGTACCTTTAATGCCAGACCAAAGAAAATTAAGTATCTATACATTGTGTAACTTTGTATTCATTTGTGCCTTTATATTTCAGCTAGATACTTGATGTACTTGACAAGAAATTCTCTGCATGATGTTCCTTCGTCTCCATTTAATGTTGCTTTGGATACTGGTTGCTTCATTGACTGTTCTGGTTACTGGTGGTCTCTTAAACAGCAGCAGCAGCAGTCCATGTAAGCAGGCCTTCATTTTTAAGGAGAGTGAGAGTGATCACTCTCCTCCGCTCTCCTAAAGTTTTCCAAGGAGAGTGAAAAAAAGAGCTCCTTAACAATTTAAGGATAGCTGCCTTTTTCAAAACATCAGCTGACATTCTTTACCCTTTATGGAAAATACAAAAATGTTTAGATTTTTTATAATCTTTTTCAAGAGGTCAATCACAAGTTTGCACCTTTTTTTTTACATCGGACACATGCGAACTCGAGAGTAAACTGCTCTCTTAGTTTACTGTTAGTAATAGGCCAGGTATGTTGATTTAAGGAGTTGAATTTGCAGCTCAAACTTGATTTTTGTTACTGAGAGCAAATCACTCTCCTAAATTCTCTACGTTGATTTAAGGAGAGTGATTTGCAGCTCCCCTCATTTTTATTAAAATGAAGGCCTGATGTAAGTACTTGCATTGGAATCCAGTCAGGCTAGGCATTGAGGATATTGAACACATCACCAGCAAAAGCAACATGTAGCTAGACTTGGCTCAGGAAAATGATCATCGTTGGGCTGGATCACTCAGTTGGTATAGCGCCTGTATGGTATATTCAGGAGGTCGCCGGTTCGAATCCCGCTCCAGTCACTTTTCAATGACTTTAAATTTGGATATTTACTGTAGGTCACGTAGTTCTTTTGTTTGTGGAAGTTGCAGTAATCAATGATGTACCTGTACACGTATATGTGTGAATATTGTTTGTCCCATTAGGTACTCAGATGTCATGTGTTTTGTATTTTCATCTAAAGATTGCATATTTGCAATATAGGCTTGCTGAGCAACCACTCTTTTGGGAAAGTGTGTCGTCCTGAAAAAGAACTGCATTAGGCCACATAAAAAAAATTACTTGTTTAGCGTCCCCGCCCGACCTCCGATATGAGCCCGACCTGTATTATTATTTATTTTTTTTATTTGTCTAAAAAAAACAAAATATTAGGGGAAACAATTATTTCTTGTATGTAAAAGCAGTGTGCGCTAATATCTACCGTAATTTTCGGACTAAACATCATGAAAGCCACCTGGGGTAGAAGCCGCAGCATGCGAAAAATGTACAAATTTAAGCGGAAGGGACATTTGATAATCAACGTTCCGGAAATTTGTACCGATGTGGCGGACTGAAGGAATATCAGCCGAGCGCATGACTAGAACTACCGTAACCCGACTTGAGTCAAGTCTACATACTTAGGTTTCTCTAGTCTACTGAAATTTCCAATGGTCAGATATCTAGCTTGAAAGCTTCTATGGTCTTCAGTATCTTCCTAACATGTTTTCTGACCATGAATACCATGTATCTTTTCTTCCACAGGCATGTTGCCATTCTATCCTTAAAATAAAAAATAAAAATAAAAACCTCCCTCCCTACCTAGAAAATTTGGAAGAGGTGGACGCTAAACAATTTTTTTTTTTATGTGGCCTTATATAGATGTTTTTACCGTTACATTTTTATGTATGTTTGATTTTTGTCACCGGTCCTTTTCAGGACCACACACCTTCCAAAAAGAGTGTTATACAGGGTGTCCCCAAAAAAAAGAACTATTAATATGAAAATTAAACTGTTTAAATCACTTCAAGATTCAGATATGTAATACAACTATGTCTTGGCTATCACTGTGTAGAATTTGAGCAAAATTTGACTAAAATTGAGTGAAAAAACAAAGACTGAATTACCAACCTCAAAACCCGATTTTCATCTTTCTTTCATACACATTATGCGTGTATTGACCACTATGTGTGTTATCCTTGCAAATTTGTTTTTTAAAAGGAGTACTCTTTCAATTGGTCATATTTTCACCAATTTCTGCCTGATTTTGCTTAGATTCTACATGGTGATAGCCAAGACATGGCTGTATCAAATATCTGAATCTTGAAGTGCTTTTTTAATTTTAACATAATGGGTTCCGACACAGTGTTGCGTTTTTTCTGGGACACCCTGTCTCCGCAAGTCTTATAAGTTCTAGTCTCTCCACCATGCAAAACTTCAAATCCTACTTATTTGCAATATGAAAAGTACTTCACAATGTGCGCATGTGAGGTTTTGTACAGTCAACTACTGATGGCCATTTTGTTGTAAAGAATGTAGCAGACAACATTTTAAAGGTGATTTTACATTTGTGTGTGTTTATTTGTTTTCCTGCATTTATGTAGTGGTCATTGACGCATCGGCTTCAGTCGTCAGAGTTGGGGACAGTGTCCAACTGAGATGTACCCTTCCGCAGAGTCTACAAACAACTCCTAATGTGCACACTACCGAGGACATCACATGGCGCCGGGTCAATGAAGATGAAACTTTAAAACCAGTAGGAGTGACAGTAGTGGTCAATGGTTCATCATCTGATATCACACTGGTCAATGTTAGCGTCACTGATAGTGGCGTGTATCGATGCTGTCTGGCTGATACCTGTGTAGAATCTGCCGACATCCGGATTCGGGTTGGATGTAAGTTTTCCTTTATGTCCTTGAAAAGTAGTGCATTGTTTATCTGACCGATTGTTAAAGAGTCCGGTCCCACCCTGAACTAAGGTCAATTTCATAGAGTTACTTTAAGCACAAAATTTGCTTAAAGGTACAGCACAGGATTGGTAACAAACCCAAACAGAAGTGTTCACAGATTTAAGTATAACTTTTAGGATATGAAGATGGTGATGGTAGAAACATACTGTTAAATTATTTCCACCTGAAATGCTATATTTATCCAGAAGTTAGCACAGATTAAATAGTTTTGATCTTGGGGTAAGATCAAAACCAGTCTTTATGTTTTATGAGAGAAATTGAGTTGGCTTTTTGCTATTTTCTCGTGACACGGATGTCCGATTGATCAGACAAATAAGTGTGAGTGCTGTTCTGTGACTTTTACCAATCATGTATCATACCTTTAAGCATGAAAAGTTTTCCTTGACCAAACAGGATTACCAACCAAATGTTCATGAAATGTTTACTGCTTTTGACTTGTATATTCGGCCATTGTTTACTGAGCAGAACATTCACAAGGAGTCTTGGCTGGCATACTGATTTTATTATTAACTAAGAGTTTTTGGTACATCAGCAAATTTTGGTGCTTATAAGCAGCTCTATGAAAATTGGACCCTGGCAGCATTATCTTTTTTCTTCCCATATACATGCAGTTAGTAGACCTATTAATTTTATTTCTGCGTTGTTCTTGTTTAAGTACCGCCTACCCCTGCAACCAATTTGACGTGCTATAGCTTCAATTTCGAACAGGCCACTTGTGAATGGGTCAAAGGTGGCCAGCTGAGTCATCTAGAATCTACAGATCTCCTACAATTAAAAGATCCATCTGCGGTACAGACGTAAGTTTTAATTTATCTGTGGGGTTTCCATGGTGATCATGCTCCAATAAATCAAACCCAGCTATACAGCTGACTTTGGTGTATTTTTTAAAGGTACTATCATACTTTGGTAAAAAAAAACAAATTAGACATGTTCACAGATTTACCGTATATATAACTTATAGGGTATAAAGATAGACCTGGTACAAACATACCTTTGAACTTTTTCTGACTGAAATAATGTATGTTTCCAGAAATGAGTAAAAAAAAAATACAGAAAATTGTATTTTCCAAGATCAAAACCTCACAATAACAATTATCTCAACAATTTCACATAACAATTTGCAACGGCTTTTCACTGATTTTCTTCTGTTTCCAATAAACTATTGAGCTGAAAATTTCACAGCTTTGTTTTGATTTCATGACAAATCAAATTATGAACATACCGCAGCTGTAATGCGCCGTATTTTTGAATGCAAGAGGGCGCTGTTAGGTACAACTTTATTTACTTTCTGGGGGTATGGTCCGATTAATTGTCAATTGAGCAGAGGTCATTTACGGACAATTTTGTCTGTTGGGATACGATAGAAGTGTATATTTTTACTACGACATGTACGAGTTGTATTCTGACACAGCGGTACACAACAACAACGCATTGTCAAATGACCCCCGGAAGTACCCGGAAGTTATTCGAAGCGCCCTCACTCGTTCAAAAATACCGCGCATTATTAACTTAAATACCAAAGTATGATAGTACCTTTTAACCTTTTCTCTATCATGTTTATTTATTTCATCTTGTTTTAGGGAGTGGGAGAAATGTTCCTACCAAATGCCAGATGATGTATGCCTCAGCAATGACTGCCAGCAGCAGTGTAAAGGCACGTTTGGCGCTTGGGAATATAGGATAAATACCACAAATGCTCTGGGCTCTGTTTACTCTGAGTCAGTCATATTCTACGCCGAAAGAGAGAGTGAGTCATTCCTTTTTGTGTACATGTACAGCGTGTCCCAGAAAAAAAAAAAAAAAACGGAGATTTTTGATTGATTGAATGGTTTATTTCATAACTTCATAAATTCAGAACACAATTAAGACAAAAAAAGACAATGATGATTATACCATCCATTCGCAGCCAACGGCTGAATTGTATGGAATACTGCACAAGAAGTAGGCCTATATCATAGAGATACATACTAATAAACTAGAGGGCGGACGCACAATACTCCCCTGTACTATGGCGCTGTGATCGCATGTATCCCATGCCGCCATTACTATTATGGGCACGAATTACGTATACGCATGCGTACCAGAGAATGCTGTGCTGACGGAGCACTTGAGTAAACTACAGTACAAAGGCCTACGGCGTACGTACACAGCAAAGATAGTAACGCGCCGGCGCAGTGCCCAGTTTCAGTAATGGCGGATCGATCCCCATGTTGTCACTGAAATTTCGCCGAGCCCGCCCTCAAGTATACATGTACATAGAGCAGTGGCGTACGCAGGATTTTTCCAAGGGGGGTGTTTAAAAAAAGAAACTTGCGAAGCCACGGCGTGGGGTACGGGGCCCGCTTAAGGGCCCCGGGAAATTTTGGATATTAGATGCTCCCTGGTGCATTTTAGAGTATTTCTGGGCCCTTTTTGATAACTTTTTGCCATGGAAATAGGATGGGGTTTTTTTCTTTTCATTTTTATAATTTCGGATTTTAGACACATTTGACCAAAGGATTTTAAAAAGTTATGATGGCAAATTTGTTTTCATACAGTTTTCATTTAGACGCAGGATCAAAAGGAAATATTCATTCTGCCATAAAATTTATTTGAACAAAATTAAGAAATATGAAACAAATATAATTTTTATTATTAAGCGATGATCATGAGTTGCACCAGTTTTGAAGAAACGGCCAATTTTGTCTGATATCAACGCCCGTTTTTGTCAGGTGAATATATTTTTTTGACGTGGGTTATGCTTTTTTTGTCAAAGAAATATTTTTCCGCAGCCGCGAAACTTGAAAATATCCACTCCCGATGTCAAATAAATATATTCACCTGACACTAATGGGCTTCCGTAAAAAGCTGTGTAGTCGACATTTTGAAAATTTTCCATTTCTTATCATTTTATTGAATTGCATTTTTCAATAAACACGGAATTTCCGTGAAAATTAAATCCAGGCAGAATGAAGAGACATGCTCTTTTTTGTGCATGACACTGAAAACGCAGTCGATCACGGTCATCCAGAACAAAGTCTTGGACTTCCTTTCAAAAGTGCGAACAGTTTCCATTTAGGCTACGTTTTTATGGTTACAGTGTATAACTGTATAGTAAAAAGAAAGAAGGCCGTGTACTGGTGGAAATTTTTCGCTCAAGCCGCTAAAAGGATAGAGCGGCTTGCGCGAAAATTTATTCCACATTAGTGGGGCTAGAAAGTTTAACCGGGGAGCCCCCCGGCCTAAACTCGCAGCGAGTACCGTACCCAAACAAATTACGCGGCCCCAGCCTCCCCTGCTATATGTAGTGAGTGGAGTCGATCGTTTTCCATGCTGCGAATGGTGGGTGCATCGCGTGCGCACAACACCAATCACGAGGAACGAACGTACGTCGTGATGTAAAATTTATAGGCCTTATAATTATGTAACTATAGGGGGCCTTAATGTTATACATGTAGTCATGTACGCAAGTTTTATTAACACACAAGTTGATCTTTCTTCTTCTTCTTTAATCCCCAAATTTCCCTGTTTCACACTTGGTATTTATTCGGTGCTTTCTTTTTATCTTTTTCCCTCTCCGTTTCCTTATTTTCTCCCTTTCCACATTTTTACCGCTGAGCAATGGGGGGTGTTTTACGTCCAAAACACCCCCCCCTGCGTACGCGCCTGACATAGAGTAATAATTGCGTAACACACATTTATTGAATTGTGGGAATTGTGGACATGGGCTGAACATTTACTTATGAACTGAGAAAGTAGAAAGCCCCCAGCATTCCAATTGCATACATTACATTTCGTTAATTACTATCAGTGTTTAATCATGATTTAATATCACTTTTGAATAATAAATGACACATATCTGAAAAGCTTATTCCCTCGGCTTTCATTTGATACCATTCATATGATACATACTTCTTGTATGAATGAATAAAGACAATACGGAGCAAGGCTATCAACAAGTAATTTATTTTTGTATTCATCCAACCGTGAAGTATGTATCATATTGTCATAAATTTTGTCATTGTCAGACATTGTGTGTCATTGTTTGATTTGTGTGTCATTTTCAGACATTTATGTGTCATTGTCAGACATGTGTCATTGTCAGATATATGTGGGTCATTTCCAGACGTATATATCATTATCAGACATTTACATGTCATTGTCAGACATTTATGTGTCATTGTCAGACATTTACATGTCATTGTCAAACATTTACGTGTCATTGTCAGACATTTACGTGCCATTGTCAGATGTTAATTTGTCATTAGATGTTCATTCACAAACATTTTCTCCTTGATAGGCAAACTGCATCCTCCGCAGAATGTGACAGTGAGAAATGAATCGGCTACTGCACTGATTGTTACATGGTACCTCCCAAAGGAACTGAAATCGCACCTAAGACACCAGTTGAAGTACAACTTGGAGTACAGGTGGGAGGGATCAACCACTTGGTTCAAAAAGGTAACTAAAACCCCCTTCCCACATTGCACCAGATTACTACCCCCCCCCCCCCCCCCCCCCAAAGAAGTACAGATTCATGGGCAAAAATATCAAGGGAGATAAAGTCACAGTCATCTGTGAAAATTTCAGTCTCATACGGTGCCCACTTTTTGAGAAAACAGTGAAAAACGGTCACAGTATTTCTTGAGTCTTTTCTTTTTATTTTTGATCTTTTAGATCAGCATGGCTGTCTGCATTAATGAGTACATGTAAACATGCAGACATTTGGGATAACAGATAACAGCTTGCTGATGATGTATCAGCACAATCCTGATAGGATGGCCTGTATAGGGTTTGTCTGTAAACACTGCAATGTAGTTTAAAGTTTTTTCTGAAATGTAATTTTTTTTTTATAGGACATAGACGTGAAAATCACTGGGGAGCTCAGCAACCTCAACCATCCGTATGGCTTGTACTACATCAGAGTACAGGCCATTTACGATACATTGGCACAAAGTGATTATTCACAACAAGTGGAAGCTCGGACCTCTGAGAAAGGTGGGTGCCACATCTAACACCAAATCAAGTGTAAACATGGTGTAATGCCTCGTTCACACTTGGCCTACAAGGGGCCTTTTCCCACTAGAGCGCTCACCCCCGGGGCGAACTCACCCCGGCGCCACCCCAGGGTGAAAATTTCAACCCTGTTCCCTAGCAGGTTTGAACTAATCCCGGAGAGAAGGCATTCTCGGGGGTGGCTCGGGGGTGACGGAGGGGTGAACATTTCAAGTGGGAATCGTGGCTTATTTTCACCCCTGCGTCACCCCGGGGCCACCCCCCGAGATTGGTCAAGTGGGAAAAGGCCTTTAGAGTTGTGAAGTGCGGTAGAAATTAGACGAAAAGTACACAAACGAGTTATTAAACATGTTTAATTTTCTAGATTTAAGGTAATTGGTTTTGTGATAACACCATGAGACATACACCATGTTTACAATATTAAAAATTATGGGTCTAAAATACTTTCTTTTTTTAAATATACAATATCTTTTAGCACAAACAATGATAGACAGGGTGAGTTTTATAACAATACAGTTGTATTTAACTTCATATGAGTTTTGATTACAGTAAACCTTTAAGATCTGAAATGTAGACATCTGTATCTGTGATCTGCATCAGGCTGAGGCATTCCCAAGGCAAATATTGAACTTCATTTCCAAAATGTAGCTGAAATTTTTTGTCCTCTTTTTGGTCTTTATCTTCCTCATCGTCCTTATTTTTGCGGTGCTGTTTTGAAAAAAATTGCTGTTTTTCTCCCTTTTTTCAGTTCCAGTAGATAATCCTGAGGAGATTTATTGTGAAGATCAGCCCAATGATGAAGATGATTCACGGCAGATCTTGCTGGGGTGGAAGGTTAGTTGAAGAATGTCGGCAAATAATGCTGCAAATCTTTTTGACTAATTTCTGATAGCGCCCTCGCTAGGCCAATAATAAGGTCCATTTATATACTTTGGCCATGATTACTAGTTACTTGTTTATACACCGATCCGATACTGACCACCATTACTGCAGTGTCCGCGCCTGCCTTTTGTCCGGCAACAAAATAATTTACGCTCCGCCGCAGTCTATAATAGACCGATCCAGTAGGCCACGCCCACCATAGCAAGTGGCAAGCAACGACGCACATGCGCGCGCGTAACGTGTCACGATCGCCAACACGCGTTGCACGCCCATCACCGAAAGCACTTATCTCTATGGGACTCTGGTTTTGGAAAAAGTCACAAATGTACGTTTCGTCTCTTACCAGGCCATCGAGAGTCAGAATTACAATGAAAATATAAACACCATCAATTTGTAGCAGAAATATACTGTACTTGTGAAGTTGTGCTGCATTTGCAGAGGAACTTAACATTTGCTTAGCAAGACATTTCTGTCTTAATAAAAAACAGGGTTAACAACCAAATTTCCATGTGTTGTATATCACTTGTTATTGTTCTTTGGCTGTTGTTCGCTGACCATGAATATCAAATGGAATTTTGTAATGGTGGTTTGTTTCATTGGGCGAGACATTTTTGTGCTAAGCAAATTTTTGTGCTTAACAGTTTTATGAAATTGGCCCCAGGGTGAAAAGCTTTAGCAACCAGAAAGACCGGAAGTCTTTAACTACATGTAGCTGCTTCCGAATTTAATTCTCTTGCAGGCTGCACCCAACGAGTTCAAACGCAATGGAGAGATATTGGGCTATGTCATCAGTTACAAAACCAGTGACGATTCTGAAGCTGTGATCCTGGATACCAAGGCAAACGACACAAGCTGGACTGTTAAAGGTGAGCTCAGTGGGTAGTCTTAAGGAGGATGTACAACACTCAACAAACCTCGCTTTATTTGTTGGAACTATTATACTTGAATTACTTAAAATCTTACACTGAATACAGAAAGAGAGTCTTTCTTAGTGATTTTTCTCTCAGCCCGCAAGCTCCCCAAAGTTAAGATTCTCTGAATTCCATCATTGGGGGCAGCAGACAAATTTGTGTGATTTTGTGACGTCAGATATGGGGGCCTTTTCTTTTGATCGAAAGGCTCCCATATCTGACGTCACAAAATCATATAGATTTGTCTGCTGCCCCCATTGACGAAATTCAGAGAATCAGAATTTTTGGGAGCTTGTGGGTTGAGCATGTTGAGAGAAAAATCATCCAAAAAGACTCTGTTTCTATGTTCAGTGTGAGATAAATAATTTTTTCTCATGTCAAGTAATTTAAGGATTATAGTTCTAACAAATAAAGTGAGGTCTGTTGAGTGTTGAACATCTTTAAGAGCCTTATCGGGCTTTATACTGCAAACTCTGAAAAATATTTTGCAGCTACATTTTATTATTGCTCATTTCAAATTGTTTGTTAAAGAAATGCAGATTCATGGGAAAAATATCAAGAAAGATACAGTAGCAGTCATCTGTGAAATGTCCAGTCCCATACAATGCCCACTTTTTGAGAAAACAGTGAAAAACGCTCACAGTATTTTAAAAAATATATTCACAGGAGTTTTGATCTCTCTGAGATTAAAACTGTTTTTGGTCAATTTGTTTTACTCTTTTCTGGATAAATATCTTAACGGTATGTTTTTACCAGAACCATTCTCATACCCCTGTAAGTTATAGGTGAATCTGTGAAGATTTCTGTTTTGGTTTCCTACCAAAGTATGTTAGAAGTCTGCATAGACAAGATGTGACTGCCTTATTTGCTCCTTGGCATATGTTTCGTAGACTATTTTCTTTTTATTTTCTGATCATTTGGTAGACCTGAAGCAAGGGCTCCATTACATCTTCAGCATGCAGACTCGCAACTCCATGGGACTATCAGGGAAAAAAAGAGCGTGTACAATAAATCCCATACGTAAGTGTATAATGGAAATGACTTTTGCTTGGAGTTAGCAGGGCCTGACATGTTTAGATCCTTGCAGGATCTTTATGGTCACCCTGAACCTCCCCTCACCACCTTTTTTGTTCTGATCCTCTCATCAATTATGTGTATCTTTACATGTTCTTGTCCTCTTGTCATTTAGCCTTCGATAAAGATCCAGCTAGGATCGAAATGCCCCAGGGCCTTCTACCTCCAAGCTACGTCACGGCACCATTATTTTTTCCAATGTGTAGAACTCTTTCTATGGAACACTTCAGCTATCTTCAGATTGTTTGCTTCGGTAATTCCATCATTCAATTTGCCATATTGAATGTTTTGCCAAATTTTGCCAATTTGCCAAATTGAATGTTTGCTGTCGGCGAACAGCATGTCAAAGTGACAAATTAAATGTTGAAATTGGCAAACAGAATAACAAATTGAAGCCGCAATGTTTCATACATTTCTTTCCCCGCACTGGCGCTGCTTCCTTGCGATTTATACTATATTTTTTACCTCCTTGACATGGCCGCCGTCATGACGTACATATCTACCATTGGATGATACACTAGCGCATCATCTAGTTTTCTTGTATGTCTATACCTAAACAAAATGGGAATTGCCTACATTCATATGTACAGTCACAGAGCAAGGACAGTACAAAGTTCATTGCTTAGGTTTAAAGGTTCACTGTAATCCAATTTGAGAAAGGGATGAAAGTGCTTTGCTCAATACATAATTAATGACTATATAAATTTATGTTTGTATGTAAGTGCTTAATTTTGACAAAAAAGTTACAAAATCGGTACATGTATGCCACGCTCCCGCCCCACTCCCCCCCCCCCCCCAAAAAAAAAGTCCCCCTTGGAAGCAATCCATGCAACAATAGCTTGTGGCGTCACCTACAGAACTAGTATAGGCTTGCACCACATTATACTGCGTAGTGTTCTGCATGTGACGTAAGCAAGGTTTTTCGTCGCAAAAAGTGGGGTGCTAAATTATGGGTCTAAAATACATCTTTTTCTATTATACAATATTTTTAGCACAAACAATGATACTTTGATAGACAGGTTGAGTTTTATAACAATACAGACGTATTTAACTTGATTATTTAATATGAGTTTTGTTTACAGTAAACCTTTACCCTTTCTTTCCTGTAGTGAAGCCTGTTCACCTGTGGGATGTGATCGGTGGATGTCTTGGTATTGTAGCTCTGCTAATCCTTGTCACCATCATCTGGTTTCGTGTTAAGGCATCTCTCAGGAAATTTCCGGATATCAATATGCCCGTACATCACACGGTAAGTTAATACAGTGAAAAAACCATTGCAATTGTTACGCCAAATTGTAAGGCAACTGTGATTGTAAGGTTTTGATCTCGCAGATCAAAACTGTTTTCGGTGTTTTGTTTTACTCATTTCTGGATAAATACTGCATTTCGGGCAGAAGCAAATTTAACTGCATGTTTGTAACAGGTCCATCTTTATACCCTGTAAGTTATAGGTAAATATGTGAAGTTTTCTGTTTTGGTTTCCTACCAAAGTATGATACTACCTTTAAGTAAACCTTTCTCCCTTTGTTTATATTGCGCAGGTGCCGATGGATTGTGGCCATGTGAATCAGGTCTTAATGAGAGAGACGGAGGTCTTTGATGATCCCATTCAATGTCAGCTTTTTGTCAGTCTCGACCCCAAGGAGAACAACAGGGAAGCAATCTTCACTGATATCATCACGGATGGCTTTGACATCGGGGACAAGCCAAGAGTTGCCGTGGGCTTCCAGGATGCCTTTGAAAGTCACCCTCTCTTAGGCTTGACGGTTAATCTAACCGTTGAGGAGGATGGCCCTATGGCTGCGGCTCCTCTCCTGCCGAGCTCCAGACGTGAGGAAGATCCCTCCTCTGGTGAAGAATATGGTGGGATGTCGCCTAGCAGTCCGCTTAGCATCGGCAGCGTTGGCAGCGGTGGCAGCTACTTGCACATCAGGGATGATGAGGAAGTTGTCTACTCACGCATGACCAGAGATGGACTGTCTCCCGTAGAGACACAAGACATTGAAGGTCAGAGGGTCAGAGGTGAGAGGTCAATGGATTTCCCCACAGGCGTTCACGTGGATGGACTACCGCAGCTTCACTGGAGACCGGAGAGTGTCAGTGAAGACCCGGGTGATGTTCAAGGAGGTGACTTGGATCACTCTACTAATCCCTCCAGGCCTACCGTACCCAGTGGGGCCAGAGGAAGTTCTGGACCTGGTTCGATCGGCAAGGACGATCAAAGATTCAAACCCCCAAGTGGACAGAAGAAGCCGAAGCAGCCACCACCTTTGGAAACTCCACCTCAAGAGGACTCTGGAAATTTAGCAGGAGCTTCTTATGTTGGGGATGGAAGCATAGCAAGTTATGTCCGCCAAGGATTCCTGCCAGATCCATCTCCCACAGATTTAGGGGAATCAGATGACCAGGCAAGTGCGCCAATTGGATCTTACTGTCAAGTGGGTGCTCAAGGTGAAATCAGTTTTGATGCCCCGCGTGGATCTTACCTAGTGAGCTCACCAGGACCAACTTCGCCAATTAACATTCCTCTCTTGGATCAGGCAGCAAACGGTGAAACTTCAGCTGACAACCAGGATGAAGATGGCTCGTCGGAAGACGAAATTGTTTCTTATGTGCTGAGCGCCGGCACATTGCCTAGTACGAGACCGTCACAGAGTACTTCACAAATTGCCCGGGACTCCTCCCTGAATCATCCCTCAGGTTCACAAGGTGCTGAAGGCTCTGTGTCAGAGCCAGTTTCTCAAGCTAGCAATCCAAGAAATATCTTAAATGCTTTCATAAGCGATGGTGACCTGAGCTCAGCGTCATTCTCTGAAGACGAAGACGAGGTCCAAGGTGGGGATTCTAACATCCACCGCAGAGATGGTAGGAATGAGACGGAACAAGACGACATGAGTGGGTACGTCACTCAGGGGATGATTCCTAATGGATTAACCTCCCCGGCATCCAGGAGGACTAATACCGGTATCGCGCCGATACCAAGTGCTGCAGAATCTGGCTATGTGGATCAAGAGCAGCTGGCCCACATAACCTCCCCGCCCGCCATTCCGTCCCCTGCACAGCCTACTAGCCACGGACGACAAAATGATGTCATGGTAGGTGATTATGTCACGCAAGGACAGGATCTTGGTAACAGGCCAACTTGGTTGTCGGCAAACTCAGCGGATGAAAGCCCGATCAATTACAACAATAACAACTCCAGAATGCTGGATTCCATTCTTCAGCTCCCAGTTGAACCTGAGGAATATGTGCCGAATAGAGACAACGTCAAAGTGAACCAAGTCAGTGAGGTCTCCTCTTCAAGTGAAAATGCCTCCTGTGATGAAGAGTCTGGTGGCAGGGACTCTCCAAATGCAGCGGGCACTCTGGGCTTCGGGTTACTAGACCACGTACAGCCTCCTGCCTATCTCAATGAAACAGCATTTGATGCTGTACATGTCAATGGTGCTCAAGCAGAGGCAAGTAATGGTATCAATGGGTATCATGTAGACCAAGATATGACTGGCGACGGTTACGTATCACATGAACAGATGCTGAATATGGCCGCAGATGGATCTGCTAAAAGTGCCAGTGCACATCATGAAAGGCAGGATGACTAGGGATAGCCACAGTGAAGGAATGGGCAAGTTAGAGACATACAGGCTTTACAAAATGGAGACTCAGGCTCAGGCTTCGGCTCTATCATCCATATGTGGATAGCCACAGTGAAGGAATAGGCAAGTTAGAGAGACATAGGGGGTTTACGAAACTCATGCTCAGGCTCAGGCTTCGGCTTTATCATCCATATGCTGGAAGTATAGGTTGTGGTTTTTCATTGAAGCTGAAGCTCTGTTTTCCTTTTCAAACCAGAGAATCCACTTCCGAACCGCAACCAAAAGCCTCTATTTTGTTACCTGTTATTTAAGAGTGGATTCAAGAAATGGAGCCTGAGCCTGAGCCTCTGTTTCTAATAAACCCCATAGGAAACATCTATACATATCATGCGTCATACATTGCCATTTACTGTCATTTGTCATTTGTCACTTGTCATTTTATGTATCATAAGATTTCCAGATATCAAAGAAGCTATTTGTTTGAGTTATTGGGGTATTTTTGTAAAGCCATCTGCGCGCCGTCAGATTGGTGTATAGGTAGGGATATGGGGAACATAAATGTAAAACAAAAATCAAAAGAGGGCGCTATTTAAACATCCTGCAGCTTACAATTGCTGTAACAAACAAGCACTGTATAAAACAGTTCAATACTTCAATACTTTTCCTGCTACTCTCAATTCATACTTGACTCAAATACATCATCAGGGCCCTTTTCCAAACCTCGGCTCCGGCTCAGGCTCCGGCTCAGGCTCCGGCTCCGGCGCTGTCATCCATATCCTGAAAATATAGGTTGTGGCTTGTCATTGAAGCTGAAGCTCCGTTTTCTTGGTCAAAATAGAGTATCTACTTCCAAACCGTAGCCAGATGCCTCTATTTTGATACACGTTAGTTTAAAATTGATTCACGAAATTGAACCGGAGCCTGAGCCGGAGCCGAGGTTTGGAAAAGGGCCAAGTATTGTTTTTCATTCAGATGCACAAAGCACAAATTAACAACAAATGTATTTTGTAACTATCTTGTCTGACTTTCATCAGAGTGCCGGTGTAACGGCAGTTCAGCCAGTGACAGATTCTGCCGGTTGGTGGCGCTGTTCGTCAGGAAGTTATTGATTCCAGAAACTGAATTTACAATCGACACACATGATTTACCGTTGATTTTTATTGCCAATTAATGAGACCCACAGATTCTTATCCCTTCAGAAACCGACCTAGGGACAGAGGTAACATTATTTCTGTTTTCTTTATTGTATTTATTGATTTATAGAATAAGTTTTGACAAGCATTTTGAGTGATTTTAGAGCCAAGTTTATTTTCGATAATGACCATGTTGGATTGAATACGTTGTGTGTGTAGACCGTGCATAATGCACTTTTCATTTGACCTTTGACCTGTGTACATGTACATGCGTTTTAGGATTTGTATGCACCCTAACGTATTGCAGTTAATGATACACTTTGGACATGTTAAGTACTGATTATTTCGCCTCTTAAAAATATATATTTTCCTTTGTTTACTTTCAGTTTTTACGTGAACCTATGAATGTGAAGTGAACCTATGAATGTGAAGTGAACCTATGAATGTGAAGTGAACTTGTGATCTATCGAAGTGAACATGTGAACAAGTGAACTTTGATGTGAACTATCAGAATTAAGAATAAAGACGAATTAAAGTGAATCATAAATAAATCCTCGCCACCGTCACAGTAAAAACTCTCCCAGGATCATAATGACAGATGAGAATACAATCAAGATGAAGTCTCAGAGCGGGCGAGAAATTAAATTGACATCGAAGGGCTCGGAGTATTATATGGAACAGAAACGTCGAAGTTCCGAACGGCTATACCGAGAACTCAATGATAGAATGCAACAGATGTCTCGACTGATGGAATGTGCAGTCTCACAGCTGATGGTGCACGATGAATACCGACACTGGGTCAAGCTCTTCTCAGAATTCCGTGAGCTTACTGCAGGAGATGAGCAACCACGGTCAGGCGAGACCATCGAAAGAGACATGCAGTTACTCACCTTCAAGTCTACTGTGGAGGACTATCTTGTCAAGTCACCGCAGCAAAGGAGTGACGACGACTTGAATCGCCATGAGTCAGGCTCGGTGACAAGCAGAAGATCACACAGATCGAATGGGTCAAGAGCCAGTTCCCGTTCATGTCGCTCCAGTACCGAACTTCTTCGTATTCAAGAAGAACAAAAGAGAGCAGAGCTAGAGGCACGGTCTGCAGCTATAAGCCGCATGCATGAACTGGAGCTGTCACGTCTTGAGCTGAAAAGACAAGTCGATCAGCACAATCTTCAGACAGAGATGGATGTGAGTAGGGCTCGCATCAGTGTTTTGGAACAGTTTGAAGGAGTTGACAACGAAGCAGAGCAGACAGGTCTTGATGTTGATATGGATAAGGAATCAAATTCTCCCACTGATGATTCCTTTAAGACGAGTCCTGTCCCGAAATGTGTGGAACCACGATCATGTCCAGTTCCTTCATTCCACGCATATACACCATTGTCAACTTCCCCCAATCCCACCAACAGAGCTGAGCCTTCCCACTCTAACCAGTCGCCGAACGACTTGATGAGTGCCATAAATACACTCGCCGATGTTCTCACACACAAAGAAGAGAAACTACCAAAGAAGGAACCTGACATTTTCAAGGGCAGTGTCTTCGACTTTCCAGTTTGGCGTAGTTCCTTCACAGTGCTGGTGGAACAGCGTTACCCCCTCATCACCGATCGACTCTACTACCTGGGACGATACACTGCTGGAGAGGCCCACCAGTGCATCAAAGGCCTACTTGGTCTCAACACAGAAAGTGCCTACATGAAGGCCAAGAAACTGTTGGCTGATAGATATGGAGACAAGCTGAGAACAGCCAATACATATCGAGAGAAGATAGAAAAGTGGCCAACGATCAAGTTTGGTGATGGCAAGGCACTCCGTAGCTTGTCCGACTTCCTGTTCCAGTGTGAAACAGCAATGTCCACTCTCAGCCAGCTGAAGATACTCAATGATCCTTCAGAGCACAAGAAGATTCTTTCAAAACTCCCAAGGCAGATTCAAGATCGGTGGCTTCGTGTTGTCGACCGTCAGATCCATGGTCACGATGGTGCTCACAATGACGGCAACACTGACGATCAAGGTGAATACCCACCGTTCTCTGAGTTTTGCAAGTTCATGGCCCGTGAAGCCCGAATTGCATGCAGCCCCTTCAACTACAAATGTGATGACACCAAGAGGGACGAGCTGAACCCCACAAGACCGTCCAGGCCCAACCACGTCCGAAGCTTTGCATCAAAGACAGCTGAGGAGTCCTCAAGTACAGGGCAACGAGATAAACCTAATGATGGCGGTCAACCTAAGACATCGCAGTTGAAGGCTCCTTGTGTTCTGTGCAAGGACCAACACAGTCTTACTTCATGTAATGGTTTCAAGGCCATGAAATTGAGCGACAGACTAGACTTCATCAAGAAACGAGGCCTGTGTCTTGGATGTTTGAGATGGGGTCACAGAAAACGTGACTGCAAGAGCAAGAGCCACTGTTCCAAATGTGAGCGTAATCACCCAACTCTCCTTCACGATGATTCCTACACACCGAAGGAACCCGAAGCGGAAAAGAGTCATGTCAACGATAATGCCCCAGTGATCCAGACATCCACTGCGCATCGTACTGAGATTGGGAACGTTCAACAGAGTATTTCCCACACCCTCATAGTACCCGTGCTCCTACACCATGAGGATGATCCACAGAATAGTGTCATCGTGTACGCCCTACTGGACGAACATGCAGACTCCTGCTTCATAACTGATGCAGTGCTGGATGAGCTTGGAGTGACTGGTGAAGGAGTACAACTGAAGTTGTCCACTGTACTTGGAAAGGGTACAGTGTCATCCAAGAAGGTGAATGGGCTCACCGTGAAAGGCTTGACGGAGAACCAAGAGATAGCACTTCCAGGCGTGTACTCAAGGCCATCCATCAACGCCAACCATGCACAAATTCCTCGATTTGATTCAGTGAGCAAATGGCCGCACCTAAAGGAAGTAGCCAAGCATCTACCCCCCTACCTCAAGGGTGCAGAGATTGGGTTGCTGATTGGTTGTAACTGCACCAAGGCCCTGCGCCCAAGAGACATCGTCCATGGAAAGGATGAAGAACCCTACGCCATACATACCATATTGGGATGGGGCGTCATCGGAGTAATGCACTCCAGCAGCATGGACCATGACAACAACTACACTTTCTCGACCATGACTACCGAGGGAAGGTGTCACTTCGCATTCCGAACTGAAGTGAAGGAAATAAGTCCAATGCAGGTCACCAAGATGTTTGAGCTTGACTTTAGCGAGAGGGCAGGCGAGGAGAAGACATCCGTCGAAGACAGACGATTCCTACAAAAAATGAAGGAAGGAATCCACATCAGAGACGACAGACACTTTGAAATGCCCCTCCCATTGAAAGAAGATGACGTCAAGCTTCCAAACAACAGACAGATGGCCGCGAAACGACTTGTAAAGCTGAAGACCAGAATGACAAACGACCCTACATACAGAGAAGACTACATAACCTTCATGAAGGACATTGTAGACAAAGGGTTTGCTGAGAAGGTCCCCGTGAATGAGCTCTCTCTTGATGACGGATCCGTTTGGTATATACCCCATCATGGGGTGTACAACCCAAGGAAGCCAGGAAAGATAAGGATCGTCTTCGACTGCAGCGCAGAGTTTGGCGGTGAGGTGCTCAACCGTCACTTGCTTCAGGGACCAGATTTGACCAACAGTCTCGTCGGTGTCCTGTGCCGTTTCCGGAAGGAACCAGTCGCCTTCACATGTGACATAGAGGGAATGTTTCATCAAGTCGGTGTTGATGTAAAACATCGAAACTTCCTGCGATTCCTTTGGTGGGAAGATGGCAAGCTGGACAAGTCACCGATAGAGTACCGCATGACCGTCCATCTCTTTGGGGCAACCTCCTCTCCAGGTTGCGCTAACTTCGCACTGAAGTCTGCTGCTGACACTTACAAAGACAGATATGGAGCCAAGGCTGCAAACTTCATCAAGAACGACTTCTACGTCGACGATGGATTAAAGTCCGTTGCCAGTCGTGATGAAGCCCTACAACTGATTAAGGACAGCAGGGACTTGTGCGAGAAGGGAGGTTTCCACTTGCACAAGTACGTATCAAACAACAAGGAAGTTCTGAATGCAATTCCAGCCCACGAGCGTGCTAAAGACATCCAGAACATTGACGTCTTCCATGACAACTTGCCGATGGAGCGCACCCTTGGAGTACAGTGGTTCATCGAAAGTGATACCTTTCACTTTCGAGTTCAACTCCAGGATAAGCCGCTATCTCGTCGTGGAATCCTCTCCACAGTTAACTCGATATTCGACCCGCTTGGCCTAGTCGCTCCTGTTCTCCTCACCGGAAAGCGCATCCTTCAAGTGTTGTGCCGAGACGGATGCAGCTGGGATGACCCTGTTTCCGACGACATCAGGGCCAAATGGGAGAGGTGGAGACATGATATTCAGAAGCTATCTTCACTAGCGATCCCACGATGCTACAAACCAAAGAACTTTGGTGACATCAAATCTGCCGAACTGCACAACTTCTCTGATGCCAGCCTTGATGGTTATGGTCAGTGCAGTTACCTTCGTCTGACTGATGATAAAGGCAACGTGAATTCATCTCTCGTCATGGGGAAGTCCCGAGTAACCCCTTCGAAGCCTATTACCGTACCTAGACTTGAGCTCACTGCAGCCGTGACTTCAGTGAAAGTAGGCATCTTCCTGACAAAGGAGCTGAAGTATAGCGACCTCAAGCAGATCTTCTACACCGATAGTCAGGTCGTACTTGGCTACATCAGCAACGAAAGCAAGAGATTCCACATCTATGTAGCTAATCGTGTGCAGAAGATACGGGACTACACCTCACCAGATGACTGGAGACACATTGACACAAAGAGCAACCCAGCAGATCTAGCCTCCAGAGGCCCGTCAGCCCAGGAGTTGATTGACAGTAAGCTGTGGTGGATGGGCCCAAAGTTTCTGTCAACACCGGATACCCTTCCACCTCCTGCTGAGTATGCTGAGCTCAACGAAGACGACCCTGAAGTAAGGAAGACATCGGTCTTTGCAGTAGAGACTCGAGGCAGAGATTTTGCAGATATGACAGAGAGGTTCCATACCTTCTCCAGCTGGTTCCGTCTCAGACGTGCAGTAGCAGGATGCCTCCGCTTCATTGAAAAACTGCGGACGAAGAGCACCAAGAGGCCTACCCGTCCCATAGATGACCAGCTTCGTGAGAACCAGATGGCATCCTACCCTCCTGTAACGGTACAAGAGATGCAGCAGGCTGAGATAATGATAATCAGACTGGTGCAAGCCGCAACCTTTTCCAAGGATATCCACACTCTGAGTAGACCGAGACAGAGCCAATCCCATCGTGAAGTGAATAAGAGTAGCCCTCTATACACGCTGGACCCATTTGTAGATGACAACAATGTCCTCAGAGTAGGTGGACGTATCAGGAGAGCAGCAGTGCCAGAAGGTGTGAAACACCCAATTCTACTCCCACGTGATGGTCATGTGAGCAGTCTCGTAATTGAGCATTTCCACACTCAAAGCTGTCATTCCGGCAGAGGCATGACCTTGAATGCCATTCGTCAAGCTGGTCTATGGATCATTGGTGCTAGAGCAGCAGTCACCAGCCACATTTGGAAATGTGTAACATGCAGAAAGCTTAGAGGCCCTCCATGTGGACAGAAGATGTCAGACCTACCACACGATAGACTGGATCCAGCTCCCCCATTCACCTACAGTGCCGTGGACTACTTTGGGCCATTCTTAGTTAAAGATGGCCGGAAGGAGCTGAAGCGTTGGGGAGTCATCTTTGTTTGCCTTTCATCACGAGCGATACACATCGAGACCTCCAATAGCCTGAGTACCGACTCCTTCCTGAACGCGTATCGTCGTTTTGTCTGCCGTAGGGGTCCTGTGAGGCAACTCCGATGTGACAGGGGAACCAACTTCATCGGAGGCAAGAATGAACTTGACGCAGCCCTAGACGAAATGTGCAACCAGAAGATCTCAAGAGAACTGATTAAGGACAACTGCGACTGGGTTGTCTTTAACATGAACGTCCCAAACGCCAGCCACATGGCAGGAGCATGGGAGAGAATGATTCGTTCCACCAGAAATGCTCTGTCGACCCTGATGAAGCAGCACAGTCAGCAACTGGATGATGAACTCCTCCGTACCCTGTTGACTGAAGCGGAGGCCATCGTGAACAGCAGGCCACTTACCTACGTTGACATGAAGTCCCCAGACTCCCTAGAGCCACTTTCACCAAGCCAACTACTGACGCAGAAGACCAAGGTCATCCTCCCCCCTCCAGGGATCTTCGTCCGTCAGGACCTGTATTGCCGTCGGAGATGGCGCCGGGTGCAGTACCTGGCCAACGAGTTTTGGTCAAGATGGAAGTCCGAGTACCTTCCAACTTTGCAGGAGCGGAAGAAGTGGACAAGACCAAGGAGAGACCTTGACGAAGGCGACATCGTCTTGATGATAGATGACTCACTCCCAAGATGCCGATGGCAATTGGCTCGCATCATTGAGACGTATCCAGGACTGGATGGACATACTCGGAAGGTGAAGCTCCAGGTGGGTTCATCCGTCTTTCAGAGGCCCATCCACAAACTGGTGTTACTGATGAACCGGGGGATCCCCGACGAGGAGCCAAACAGCAAGGAAACATCAACCTAACTGCGAAACCTTCGTTCCAGCATGGACGATTTGTTTGTTTTCGTCCCAGCAACAGTTTGACTGTTTTACCCATTTGTGGTAATTTTCTGAGTTTGAAAGTTGGTGTTAATTGCCATTGTTCACTGAAGGAGTTTTTGATTGTTAATTGATTTGAGGTAATTTGAGTATTCAAATTAGAGGAGCCATGTAACGGCAGTTCAGCCAGTGACAGATTCTGCCGGTTGGTGGCGCTGTTCGTCAGGAAGTTATTGATTCCAGAAACTGAATTTACAATCGACACACATGATTTACCGTTGATTTTTATTGCCAATTAATGAGACCCACAGATTCTTATCCCTTCAGAAACCGACCTAGGGACAGAGGTAACATTATTTCTGTTTTCTTTATTGTATTTATTGATTTATAGAATAAGTTTTGACAAGCATTTTGAGTGATTTTAGAGCCAAGTTTATTTTCGATAATGACCATGTTGGATTGAATACGTTGTGTGTGTAGACCGTGCATAATGCACTTTTCATTTGACCTTTGACCTGTGTACATGTACATGCGTTTTAGGATTTGTATGCACCCTAACGTATTGCAGTTAATGATACACTTTGGACATGTTAAGTACTGATTATTTCGCCTCTTAAAAATATATATTTTCCTTTGTTTACTTTCAGTTTTTACGTGAACCTATGAATGTGAAGTGAACCTATGAATGTGAAGTGAACCTATGAATGTGAAGTGAACTTGTGATCTATCGAAGTGAACATGTGAACAAGTGAACTTTGATGTGAACTATCAGAATTAAGAATAAAGACGAATTAAAGTGAATCATAAATAAATCCTCGCCACCGTCACAGCCGGTATTTAAAAATGTAATGTAATATACTGTAAATACTGCTTCTATTAATTACAATTTTAATCAGTATTAATCAAAATTAATTGCAGAAAATTAATGAAAGGAAACACAGGTGTTTATGCACCAACCATCTTCAAAATGCACTGTACAGGTTTGAAGTAAATCACATTAGTATGAGTGAGAGTAATAGGTTTGTACATAAATGCTATGCTTTGTATTACAATTAACATTGGTAGCAAACCAAAACAAAAATGTTAACAGATTTAGGTACATAACTTACAGGGTACAAAGATGGTGCTAGTAGAAACATACCGTTAAAATATTTCTTCCTGAAATGCTGTATTAATATATCCAGAAATTAGTTAAACATAGACCGAAATTTTTTTGATCAAAACCTCTATTTCGAAAGGCAATTTAGCATAACAATTGCAACGTTTTTTCGTTGTTTTTTACTCTTTCCAAATGATGACATGAGCTGAAAATGTCACAGGTTTGTTTTCATTCCAAGGAAGATCAAATTTTGAGCAGCCTGCAGCTGTTTCTGTCACTTTTACCAATATTAGCGTTTTATCTATTGGGCTGGCTCCCATGCTAAGGAATCTCCTAATGTTATGTAGGATTAAAGTAACTTGATCATGCACAGACATCATTAAGAGTCGATGAAATTGTAAAACTCTTATTTCAACATTCATGCTGCTAAAAGGGGAAGACAGCTGTAACAATTTCTGCCCCCAAAAATGTGTATTTAAATGCAAGATTTCCTATTTGAATTTGTAAGTGCAAAAGGCCTTTTCATACGATGCTAAAAAACTCTCAACCATTGAGAAATTCTCTCACGGGTCTGGACCTCGGTCAAAATCTCTCCAGGATTCACCAGGGACGTCAGTCACTCTCAAGCATTGGTGTCCTTTCACACATGACACTTTTGTAAGATTTTGCAACCATTAGAGAATTTCTCAATGGTTGAGAATTTTTAAGCGTCGTGAGAAAAGGCCTCAAGTTTCCAGTGTAATTATAATTGTATTATATGAACGTACCGTATTTATAGGCCAAGTTGTGATAATGGTGTAGCCATGGAGCACACCTTGCGTCTACGTGCCTAAACACCCGTAAATGATCAAGGGTTCTGATATCGCAATTTATATCTGTCACTCAATGATTATAGCAACTGTGGACTGCCTTCTAACTTTTCTGCTGCACTTTTTAATGTGTATAATTATGACTATATTGGCCTTAATCTTTCTTGCTGTGTCATCCATGATATCCCACCAAAAGTCTGTTTGTTCCTTCATGTACTACTGTATAATAGTCACTGTCAACAGTAATTCGGTCAGAGTTTTTGAGGAAGTTGTCAAATGTTTGCCCATCATTTTGGACATGGATGGTTTTATGTATGATTTAATTTCTGTATCATTGCTGTAGTACATTTTATCTGATTAAATGTTGTTCGAAATATTTACTGAAAGTTCTTTGTATTTAGGTGGGGTTTTTTTTCTTGGAGCAGTTTTAGTCAAACATCTCAGCGACTGACCCACCAAAAATATTGAAATGAATTAGATAGATGAGGGTTCAAACTATCATTTGCAGTATTCCATCAAAAACTGAGAGACTCCTGGATGAGGTTTTTTGAACTGGGAAGTTCAGGGATTGGGTCTCACGGCTAGTATTGCTTCGTTTAAACAGCGCCCTCATCGGTAATAGGAAGAGAAAAGGCAGTGCAGGATTAATTTGACTGAGATTGTGTTACATTTTCCTGATTTTTGTATCTGGTAAAAATTTGATTGACGTTCAAAACAAAATGTGTTTGTCTGTGAAAATAAAACAACATACAAACAAACACCCCATGACCCCAAAGAGCCAGACGAACAAACAACTGAAAAAAAAATCACTCCTCAACCGCAAATTTGCGATCATCTAGTTCTAGCCCAGCTATTCACTTTTTAATACTGCATAATTTTATTCGCCATGCATGCATTGCAACCTGTTAGCATCTCCTTGTAAATTCACTTAATTAAGTAATGAAGGAATGATCCATCGAATACTTTACTCTTGTGTGAAATATATTGTGTATAGGATGCGTCGAAGTCAATTAAATTGTTGCTAAGGTCTACGCTGTTCTGATGTTGTCATCAGCCAAAATAATGACCTGAAATATATAATACAGGGTGTCCCCAAAAAACGCAATACTTTGCGTCGGAACTATTATATGAAAATTATACTGTTTATCACTTCGAGATTCAGATATGTAATGCAACCATGTCTTGGCTATCACCATGTAAAATTGATAAGCAAAATTGGACTGAAATTGAGTGAAAAACTAAGACTGAATTACCCAACCTCAAAACCCGATTTACATCTTTCTTTCATATTATGTGTGTATTGACCACTATGCGTGTTATCCTTGCACAAATTTGCTTTTAAGGAGTATTCTTTCAATTGGTCATAATTTCGCCAATTTTTGCCCCAATATGCTCAAATTCAACATGGTGATAGCCAAGACATGGCTGTATCACATATCTGAATCTTGAAGTTATAAACAGTTTAGTTTTAACAGTGGGTCCCGACACAGTGTTGGCGGGTTTTTTCTGCGGACACCCTGTATAGTTGAAGGTGACGTACCATCTTATTCCTCAATGGCTTGCGTGTACCACAAGGGGCCAATTTCATAAAACTGTTAAGCACAAAAATTTGCTAAGCATGACATTTCTGTCTTCATAAAAACAGGGTTAACAACCAAATTTCCACGTGTTGTGTATCACTTGTGATTGTTCTTTGGCTGTTGTTCGCTGACCATGAATACCAAATGGAATTTTCAATGGTGATTTGTTTTATTGGGCGAGACATTTTTTATGCTAAGCACCTTTTGTTGTGCTTAACAGTTTTATGAAATTGGCCCCAGGTCTTGAGGCAGCAGCTAGGCTTGGCCCAGGGACTTATTTCGCTAAGCCGAAGAAATACGTACCCCAGCTTTGTATAGGCCTATCTCAAGCCCTCCGTTTCATTATGATTTAGGACACAAAATGGCGATACGGTAATAATAAATCCTAAGCCTGCCTCATCAAGCCTCATTTCGTATAAAGGCAAAATGTCAAAGTTGTTCAAAAATTTATACTTCATAAAAAAAAGGTTTTTTTTACATTTTTCTATTTCCGTCGAAAAGGACGCGTCGCTACTGATTAAAATAATACCCAATTCCTTTCTGTCAGGCTGGATTATTTTAGATACACAATGTTTTTGATTTTCCTTTGTTGTAAAAGAAAATGGCACACAGTATATAAAATTGCTGAAAAGTGGAACAGCTTCCTAACCTGACGGAGTAAAATTTAACACTTTCAGGGGGGTGGCCTTGTATGGTAAATTCAAAACAAGCTCAATTCTCTGCAAACCTGACAGTCAAGAATCCTTTGCTCAAATATTTGCGCGTTGTGAAGGCGGGAAAGTAATGACGCCACTTGTGTCTCGGCTGAGCTAAAATGCAACCAGACAAAATCTTTGAATGACAATCAGAACGTCAACAGCAACACATTACGAAACATTTGTAGGCACAGACTTTATTTACCTTCAGAGAGTCTTTTTATATAACATTATGAAGACATCGTAGCATGCATTACTTGGCCATAACTGCATGATATCAAAGAACAAGGATAGCAATGGGTCTTTATAACCTCCTCGAATGATGTCGCTTTTTACTTTCCCGGTCGTCATAATGGGCTGGAGTCGATTTCACGAAACCCTATCACTCGTAACTCAAGTTACGAAGGATAACCCATCGTATCATACGTATAGGACTGCAATGCATCATACGTCCTGCGAATGATAGTAATGTTAACGATTAGTTTGGTGAAATTTTCTTTGAGTTCAAAGATCTTAATTCAGTTTGACTAAAGTGCCAAAAAAAATTCCACGAAGGCTTCCTGTTCAGAGCTCAGCTGAGGAGTATCAGTCATAATATTATTATGATGTGATAGTGACATGATGATTTGTGCTTTGAATCACTCAAATCTTCTGAAAAGTATTAATAAGAGTCTAAAAGAAAAGCGATTAAGAAGTAATACATGTAACAAAAAATAAATGAGAATTTGAACATTAATCACTGAATTTAATAATCTAATCTAATTTAACAATTGAATCCCATTGAATTTCAACTTGTAACAAAGACTGCTTGAAGTTACGGGGGCCTGGTGACGCGTTTCAAACTCGTCAGGTCCTCCTATTATATAATTATAACTCCAAGCATTTTTTCAATTCCACCGTTTGGCTGATGAGCAGTTTGCAGCAGTTTATTACTTGTATTATTGAGATTATAACAATAACGAAGAAATTTAATTTATTAGATAGATAAAAAGGTAATCTAATGAGATTGTAATCCTTCCCTGATCTCTGTAACGTTAAAGGCAACAATAGCTATGTAGCCTTTTATCTAAAAGATGGACTCGACATGGTTCATTCATTCAGCATTTATTTGCAAGCACAAAGCCCATGGTTATAAAAGAGAGTTGTTGGACGAGTTAATAATACATATCCCCTCCCACGTGTCTATAGTCTTGAATCCATTGTTACTTTCAATACTTTCACTGACCTATGCGTCTATTTTCGTCCGGAATTTTTATTTGGCAAGGCGACTGCATGCAGTTTTGGTCAGCACTCCGGCCATTCAATCAGGTCGGACCAAGATTTGACTGTGTCCGCTGTCACTTATGCAAGCCTCAGTACCATCATAATAGGAAGTCGCAAAACTTCAATTCTTTTCTTGAGTGTAGGGAATGCAAGGCCTTACTCCATAAAGGTAAATGCTCTTCTTTCAGAAAAAGGAGAATAATGTTCGTAACCTTTGCGTCAGGCTCCCATCTGTGTGCATAGGGTGGATCTAGCTTTCGGGAAACGTCGCAAAGTGTCATTTCGATGAAATCAAGTCCTAAAACTAAGTCGAAATCATGTAGAAGGTGCTTTGGCTTTCAAAACGTATCGAGGGACATGCTACAATGATATGAATGGTATGAATTTGGGAACGGACTCAAATTCTTCGTTTATAAAACAAGGTTTTTTTGGTCGAGATTTTTTCTCAAATTATATGGCATACGGCAATATTATGGCATAAAATATGGCAAACTATCAAATCACATGGTTTGAAAAATGCACCAGAATTAATCATTTTCAAGGTGCCAAATTTTTTGTCTCAACTGCACTGGTATTAGGCCTAGTGATCATATAATAAATGGCTACAACTCCGCCATACGGTGACTAAGTTTGACCCTTGATAAATCAAAATGTAGTTTCAACAAAGACAATCTGCAAACCCCGTAAATATTCGATCACTTTATGTCTGTATTTCTTCACTTACTCTAAATTTGCTGGAACGGGTAATGTACAGTGCATGGCGGATCTATAGAGGGGAGTTTGGTATAAAGGGGTTTGGTTTGGTATGGGGGTTGGAAAATCCGGCAATAAAAGCTAGATATGTCTTTTGTTTTGTAAACAAATATATAGGAGGCCGTGTCCGAAATTCTTACTCGCCATTACACGTCCCTCGATAAGTTTTTCAGGACCACCTTCTACTCAGTATTTTAGGACTAGATTTCATCGAAATGAAACGTTTTGATGTCAACCCCCTCTGTTGCCTGAAGGCTGGATCCGCCCCCACCCTTAGACTCAAAGACACTAGTCACTATTTAGAATGCGATACAGCCTCCCATCAGGAATATCAGAATTTCATCATGAATATTTATGCATAATCACCTTTAGAACGGAAATATTAAAGTTACATTATTAGGTTGATTCTTATCATGGTAACACAACACCATGCATGCCATTGCAGGATTGTTCAGCACAAATTTACTAATCTAAGCTTTCAGCGCCCAGTATTTCTAAGCCTTTGTGTCAACTAGGAGACACATTTTGCCCGTGGTGCTCAAACAAAAGTATTTGGCCTCAACCTATATCCAGCAAAATAACAAGTCACTATAGGCCTAGTCATGATTACACATTACATAACGTAAGTTTTTTTTTTAGATGAAGAGTTGAGTTGGAGTGGAGTGGAGAGGGAATGTTGAAAGATAGAAACGATTGTACAAACGACAAACCACTGCATTTTCAAGAGCACTTGATGGGTTTCGCTTCTCAGTGTTTGTCAGTTTGTGACGGGGAACTTGCGCCATCGCAAGGGTTGGGAAGACATCAAAATAGCACTGGTCACGTCAAACTTGTATAATCAATGACAGCTATACCAGGCGTGGAGTATTGCTGTAACATAATTATTTATGCAAGTAAACAATGTAATTATAATAAACTGCTAGCAAACTGCTCATTAGCCATGAAATTTATATAAAATGATCGGAGTTAGGAGGGCTCGTTTCGATCATCAGGATCTTTATCGAAGGCCAAATCAAAAGAGGACAGGAACATGCAAGTTACAAAACAGATCCTCTCATTAATTTATGTGTATCTTTACTTGCATGTTCTTGCCCTCTTGTCATTTAGCCTTCCATAAAGATCCTGCTAGGATCGAACTACGCGTCAGGCCATCCCATCAAGCATAATTATTTATGATTAGCACAAATCCAGCCATCGAGAGTCAGGCACTTTTACTGGACGGCACAAGTCGGTTGGTTCAGTAAATTTTCTACAAGCACACAATTCTTAATATTCAAGTGCAGTGTAATATGCCGTAAAATGCTCATCAGAAAAAAAATCCTGCCCAAAATTCATGTAATAATGCCATGGAGTTCACCTGACGCGTGTCGACCCTAGCTCCGGCAGATCTTTCTCAAAGGCTAAAATTATTTCGCCTTCACATAAAGCGGTAGCCTTTGAGAAGATGCTGCTAGGATTGAAACGCGTCAGGTCCTCCTAACTCCAAGCATGGATAGAGGAAGGAAAAGTTCCATTCTCCAAGCAATTCTTATTCTAAGCATGGAGTTAGGAAGAGATATACCAATTGCAGTTCCCTTCTCCCGCGGTGTAGAGGCAACATGTGCACTTGCTCGAAATAATGCGAACCAAGAAAGACATAAATAATATTCACGGACAATAAAATGAAAAAAATGCGAGAAATCTGTCTAGTGCACAATCAATAAAATTGGGCAAGGGTAATGGCTTTATAGAAATCCTGGCACAGGAAGGGTTAATAATGATTAAAAATGAGATGATAAAATGGCCGGGTAGCCGTGTCAGTCAGATAGCAATAATATTATAAGATAGGAAAATATAAGGAGCACTTTATTGACTAACCAGAGCTTATGTAAATTTTTGACTTTAGTAAGTCAATAAAGTGCATGCTATTTGTATTTTCCTATTTTCCTATGAAAGCCTGTAGGTTCACTGGGCACTGCCTTCGGTATAATAATTATGAACAAAAAAAACAATAAGTACATGCTCGAATGTTTCTGTGTGTGAAATCTATAATTCATTAAAGCATGGAGGTAGATTCGGTAGCAAACCGAAACAGACATCTCCACATATTTACCTATAACCTACAGGGTATACAGATTGTGATATTAGAAACATGTTGATAATTTTGTTCTGCATGAAAATGCTGTATTTATCAAAAAAGAGTAAAACCAGTGACCAAAATGATTTTTGATATTTTACAGATCAAAAATAAAAGAGAAAATAATTAAGAAAAACTATGGCTGTTTTTCACTGTTTTCTTAAAAATTGGGCACCGTGTGCATGGGACTGAAATTTTCACAGATGGCTCCTACTGTATCGCCCTTGATTTTTTTACACACGGAATCTGTATTTCTATTTGACACTAAATCAAAGATGCAATATAAAGATCATTAGTTCCCTTGTATTATAAATATATTGTAAACGGATTTCGCCGATGATGGCGTGAAAAATCTAGAGAAACCCCTGCATAATAATCTGGAGGATTTTAAACCAAAAATAATTTGATACAAAGCGCAGTGTTAACCTATAACTATAATAGAATCACATGGCCCTAGTTTTAATATTTCTTGTATAATGATCAGAAGACGCTAACCCATATAAAATGTGTGCGTTGGATAATGTCATTTCATCTTGCTTTATTAAAAAACAAGGGACAATATTGATTGATTCTATAATTATCTTCATGCATGACCTCATGTAATTAACGTTCAGTATAGCGTTGATGTCCCGCGCAAATTGCAAGGTCGTGATGCTTTCCAGAACAAAAGCCCAGTCCAATAATTGTAAGTTGTCATGATCAATTAACTTGCCATTCACTTCGCCTGGCAAATTAAAGCAAACTCTCAAATTAAGCCGTTTCTTTGCACAAGCAGGCTTTGTGATAATAATAAAAAAAGCCCGGTCCACTAGCTAAAAGGTTTTTTAATGTACATAGAGATTGATGGGGGGACTCCGCGTCGTGTTTGGAGAGGAGTTCAGAGAGCAGGTTGTGGAAATCTTCATTTGGTTTTGTCGTAGCCTAGACAACGCACAAACCCCACTCTCTTTGGCGTTCATTGTTATGCATGGACTTGTGAAAACCGGATTAGCATGAATTCCTGAAGTTAGGCAATTAACGAAGGGCTCATTATTTGCTGGTCAGCTGAGCCCTGTCATTGGCCCGCCCATTTTCTCCCTGTAGGCTGTACATAGGTCAGATCACAGAGCAAGCTATATCCCTAGACTCCACATCATACACAATACACCTTCGTATTGAGGCTGGTGCCCCGTACCTTGCTACGAAGTGGTGCTTTCATGTGCAGTCATGCATGGCGGCCCTTTTTCCCACATTGGTGCATGGGGGGCGATTGTAGAGTGGGTCAACCAAAACACAAAAGCCGAAGATTTGAATGTCAATTAAGCACGCCAGCACGAGGTTAAAAAACGCCCATAATACACAACCCAACCAACAATAGAGTGGTGGAATGCGGCATCCTCCATGCGCACACTGACTCAATGCCCATGCATGCTGCATTGGTACTTGGTTGGTGGCTTCCACGAACGTATCTCTAGTGCACACAAGCCCTTGTTGTTATCACTTGTTGCATTGCTGATTGCTCTGTATGCAACAACCCCGCTTGAAAATCCACTCATCCGTGCAAATTTAAAGGCAGATCACTGGCATCGTGTTAGCATTCGTGGCACTGTACGTTGCTGGCACAGCATGCACCGAGCAACCTTTGATTGAACCGTCCTATCGCTGCCTTCTGATAGCACAGTGTTGGTATTGCAGGTGGTTCGTTGGCGGGCATCATTGATACTCCACATCTGCCGTACCATCAGCCCATCACCACCGGTCCTCATCGACGTGTTGAACAACACACTATACAAGCAGCATATCACAAGTTCTAACATCACCGTGTACGGCACGTTGGGTAAGTCTAAACTTTTTGATAGAAAATCCTTCACACGGCGACACACATCCGTAGATATAATCTTTAATCTTGCCATGTGGATATAGCCATGGATGGACACTTCCGATTTCCAACCTTGATTGTTAAATTTATTGTTAAAAAATCAGTGTTCGTCATGAAACATTATTTCAATCCCCCCTCTATGTTTGATTATAGTATTCCACGATTTTCTATTTATTTCGATTTCCCTTTAAAATCAACCCCGGTTACGATATGTGAAGATCAACAAAACCATTAGAAGCCATCTTTTATTTGATACCAGTTCACAGGTAGTTCTATAGCAGTACGTGGTACACACGATTCTGATCGTGTTTCTGTACCGGTGTTCACTGACCCGATATTCGCATTGTGGTTCTCTTTTGGAGTTTGTTCCCATTACACCGTGTGCATTGCATTCGTATAATGCATGAACGCTATAGGGGATCGATTGTATAAAATTTGCATTGTCATGAAATGGTAGGAAAGAAATTTCTCTACATCAAGCACCTTATATAATTTACGATTGCCAGTACGATTTCATAAGTGATTTAATGTCTTGATTTTGACAGTTTTTTTATGATGTTGCCATTAATCAGTAACATCGATTGCCGTGTGTTTCAGATGATTGAAAATAGGGATGCATTAATTACTGCACGACTGTATACGTTTGACCTTGACCCATGCTGGTATTTAATTTCCATCATTTTGGTTCATTATTCCCATCCACTTAACCGTATATTCACTGACCAATCTTTATCTAAAGCCTAAAGGTTAAGGAAAATAACATCAGATGTTTCTTCACATCAATTCTTGGCGAGTGTTAACTTTTGAAATCCTTTTTTCGGTGATGGCAAATTCCTCTACTAGAAAATATCTGAACAAAAAGTTTCCCGCCAATTTGGGATTTCTGAGAAACCGCATACCACGTGCATGCGTTTGCCTTTGAATGTATTGTGACGATGCATGCCAGTTACTATGCTGTAGTCAGGACTGTGGATGTATAAGACTTTCAGTCAATACTAAAAGCCATTGCACTCAGCAACCATCACTATTGTTCGTTACGTAACGACTTTTATCTTGGTAATAATCTGCGTCCATGCGTATCACATGATAATGTACAAATGCTATGCTCAGTAGGTAAATGGCAGTACCAGTCGTGGTATATGGACACTGACGTCATCAAACTTGGAACCATATTTTTCTCGAAAAAAGCTATAAAATGGGCGGTTATTGAGTTGATGCATAACATGCACGGCCAGCTTTTTATATCATTACCTTCATTATAATAATCATTTTTGTATTCTTGGGCACACCATTCACTGTGTATACATGGAACGTGGTGATGCTCAATCAATAGGGTAAATATGACACGCTACGTTTAGAATCAGCCTGTATACATAAAACACACCCCGGCACTTATCTTTATCACAATGCTGGTGCAGACCTTTGGCCGGTTGCTAATAAACCGCGGAATTGTGGTCCGTTTCATTTACTGTATGATAAGCAAGAATGGCTGGTGTGTATACGTACTGAGACCAAGGTCAGTTTTTTTTTCCGAATACGTTCGATCGCTGTATTTATTAACTAACCATGTTTAGTAGTTGGTTTTCATTGGTGGCATGGCTGTGGTGGATTTTCCTCTTTGTTCTAATCATCGATTGAAAGCTGGTTTTGCCTAATTATTTAATACATTATACAAGTCAAGCTCGTACTTTGTCCAATGCCATCGAGTGTGTATTTCCATTATGCGTTCGTCATGATTTATAATTATTGTGGCATGTTGCCCAACCACTGAGGGAAGGCATGGATGTGCTGTTAAGGTTAATTATCAAGCAGGTGTACACCGTTTGTATAGTATAACAAGCAGGTTAGTGTAATGCGGTTCTACACCAGTAACCTGTTGCTGCTTTTCTCTGTGTGCTTGTTCCAAAATGCATGTAATTAATTGATTTAAAATGTCAGGTGCATGTGATTAGGTCATGTAGAGGAGAGGTCCTTTCGGCGTCACTTGAGTACCAGAAAGGCAAGATGTTGGCATAGCTGTCCCATGTTCTGATTCTCAGCTGTGCCCTCATACTGCCATTCTGTTGCTTGTAATTATAGCCCGCCAAACATTTGTCATCCTCCTGCACATGAGAGGTGCTGTATGTAGTCAAGAAGATGTCTTCCTGTAAGAACCAACATGAACGGTGCTAGGCTGCATACCACATCACTAGTGTAATGATTGGTGTCTGTGGTCTGTGTTACCACGCCATGCAATCCAGTACAAACACCGTTTTGGTATTGTTCGTCACAATGTGTACCTACCTACCCGCCATTTGTCTTGCCTTGTTTGAATGTTTGAACATTCGCCATTCTCGGTTCTGCCTAGGTGTGTCATCACGGAGTGTACACTCAGTATTACGTAACTTTATTAGAATGTCAAAAGGACCGGTCTGAAAAGGATAGACGGTGACAATTGGAGGATATTGAACACTGTAGTTCTGTTGAGCATCATGGATGCCACTTGCATCTTTGAGGGTGATGAAAAGGCAAGATGTTGGCATAGCTGCTTATTCATGATTCAGCTGTTCCTACATATTGCCATTTTATCACCTTCCCAATACCTCGTTTTCTACATGCAAGACGACTTCTAAAATGTGTTGGGTTATGGAGTATGTCACTGTCTTGTCACAAATGGCTTACGGTGAACACGGTGACACGGTGAACTGAATGGGAGTGTGAATGCTTGACAACTTGAGCCAAGTATGACCAAGAAGAGCGGGTGTGAAGAAGGCAAGATGTTGGCATAGCTGTTGATTTATCATATTCAGCTGTGCTCACATACTGCCATTTACGCACTTGTCGAACACAACCAACATCAACTTAACGAAGCAGCAACAACTTGCAACCATTTTTGTCTAGGATTCATGGGTTTTTGGTGGTGGATGAATCTTATTTAATACACAGGGTGCCATGTAAAAGAAAGTGATTATTGTCCATGTATTTATCAAAAGGAAACACATTTCATATTGTGTATTGTTACTAAGCAGACTGTTTTTTGTATTAATCGATTTTTTATTTCAGAGAACTTGAATCCGTCACGTTTCTTGCAGCTCTTTAGTGTACATAATTCGATTTTTAACAACCATTACTTATCAATGAAATGCATTTTTATTTTGACTGAAACTATATGATCAGGCATGCAAATTTTCATCGGATCAGCTGATTTTCCTCTTGTTCACTTCACTCTTATGCCATTGGAAAGTGAAAAACAGTGGAAATTATTCTTTTTTGAAAGTTCAAGTTGCATGCCTGTATGAAACAGGTTATGCAGAGTACTCTTTGTATAGGTAGCTTTGTAGATACGTCGTAAGGATAATCAAATCGAAACACATCACTAATAACCCAAAATGATGTTTTTAAATACAAAAATGGTTAAATACTAATTTCAATTACCGGTACAAAAATATTTCAATGCTATATTTCAATGGTTATAGAAATAGACACACATTTTACTTTATAGTGAAATGGATGGATGGATATACATTTCGACACCGAGTTATAAACTACATTAAAGGCACTACATGTATTTGTAGATGGCGAGCGATTTCATCACAAGCATGTGATTAGCTCTGTAAAAATGAGTCGCTCATATCACACGATGTTTTCAAGAATGTATGCCTAACAGTTAAACATGGAGAAATTTAAATAATAATAGGAAGTTAGGAACACTGATTTCAATTATATTTTTTGTCGCATGTCATATTGAAGCTCCATAATTTGTGATTTGACTCATTTTCATAGAGCCGGTCACATGTTTGATAATTTTGTTGATGCTATATAAGGCGCATTTTGTTGATTCTTTTTTTTACTATAAAGGTATATTTTGCCCAATATGTGTAAATATCATGGCAAGGGAAATACATTGGCCCAGTCATGACTTGTATAGATGAGTTCATTTTATTTTAAATTGCATTAGAAAATGCAAGTTGGAATATCGCAATTGTTAACTTCGAGTATAATGTCATAACTTATAAATAAAAAACAACCAACTTTGCTAAATAAATTCAGAGGTGATTTTACGGTGAAGTTATTATGTAAATAAGATATTTCAATGGACGGGTGCAATTTCATGGTTTGCTGAAAAACATTGGTGCTGTTACCGTATGATACGGCCTATTTTCTCGGTTGCTCGTACTGATTACTGAGAAGCATCAAAACTCATCGCGACCTTTACGTTTCGTCTTGGTAGCAGCCACTAGGAAGTCGTAGATATCACGGACGCTGGTTGAAGGTCCCCACGCATCTATAACACGCCCCTGTCTATCCACTAGGTACTTCCAGAAGTTCCACGTGGGGCGTTTACCAGATGCATCTGAAATGGAAATTGTGACCTTTTTACTATCCAGCATATTGTATATGAAAGACATCCATTAAAATTCACATTTATCCAGATTATAAGAATACTCTATACCATGAACATATTATGAAAATGTTTATCTGAATCTAAACGGAACTCAACATATTATTTCATGTAGAAATACTGTTTTACATGTATTAACAAGTACAACATTGTTAACACAAACTATGAACGCTTTGAAGCGCCTGACGTTTCGATCCTAGCATGATCTTTCTCAAAGCTTTTGAGAAAAATCCTCAAATCGCACTACCGTATTATACTTTGAATCCAAGCCTCGGGCCATTGTCCTGCTTCGAACGTATAGGATGGACGCACCGTGAATAAGGCGTGTTCTTTCAATCTCTCTCTCTCTCCTAGTCAGGTTCCCAGACCAAGAATCTCAGAATATTCTCCGTCAATTCTAAGATTTGTTAAGGGTGCACCCCCAGTAAGAAGGTCCAAATCAGTCCGCGGAGCTCATTAATATTTTGTATACCCTCAATTTGTTTTACTAAATCATTTGATGGGCCCTACATGGGACGTCTTGTAGAGAAAATGGACGGAACTCGGTCACCAGAATTTGTACTTTCCATTTGAGCTATTTGGATGAAATCAGGCCCTCGAGTCGCTCTACTTTGGCATAGTGGAGGGGTACTTTTTTAGTCTGGCACCAGTTATAAACATGACCGTTTTCAGGGTATTTTCCTTTGGATGGACTTTTCTCAAAGTCATTGGTCACCAAAAGAAAGTTGATAGGAAAATAAAAATAAGTTTTTACCTTCATTTTGGTGTATATTTTGATTGCCTGAGAAACTTAAGAGTATTTTTAATATTTTTTTTTGAAAATGGCCATTTAGCATTGGAGCCTATGGGAAATTATTTACCCCATCAGAGACGTCAGGGAATCTTTGACAGGGAAACCAGACTATTTCTTTTTCCTGTTCGCCGTTTGGGTTGCACCCCAAGTAAATAAACTCCCATAGACAACAGTGATAAATCCTAATTCTTTAAAAATCATTTAAAAATACAATGTACTCAGAACTCTCACAGGTGTTCAGGTTGCACAGAAAAATGATGATGAACATGTCACCTTTCATTTTCTTTTCATTTCATTATATGCTGACCACCCCTAAAACAAGGTATGGATCACTCCAGTCAAAGCCATTTTCAAAAAACATCCCTCTGCAAAGCGGCTTAATTAAATAGACCAATTAACTTTCTCACCTAATTACATCAAACATTGTCACAAATGGAAGCTCACAGTCCAGTCAGGAGGTCCAGTGCCCTATTTCTTCAATCCCTAAATTTCATGGCTCTCAGAACTCTCTCATTTATAATGTAATTGAGCGCTTAACTTTTATCAATGAGCTCGGCGGACGGATTTGGGGACTATTCTTGGGTGCACCCTTACTGGGGTGCACACGTTAGAGTCGTCAGGGAATCTTTGACAAGGAACCAGACTATCTTTTTTCCCTGTTCGCCGTTTGGGGTAAACATGGTCTTTGTAAGTGACAATGGTACAAAATTTATATCCTTACTGATCAGGTACGTGTAGGCTGGATGGGCGTATCTGCCTACGACGTCGATTTTACCAAAGATGGGAAAGGTTGCACCGTAGGTCTCCTGGGCGAAGGCCAGAATTTCCTCGTCGTCCCCAGGTTCTTGTTGGCCGAATTGGTTACAGGGAAAGGCTAAGATGTGAAGCTCTTCCATCATCTGCTGACTGACCCACACCAAGTCTTCGTAGTGATTTTGGGTGAAGCCACATTCGCTCGCTACGTTGACAACCAACGAAGGCTGTTATAAGGAAAAGAAGCAAGATTTGTGAAATTGTGATGGAGTTATATGTCCTATAGTATTAATACATGTAGCTTTGGATATTAGGTTTAACCGAACAGGGGGTTACCTCAGTTAAGTACACTCAGGGTAGCTGGTACCCAGACTCATTAGATGAAGAGTCGTATTTAGGTGAGTTAGTTTACTGTCGAAGCTGGGTACCAGCTACCCTGAGTGTACTAATCTCCGTGCCTCGAACCCTTTAACCCACACTTGCCTGACTTGATAGAAAGAAAATGATGAACAAGTACGCCGGTACAGCTTACTATTTTGTATAGTGTAGTGAATTGTACTTATTAAGTAGGCCTACTTATGCACAATATCACCATGATGACGGCCTAAAGAGTATACAATTAATAATTTAACTATAACATTAGTGCATACACTATAAATTTAAATACACTGTTAATAAATTATACATGTTAATATGCTGGCAGTCGAAATACTACCATGGTCGGTTAAATTACTCGTTAGTCATTATACCGTCCATTACAAATTGAATAATAGATATAAAACCAGTAAAACATATTTATTTCATTGCCACTTCATTTGACAACTTAAGAGAGGGATTTTTATTCCAGTCAAAAAGACATTTTTAATATCGAATGGAAAGACTTCATATCAATGTTTGTAAAACTGCGTAGGCCCCCTACCATGTTGTTCACATGGTCGGGTTTGTTTTCCTACCACTAAATTCTGTTCGTGCATTGGGGTGAGCGAATACGTACGGAGCCCGCAAAGGGACATCCGATAAAGTGAGAGCCTTTTAGGTTGGTCACTTCCATTTAAAAACCTTCATCGAGTAAGGAAACATGTCTTAAAAGTAATCAAGAAACAAATTCAAGCAATGTGTTTGCTGAAATTGTTAACGTCTTGATAAATCATTTGATAACTGATAATGTTACCCTGGTAAAACATTATACATCTTTGTTAACAAATTCCTTTCACATGATCACTTCAAAACTCCTAAACTTTAAAAGGTAAATATATTTCCTGCCACGGTTGTTCAATCAGTGTTATGATTATTTAACATGCACTATGCCATAGCTGGACATGGTGACGTGTTTTCTGTACACAATTTCGGGCGTTCAAGATGAGTGTGGCTACATTCTAGTCTGGTTACCTGCCCAAAGATTCCCTGACGACTTTTAATAGTCGGTGATTCTTGGTCTGGGAACCAGACTAGCTACATTCATATAAATCGGCATTAAATTTATGATATAGCCTTGTCAATGACAAACAGTGTGTATAGTTTGTTTATAAAGTGTGTTTTTTCAAGGGTGAATAATTAATCTTTTTAACGAAGGAATTAACCACGATGCTCTTCAGGTGCATGCAATAGGGCCTAGGCATATTATAAATGTTATTGAATGTAACATACATGATTGCTGGTATAACTTTTGCATTAGATGGACTCTTGCACGAGACATTCCCAGTTCGTGATCACGTGTCATGACAATAATTCAGGATTTCGCTAATAATTAACACACAACCATCATGAGTGTACTGAACTGGTATAAACCCACCATAATTCAACTTATTTAAAACCCCATGAAATTATTTGAATAAAACATCCATACCTGCGACTTGTTTCTTTCACGCGTTCGACTACAGTCAAGCAAAGTCGATTTTTGTAAAACATTTAGGTCTCATGAACATCATGGTGCTACCGAAAGATCAATTACCTTGTTAAGTTTTGTTTAAAGGTATAATACATGATTGGTAAAGGTCGCAGAACAACACTCACCCTTTGCCTGAACCAGCATGTACAGTACAATGAAATAGTAAACCTGTGAACATTTGAGCTCAATCGGACATCTGAGTCACGAGTAAATAGCGAATGACTCATTTTTCTTATAAAACATAAAAAATGTTTTTGATCTTGGGTATGTTTAATACCAATTCTGGACTGTACTTCAAGGCAATATCATACTTTGCCAGTGGTTTTTCAAAGCCCGAAACACAGATGCATGGGCAAAAATATCAAGAGAAATACATTAACAGTAATTATGTGAAAATTTCAGTCCCATACGGTGCCCACTGAGAAAAAAGTGAAAACGGCCGCAGTATTTCTTAAGTCTTTTCTCTTTTATTTTTGATATTTAAAAGATCAAACAAAATTTTGGTTACTTGTTTTACAGTACTCTTTTCTGGATAAATACAGCATTTCGGGCAGACAATTTTGAGCAGTAGGCATATGTTTCCGAAATGGGTCAAGTCGTACCCAAGTTAACTCGTACCCAAGTCAAATATAAATTTTAAAAGGTAAATATAATTATGAAGATTTCTGTTTCGGTATGCTACCAAAGTACATGATACTTAGAGGGGTACATGTATATAGGATTTGCAAGGCCTCCCCAAAACAATTATTGAGTTTGAGACAGAAAATGGACACAACAGTTCGTAAACAGTGCAAACAATCACCATGGGAAATCTTGGTTCATCAGATGCTGGGTTTTCCAAGCAAATCAAGATTTAGTGTCTTTTCCAAAGATCGATCGTTCGTCCGAACGATTTTTGGAACAAACATAAAGTAAACTATTCTTCATGTTTTTTAAGAAAAATCGAGTCGGGTTTTCGCTATTTTCTCGTGACTCATATGTCCGATTGAGCTATAATTTTCACAGGTTCATTATTTCATGTTCATGTTTGATCAGACATGAGTGCAGTCCTGTGACCTTTACCAATCATGTATTGTACCTTTACAGTCGGTAACTGATATTTTATGAATGAGAAAACGTGAAGCTTTATTAAAGTGAAGAAAATGTGCCTGTCAGTACTGTTTAATTAGTGTATAACATGGAATGATCCACGTTCGATTTCCATTCATCAAAAGCTCGTGCAGTCTCATTGTGCACGTGAGACACTCGCAATTTTTGTCACATTGTAATTACTTGAGTAACAATTAACAGCTATACCCACGCAGCTACCCTTGGCATTTTCATGCCAGACACGCCGCGTGTTATGGGTGAAAGGATAAGCATGTGGATTAAGTAGGGCGTGTCAATGAATGCAAGTAGGACAATGGGTAGAGTAGGGGAACAATGAATATGATGTTTGTAGAACATACAAAGAATTGAAAAGCATAGTGGTGTTGGTAGGGGGAGGGGGTAAAAGCCATGTACTGATTATTATTGGGCAAATAAGATGCAGCCTGTGATGCTAAACAAGGGCATTTATATTTTCTCATGCTGAAGAAATTTCCCAAGGATTCACAAGGGACGTTTTTGGTCTCTCTGAAGCACATTGGTGTCCTTTCATAACACTTTCATAGAATTTCTCAAGCATGAGAAAAAAATCGCCAGCCCGTTGCGATTTTTTCTTAACATATCGTGTGAGCTTGCACTTTTCTTGCAGTGAAATAAAAGGCCTTAACGCTAGCATCCTATAACCTAAATTCCATGCAGGAGCATTGTATTGTATAGTTAGCTTTTGCCAGAGACATTCAGGGCAATTCAGTCATTTTGTATTGCATGCAGTGCAGGGCCTAATTCCATGGCTGTGCTAGTACTTAGTAGTAAATCGCAATTGCGCAGAATTCTTCGCTTATCCCCAAATCTTCCATTATGAATTGAATGGTTAGCACCGTATTTCATTGCGGCTAGCCAACTGAAACATGGCCAGTTACGCGAACTGCTCGCGTGCACAACTGACTAAAGTTGCCAATCCATGTGAACAGAATTTTCTAAAGCGCCGATTCTACGTCACGATAAAACCCATCATATCACCATGGAGGAATACGTTTTTCCTCCATGATATCACGATGGTTACGCGGTAATTAGCACTAGCACTTTAGCAAAGCCATGAAATATTGTGCCCCGGGTGAAAACAAGGAATATCGAACCACCTTTCCCCTGAACACTGCCAGATTGATTTCAATGCCTCTGGTGTCAAATACTTTGAAAGAGTAAAAATCACGCTGCGCGAGAACTAAACCAGGAAAATTATTCACTAAGAAAACGGCATAAAACATGCACACAAGTTTTACGCCTTTCTGACACGTCAAAATGCTCATGGAGGCCACCATCTTCTTTAGTCAAATCTCACAATGAACGAGATTTGCAACGTGAATGTAATCAAAATCCTTATAATTTTATAGAAAGAAAAGTCAAATTTCACAAGAATTTTTGTTACAATAATTATGAAATATTTTGATGTAAAATTACTTGCTATTTACGATGATATTATTGTAAAAACAAAACTGCTTCTAACATATCGCGAGATTTTAATTCAGTGACCCATCACTGACCAATCAGGAATAGCGACCTGCATTCTTGGGAACCAATCACAGCGCGGGTCATTTAAATCCCGTGCACAACAACAAGCGCAAGCCCATGCGTGTACGTACGTACGGCCGCACGATATAGAACAAGGATTGCATTGCCATTGTGCTCACGTATCAGCGTATTTCAGCAAGGTAACTATCACCAGAAATTTTGCTTACAGACATTCTTTTAGATGTAAATTTGTTTAGATCTGAGATAGGCCTAATTGATCAGTTGATTAAGAAGTGTTGGGTTTTCGGTTTTGATATTCTGTAACGTTAGTTTTTGTCTTTGAAACGATATGGGAAGAATTCCAGTTTCCACTGACGGCCATCACTTGTGCATGCACAAACCTAAATGGGACCGACAGAGGGCGTTATGAGAAAAATGGCTGCTGCTGCATTTGAAGTGTATCATTGTATTTGTAGGTAAAAAAAACACTGAAAATCTCACTTTTCAGATTTATATTACCCCAGTATTATACACCTCAGAATGAAGTTCATTATTCAGCTGCATGAATAATTGTTACTCTTGGAGTTGGCGGAAATAAGCCTAACCCATTTTCCGTAATGGCCATCATGCATCAGTGGAATTCTTTCCCAGGCATAGGGCCATACGCCGAACAACTCATACGCTGTTTCCAATGAAATGATATAGGCCCCCCCTAGCCCTAGGCCTAGTCCGAGTAACTTGGACCCTAAAAATCGCCTTTTTTAACATTTGGACATGGTCTGGCGATAGTAGGGTCCAAGTACCTTGTGTGCATTTTAGCTACAAGAGCTCCATTTTGCAATGTTTTGCCTCTACCCTGAGTCAAAATCCTGTGATTTCACCTCCAAAACGATCCCAAAATTTCTCATGCGGCCAGCTATGGACCAAGGAAGAATTGGAGATTCCAATAATGACAAGGTTTACTCACATTTTTTAAAGAAAAGATCATTTTTTCCATAAAAATGGGCACAGAGACCTCATATTCCTGAGCACAGTGTCAGTTGGCTGCCATGGTTTCAAATTGTACACTGGTACCCGGTTACCATTCAGTGCATGCAGTGCATCTAAAGCTGGTAACCATACAATGCTATGCACTATGTGCATTTAAAAATGGCAGCTCAGCATGGAGGTGAAATCACAGGGTTTGACTCAGGGTAGAGGCAAAACTTTGCAAAATGGAGCTCTTGTAGCTAAAATGCACACAAGGTACTTGGACCCTACTATCGCCAGACCATGTCCAAATGTTAAAAAAGGTGATTTTTAGGGTCCAAGTTACTCGGACTACCCTAGGCCTATCTTTCTCTGAATTTCAAGGATTTTTGTTTTCAGGATAAACGGGAATGTCAGGTTTTTTTCAAATTGTTTTCCCTTGAAAAAAGAAACCATGATCCCTTTAAAAAAATCTTGTTATCCCCTAAAAATGGAAAGCCCGAAAAAAAAAATTATATTTCACAGTCCTGAAAATAAATACCAATCCCTTAAATGAAATCTCAACTAGAAAAAAGGGGATATTCCTGAGTTACATGTACGAATTGGTGAAAGTACGAGTTGGCCAAGATATGGCTTGACTTGAATGAAAGCCTGTGAAGTTATTATTTTTCCCACCTTTTAAAAATCTATTTTTACCATTAAATCGACCTATAATCAAGAGGCTTAAGGCGCCTTTCCATATGTGCGTTTTTTCATCCGCTGCGTATACGTTGCGTGTCCGTCGCGTTGCAAAAAAATCCATCATTATAAAAAAACAAGCGACCCTTTCCATATGTGCGCGTGCGTTTGAAAAGGTCGCGTGTGTCTTTTTAATAGGCAATTTTAACGCACACGCAACGTATATGCAGCGTATACGCAGCGGATGAAAAAACGCACATATGGAAAGGCGCCTTTATACTGGGATGTGTATTTGTTGCTGTCTTTAATCATAATACCATGTCTCTTCATTTTCCTCACAGAAATTTAAGCTGTTAACCAGTTCATCGGGATACCAGTTTGCTCTGACGAATACGATGACACATTTGAACTTTGACACAGATGTCAACAGCCTCTTGAGGCTGGATGGCCCAACCGGTGGCCCGGCCATGAGGTGGCAGCGCAAGGCGTCGGAAACATCCATGTGCAATGCCTCCTTGAATAAAAGTCTGAACAAGAGCCTGAACAGAAGCCTGAGCAAGAGTCTGGGTAACATCAGCGGTGTTTCCCCCATGGGGTTGTCAAACCACTCCATCAGCAAGACACCGTCAAAGTCCAAGACTCCTAATGGCAAAAGGTCAAAAACGCCGGGTAAGATTGATCAGAGCTTTCAACCTGTCAGCCTACTTAAATTTTAGTATAGAATTTGTAACATTTTTTTCACAGTTTCATTATCATTTGTCCTCTTAACCCCCGTTTCAGACAGGCGTTCCAGCTTCATGCCGAACTAAATAGACTAGGAGCGACCCTAGGTTGAACCAATTCAGATTTTGGTTTCAGACATGCGAACTTAATACGCTGGAGTACAAGTAGCCTGACAAACAAACATGCGGCCATAGCAACAACTCTGTGGAAGACTTTTGGGGTTATTTACGTTTCAGAGCATACTAGGTAGCTAACTTTATTTAACTCCACCTTTACAACCAGCAGAATTCCACTGGATAAAAACCGAGCAGTGACCTAAATAGATACGGTGGTTTCTTCATTATAATGATCAATTTATTGTTTTCAACTTGTGTTTTCCTTCATCGATTTACAGGCAAAACTCCCTCCAAAGCACCCATCGGAGATCGTTTCATCCCCAATCGCAGCGGCACCAATTTTGACGTCAGCTCCTTCAAGCTTCTAAACTGCTCGGCAGCGGCTAATCAGGAGAACCAAGAGGCCATGCAGAGCCCCCAGAAGATGGACTACTGCAAGACCATGTCTGACAACCTGAACGGGGACATGCTGAATGCCAAGATCCTGTCCTATAAGAGCAAGCCTCCAGTTGCACCTGAAGGTAAGATATGAATACAGGGCCCAGATTCATGGTTCTGCTTAACTCAGGGATTTATAAAACAGAGGCTCGGGCTTCATCTCTGTCATCCATATGCTGAAAATATAGGTTGTGGCTCTTCATTGAAGCTGAAGCTCTGTTTTCCTTTTCAAACCAGAGAATCTACTTCCGAAGTGCAGCCAAAAGCCTCTTTTTTGATACCCGTTATTTTAGAATGGATTCACAAAATGGAACCGGAGCCTGAGCCGCAGTTTCATAACCCTCCATTGAATTTGCTGCTTATGACCACCATTCTTTGCTTACAAATGTTAGCCCAGAATTTCCACGCTAGCTGATTAAGCAAGGATTCCTGAGATACACAAACTACACACGCCCAGCTGGAAAGTCCTCCCTAAATATGATCTCAAAGACAGAGAACTTTCTGCTTCGAGTACAAATTCTATGCTTATTATGAGCAGAACCGTGCCATCAATCCTAGTCTGCAACGAGTTGAAAACCACTTGCGAGCAGTATAACATCGAATTTTGGTCAGTAACCAGTACTAGCTAAGCAATTTTTCTTTTTTAGCTTACGATCAGTTCATTGCCCTCCTGCATCTAGGATAAAATATGAGCAGGAAGTTTTATCTCATTGGAGATTTACAACGTTTTTTGGAGATCGGACAGTTCTATATGGAGACTATTTACAAGAATGTCAACAAATTTATGCTGTTTAACAATAATTTGCATATTCATGGCCTTGTCTTTTGTCTTAGGATTCCAGAGCAACTTGCGTGTGCTCTACAGTCAGACAAAGACCCCCGGCTCTACCAAGAAGACAGTCAGACACATTCCACAGGTCCCAGAGAGAATCCTAGACGCTCCAGACATTCTAGACGACTACTGTAAGTCTTAAAGCTCATCTTTAGCACTGTCAGTATTTGAGAGACATGAGACTGAAGACTGCATGAGGCAGGGCACTGTAACTGTATGGGGCATGCTGTGATGGCCTCATCAGGTAGTGTCTGTCTGAACCATGTGCCAAAGGGGTACTGTAAATTGTTGAAGAATTTAGGAAGGCACCTTGTACAAATGCTGTAGAGTTAAAACAAAGTATCATACTAGTTCTGCAAAAGACAGTGTATACACACCACTATATCGATCATTTGTCTATACCGAATGTCATACTTTTATGCAAAATCAGCAATGTATAGGCCTGCTGAACATTGTTCACTATAATGAACAACCACTATAACAAACAATTTCTGTGCATCCGATCCCGGAGTGTTAGTTATAGTGGCATTCCTCTGTATTATCTTGGATGATCCAAGAAGATGCCTAATTGCATTCAGGATGCAATGTTTAGGCGAAACATGTTTACCTTTTTCCAACTCTCTTTCTTTTCGTTTCTAGTGTGGTATCAGGTAATATCAGAGCATAAAATGATATGAGTACACTCAGTGGACCGCCACTATAACGAACATGGCAGGATGCACAGATATTGCCCGTTATAGTGATTTAATTAAGAACGGCACTGGGTAGTGGGTATATATAGTACACACAAATTGGGAACCAAGGATGGTGTTGGGTATAGCCAAATATTCGGCATAGCGGTGTTCGTTATAGTGGCGTTCCACTGTAGTATGCTATGTGACATTTATGAGAAAAATTCCTTGCTAATTGTCTTTCACAGATTTGAATCTGATTGACTGGAGTGTGAACAACCATCTAGCCGTAGCCTTAGCCAATAATGTGTACTTGTGGGATGCCAGCAGCGGCAGCATCAATCATCTCATGCAGCTGGACGGACAGGAGGACTACGTCTGCTCTGTATCGTGGGTCCAGCAGGGTAACTACCTGGGGATTGGCACAAGCACAGGAGAGGTTCAGGTTTGTTATTAAGATGATCCACTCTTCCCTTGGTACCCTATACCCTCTCCCTGAATAATTGAGCTTCTGGAACAGAAAATCACAAATACTCCACGAGAGGTTGTTCCTGAAACCTTCACGGCTTTCTGTAATGTCAGGGATTGGGAAAACTCAGTAAAGAGCTTATTCACGTTGATTGTACAGGGAAATCTTCCTTGCTATCATTCAATGATGAAGATCCAGAGATGCAATTAAACGTGTCACATTCTCAGACCCAATCCATTTGAAGGTGGTCTCTCTCCATCTTGGTCTTGGATCTTAAGGTTTGAAGCTCGGATCCCCCAAGATGTCCTGATAACAGATGAGAAAGTCTTTAAGGCACTTTGAATACAGCACTGTTAGTTTTGTAATAACTTTTCTTTTGTCAGTTGTATCAGATTGATATGGTCCTTTTACTTTCGCTTGTTTTCCCTACAGCTTTGGGATGTGGCTGCTACGAAGAGATTACGGAATATGACGGGCCACGGATCCAGGGTTGGTTCACTAGCCTGGAACAGCTTCATTCTAAGCAGGTAAGTAAATGCAGTTCATCAACAGAGTAATGCATATTGCATAACTAGTGTGACAAGTTCCCAGATGAATTTTGCTTACAGTTTCTCAAGTTGCTATTAAGTAAGATAATCCTGCTGAGGGAGCTGAGTGACATTGGACTATGCTAGACCCCATCTCCACTCTTCTCCACATTCTTTATATATTTTCTCCAAATTCTGTCTCACCATTGACAAAGCAAAAAATTGCTTAGCACAAAATGTCTTGCTCAATAAAACAATTTTTAACCATTTACCATTAAAATGCCATTTGCTTTTCATGTTCAGCGAACAAAAGCCAAAGAACAATCCCAAGTGATACATAACACTTGGACATTTGGTTGTTAATCCTGTTTTTGTTAAGAGAGAAATTTCATGGTTGGCAAATTTTTGTGCTAATTATCTCTTTGAAATTGGCCCCTGGTTCCCGGCCTTAAATTGGCCACTGATTGAAAGGGTTCAATGACCTCAATCATCAATGATTTTGGGGTTTATATGTTCTGGTAGGTCATTATAAATTTAGTTGAGGGATCTCATTGTCAACTATTTTCAACGTATTTGTAAGTCGCCTTTTCTCACTGGTATCCGAATCATCATCTGAATCTTCTTCACAGCGGATCCCGTTCAGGAGCCATCCATCATCATGACGTGCGGATAGAGAACCACACAGTTTCCACGCTCACAGGGCACACCCAGGAGGTGTGCGGTCTGAAGTGGTCTCCCGAAGGCCGATACCTTGCCAGTGGAGGTAATGATAACCTCCTGAACATCTGGCCGTCAGCATCGCAGGGCGATCCTTGCACGCCGCTCCACACGTTCACACAGCACCAGGCTGCCGTTAAGGTGAGTCACTCAAACACATTAGGCCTCAATGGACCTGCAGCTGCCCAACTATTTTATACTGACGGAGTTAGACATATAAAAAGACAAAGACAGGGGTTACAAGAACAGTTTCAAGATGTTTTCTGAAGGAGCATTCCGGATGTTGATGCACACAGAGTTCCGCCGCAGTTTGAGACCAACTGTAGAAAATGATCTCTGAAAGATTTTGACCATGTAGGAATAGAAGAAGGTTATCTTTACTAATTACCAGCCACCTTCCACTTGATCATTCTCGTGAAACCCACAACCAACCTCATCTTTGAATTTCTATATTCCTGTCTCAGGCCCTGGCGTGGTGTCCATGGCAACCGAGTGTTCTCGTCAGTGGAGGAGGAACGGCCGATAGACATTTGCGATTCTGGAACGTCAATAATGGCTCGTGTCTGAACAGCACCGACACTAAGTCACAGGTGAGAAACACAAATTTACAAATTATTTATTTATTATTTTGGCTCCTGAATCTGCATTTCTTTGACAAAAACCAAAGTATGATATTATCTTTAAATAATACATGTGCAACCTTGAGTAAAATTCACGGAATCAGCAGTCACTTTGACCTTACGTTGCATTTGTTTTTTTCAATTAGTGCGCCTGCCTGGCATATTGAATGATGTTTCCTTTTTTTTATTCCGTTTTTCGAGACATTGGACAATGAAAGAATGACCTTTTCCCTTAAGAAGCAATGTCTTGCAATGTCTTGCTCTATCGTATTGGACCCTTTCAAGACAATTGTGCCAATTGTCAGGCAGGTTAACCCCCTTGCCGTTCATCCCTGCCAACCTGAAGAAGTGTATTAAACTCCCATCAAAATGCCATCCATTATCATCCATTATATTGCAGGTCTGCTCAGTTCTCTGGTCCAAAGAGCACAGGGAGCTGGTGTCCGCTCACGGTTTTGCTCAGAATCAGCTGGTCATCTGGAAGTACCCAACCATGACCAGAACAGCTGAGCTTCTTGGTAAGACACTGATTTATTAAGACTACTTTAATCCATATTTTTCCACGGATCTGAATGTAATGTGCAATTTCACACTTTTGTTTTCCTATATGTTTTGTTAAGACCACAGCTTGGTTAAAAGAGGGCTATATTAACATCGATCGTAAACTGTATATCAATCTTAAGTATTTCATATAAGAGTGTGAATTACTATGGCAATATTGGCAATTCATCTGAATATACAAAGTTGTAATGTTCAAAATCAAGCCAGGGATCCCACAGTTAACAAAATAATAACATTAATAATTGCAATACCTTATCTTTACCAATTTTTATCCATGTGTGAAATGAGCACAGGAATTTACAGAAGAACATTTTTTGTTTCTTGTTTCGTTGATGTTACCTGGGTCCAATTTCATAGAGCTGCTTAATCACTAAAATTTGCTTATAAGCACCAAAAACATACGTAAATAAAATCAGTATGCCAGTCAAAACTCCTTGTGAATGTTGTGCTCAGCAAGAATTGGCCAAATATAAGTCAAAAGCAGTAAACATCACATTAAATTTTGGTTGGTTATCCTGTTTGATCAAGGAAACCTTTCATACTTAGGCAATGTTTGTGCTTAAGCAGCTCTATGAAATTGGTCCCTGCTAATTTAAGAAAAAAACATTGTCTTGCATTTATACACAAATTCACCTTGGAAGGGTCATCATTCCAATGTAAAATTTTTAATGTAATTTAATGCCCTCTGTTTTTCCACGGTCATTGTTCTGCTCACTGCAGGTCACACATCACGGATCCTGCACATGTGCATGAGCCCAGACGGTACCACAGTAGCAACCGCGGCCGGTGACGAGACCCTAAGATTGTGGAAATGCTTCCAAATCGACGCACAGAAGAAATCCGCCAAGAAGATTAGCTCACAGAAGGCTGGCTCCAGCGCTCTGAAGCTCAGGCAGAGTATTCGCTAGACATTCGGTCATGATCCTTGGAGCTTGGTAGACTATTGGGCCTGATATTGCACTGCTTCTGCAGAATTCAGTGCTCATGATCTTTATTGTTTGCTTGTAGTGTTGGCAAGAAATCCTGAATGACTCAAACTATGCATGGGATTTAACAGCGCACAACTGAAAAATGATCACCCCTTGTCATTGAAATAAAATATATTAAGCGCAGAATTTCTGCTCCTGTAAGGCCAAGCATCGATTCTTTGCTTGCAGTTTAGCAGAGCCATGAATTTGGGCCCTGGAATGCGCTGCAAAATGTTTGAGACAACATATTCATGGGTTTTGCTTTACCAAAGAGAATGAGAGAGCTTTAGGTACGTGGTTATCTTGTCAAGAGATCATGTTTTGAAGAATGTTTTTGATTTTATAGCTACCATTGAAAATATCTCAATTACCATCATCTTCATGAATGATAAATGACAAAGACATGCAGGTTACCGTCCAGATTTGTATTTAATTTACATAGCTTCTGTGACTGGTACTTGGCAGTTGATTGCTGGAAACAGAAATATGCAGAGATGTGGTTGTGGTAAATTTTGGTTATGTGGCTCCATTGTTGTAAGCTGAATCTGCGGCAAACACATTGTCTAGTTTATGCAGAGTTTGCATGCATGAAAGTTATACTTGTATACATATAATACTACTCATTAATAGATTGTTATAGTAAATACATCATGCTTGCACTGTATGTAGAATACATAAGTGGAGGAACCAGCAGGTATACCAACACACAAACTCACTCCATTCGCTTCTGCTGCATTTCTTGTTCAAAGTGATATATGTCGAAAACAGCTTCCTATATATTTGTGAAATAATTTACATTTCAGTCTATTAAACGTGGCACTTTTTTGGTAACTTCGTTGTAAATCAGTGTCATATTGCTATTAAGGATGCATTTCCTAAGCAAAGCAAAGTTTGCTTAATTATGAACAACTTTTTTATAATTGTATGTTATATATTCTGCATACTTAATTGTATTTTAACATTTTCTCTGAATTTTACGGTTCTGTAAAGATACATAACTTTCATTATAACAGTGCAGCATATGGTCTTAAGTATCTCTTCTTGGTAAATTTACATATACACATGTATATACCATGCTACTAATTTTTAAGAAGGTTTCTTGAAGATGTACAGTCATCATTATTCGTCAAACATGCAGACACTTATCATGTGCAATGACGCATCAAGCCGAAATGAAATAAGAATAAAAATCTACATTTATCAGCCAACACGATTGGCTGATTTTCAGTGCACTGAGAAAGTACAGAAAAAAATGTACCTTACTACAAATTTATTTTCAACTTGTATATGATGGTAACAGCATACATGTAGTTTTATTCAGCCTACAATTTTCTGATGTCATCAATTTTATTTGTTGCAGCATCAGTACATGTATTTTATAACTCATTACATCAACCATGGATGATAATTCGATGGTTTTTACAAATGTTGAAAGACATGAGGGTTTCGGAAATTTTCAAAATCAAGAATGAGTAAGACGTGCGGAGACACCATGTATTACACTCTTTTTGGAACATGTCTGATCCTGAAAAGGACCGATGTGAATAAATTCTCGACATTTCTACTAGTGTGCTCTAGTCGTTCTCGGGAGAGAATTTACTCTCATCAGTCCTTCTGAGGACCACACATCTTCCAAAAAGAGTATTATACATGGTGTCTCCGCAAGTCTTACTCACATTCTAGTCTCTCCACCATGCAAAACTTCAAATCATACTTTACAAAATCAAATTGATCGCATTACATAATCAGAAGACAACAATAAAATAATAAATATTCAAAACCAACTTCAACCAGTCATTGGATATGGTGCGCATGACAAAATAAAGTGACAAAGTATCTGATAAGCTGCTTGAATTTGTCATTTAGCTTTGTACATGTACAAAATAATAAATTTTGTAAAAGTAAATACTAAAATTTATGTATATAAGTTTTTAAAAGTAGCTGATTTGAATAAATTTGCTTTTAATATCCATTTTACCTGAACATTTTGCTGTACTAGTTTACATTTCTTTCATTTATTTTTTAAATAACCCAATAATTTATAAATTTCGCATTATTTTATATTTATTATTGCAGTCTCAACATTTCGACTAGGGCTATAAATATAAGGGTGCATGTACTGGTAGCTCAAAAATCTATGCGCCAAGCTGATTATAAAATTTGTGTAGGCTTACCCTCAAATGTTTTTTTAAATAATGCACTTTTTTTTGGGGGGGGGGGGGGGGGAGGACATGCAATCAATGTTGTGTGACTGGTCATCACAACTTGGGGGTTCAGTGCTTCAGCCTGTTGTGAAGAGTTGGTAAATTTTGGCTTAAAATCTGGCCCTGTAAATTGTTTCGAACGTGGATGGTTGTTTCATGAAAACTGGAGGTTACAGGAAAAAAGGGACATTTGAGGGTGTTTCTTTTCTTGGATCCTTGGAAAAATTCTAATTGGCTAACAAATTTAAAATAGTTAGGTAGATAAAGGTTCAAACTACCATTTCCAGTATAAGTAAAGACTGGATGTTTTTCAACTGTGAATTCTGTACAGCGCCACCAAGCGGTATAATTTTTGCATAACTCATCACATCCTTATTGGCCATTTTCATTGGATGAAAGAATTAGCTACCTCACACCGCAGCCAATCGAAAAGCACGTTCTAGGGGAAACGCCGGTAATTTGTTTCTCACTTTTCAACATGGCGATCGACGACGAGAGAATATTGGAGAACGATCCCCCAGAGGTAATTGTCTTGAAATCTTAAAAAGACGAGTTATTATTTATCTTGAACATATATTTGCAGCTCCTCATAGTTTTAGGAAAGTATGGATCTACACGGATTGCATATTCCTACCGTTTGGGCATTGTTAATTACAACTAAAAACCCGAGGTGACCGAGTCAGTTTCGCCGGTCAATCCTACGCTGTACCGTGTACGACCGCGACCGTACGACCGTACGCAGCATGGACGGTCATGCACGTTACACTCTGAATAAGTTGCGTAATGAAAGTAGCCTACCCGTAGTAAATTATTAATACATGTACTTGACAGTTTTATCTCCTTTTTTTCTAGGAGGAAGAAGAGGAGGAGGAGGAGGATGAAGAAGATATAGTGGTGAGAAATTCATGATCAAACTTCACCGAAAATAACATCTTGTCACTTGTGAAGTTGTGTAACTTTTAACGTTAGTTAATAATAGTTGTGTTGAAACGCATCGGGCTGTCCTAATTCTTAGCGTTTTCTGAACGCATTTTTTTAAATGTCTGAAACCTGCCTGGGCCAGTGATGGTATAGTTTTGAACACTCCCCCCCCCCCTGCCCCCCTCCCCCATATAGATGTTTGTATCACATGCACATCATGCACAATGGATAGTATTCACAGTCTGTCCAGTATGTGGTAAATACTCAAACATGACATAGGCGTCCCAATATTGACAAATTTTGCCCCTGGGCCTGGCAGAGTGATAACAATTGGCATAGTAATGGCAGGGTATATTTTGCCGATTTACAGGTCAACTCGCCCCCTTGGGGCTTGGCCGACTCACCCCTTACCAACTCGCTACCTTGGCAACACGCCCCCTGACCGACACAGGTGTTACATAAGGTTTATGGGACTGAGTTTCATGAAACGCTACGATTCATCTTATTGTCAATATGATAATATCACCTTACTGATTTGTATTGTGACATTACACTTTGCTTAGCAATTATGATCAATCCTAGAGCTTCATGAAATAGACCACTGCATTGTCATCATTTTGACTAATCATCTCCCATTACATGTATACAGGATCCGCGCGATGAGGTCATGGAGAACTGTCGTGAAGACTCCCATTGCGCCGGGTACAAACAGGAATTGGAGGCATGCACTGAGCGAGTTACAAGTCGCAGCAATACGGAGGAAACCTGCACTCAGGAGCTCTTTGATTTCATGCACTGCGTTGACCACTGTGTGAGTCGAAATGAATCTTTGATAATACTGGTGAATTATGAGTGCCACTGCATTGTTAACTTTGTCTTTCTTCATCCAAATGATCTTTTTTCTTGTCCTATGAAACGGTAACTTGAGAAGACACCTGAGACATTATATGGGTTGTGCATAAAGCTTTATTAAAGTGGTACTCAAAGGAAACAGTGGTTTATGGTTTGGAGGGCACCATCATGGTGCTGGGTAGTTTCCTTGGTACATTTGGTGCTACAATTAACCCCAAGTAATGGGTTCAAGTTCTGGCTTTAAATAGTCTAATTTCCTTTGGTCAGCGGAAAATCATTGAAAATAAAAACCCAATAAATTTGCCTTATTTCTAAATCTTCATTCTGAAGTACCAAAGTTGTCTTGATAATGTTAAACAGTGCAAAATGTGAACATCCAAATGAAAACTCTGAATCTTATTAGAACTGCGGTACTCTTTTTAAGTGAATACAAAAGACTTAAAGTATTTTATTTTTGCCAGTTTGATTTGATTATTTTGTTTGAAGACATGGTGAGAAAGAACATTTTAAATTTTGTTTGTTTTCTTTTGTTTTTATCAAGGCTGCGGAGAAGATCTTCAAGTATGTAAAATGATGTGAACATCCGGCTAGTTGTTACTTCACTTGATAGCATCCCACCCCTGACACCAGTATGACATGCAGACAACCTTACAAGCCTCACTATGACTATAGTGAAATGATGTGAACATCCCGCTAGTTGTTACTTCACTTGATAGCATCCCACCCCTGACACCAGTATGACATGCAGACAACCTTACAATCCTCACTATGAGTATAGTAGTGTGCTCCAGTCATATACATGTACTGTACTTCCTCAGTCCTTCATTATAGTAATAGAAACAGACTTCTTATTGAGGTTGCACATTGTGTATCACTCTGCATCGTGAAAACAAATGTAACGTGGGCAAAGTAATCAATCACTTCATAGCAAATGCTGCCTCAATCCTCAGCATTATAAAGCATCCAAAATCCACCTCTAGTTGTTCTCGATTTTGAAGGTATCCGGACTGTAGACCCGAGGCCATGTAATAAACTTCATACGACTGCACTGATGGCCTAACGTTGGCCTAGTTAAAGAGCGATCTGTTGGGATTGATACTGCTGATGATTGGGGTGGATTCAGGAATGTATTACAATTTACATCTAGAGAGTTTTTATTAGGATGGCTATCATATGTAGATTTTGTTTTCATTTCATTACCCAAAAAACAATATTGGTTAAAGGGGAACATAACTTTACTCTTATGCATTCCCCTTATGCGTTATTGCGTATACTGGTACATGACTCAAGCTTAAGTTTATAAGTGATGATGGTGAATGTACACAATGATAACAATATGCTATTCTAGATTATGTAAGCTCTCTTCATTAATTTGTTACATAACTTCCAGAGTAAACTAAACCAAGTTTCCTTTTTCAGACTATGCCCTAATTTCATGCAGCTTCTCTGCAATAAATGACTGGATAGGAGATACTTATACATGTATTATGGTACAGTCAGCTGAGTACCAGTCACAGTCAGTATTAATCACATGTATCTTTGGCTGGTAACCATGTTAATGTTGGCAATGCAAACCTTTGCTTGCAATGGTTTTGTGCTTGTCAGTTCCATGCAGCAGGAGCCCTGCCCTGATAGGATTGGACGTGTAAAGCTTGATCATTGCTGCAAAGAATGTGAAATTCAGCAACATTCTGGATTTTCATATTGACCGGGAACTTACATGAACCATACATCTCCTTCTCACATTTGTCAAGTTGTAGGAATTGGCCGTCGGAATTTACATGAATTATACGTTGATGTTAGACTTTTTTGAAATTTTGATTTGTTTGCCTGATTTAATTAGTGATGATATGGATTGGATGTGTATGAATGTTAAACTTTTATGATATTTGAAGTTATTAAAAGTGTTTTAGTAACTCACTTTTAGTGTCAATGTGGTCGTTTTGCATCTTATGTACTATCATACTTTGGTAGCATACCGAACCGGAAGTCTCCACAGATTTTCCCATAACTTTATACAGGGTATAAATATGGTCACGGTGATCATGGTAGAAACATACCGTTAACATTTTTTTCTGCATGAAATGCTGTATTTATCCAGAAAACAGTAAAACCTATGACCAAAAACAATTTTGATCTTTTGAAGATAAAAAATAACAGTGACAAGATTTTAAAAACCACAGTCGACGTTTTTCACTGTTTTCTCAAAAAGTCTGCACCATATATGGGACTGGGAATTTCATAGATGACTTCCTGTGTCTTTCTTGATATTTTGCCCATAAATCTGCATTTCTGTGACAAAAATCAGAGTATAGTATTTTTTTAAACATGGGCTTGTCTGGGAAATGGGGAGGGTTCCTATATAGTATTTTTAAAAGGAAAATGTACAGACTGCGATAGAGAATTGCGCATGATATTGCATAATTTTCCAAGAATTTCTCATCAACCAAGCTTCAAGCTAGCTAGCTGCACACAAGGAGGATGGAGCGTTCTCGTGACATACCGCCCTCAACGTTGAATTGTAACAACAGTTTTTGCCGGTGCGCGATAGGTTTTCGCCGAAAGTCCTTTGCGAAAGAGATCCTTCAAAATGTCACTCTTAAGGAACATTCTAAGGTTATCTAGCCCTGTAAACTCATGCAGGAGTAGTCTTCGAGTCACACAGTCTCTCCGCTACTATGCAGAGGACGCAGCAAAACCAGCCGCAGCAACGCAAATGTCGTTCACTTTTGGCATGCCGGGACAGGTAAATTGCAGAAGACTATTGTACAATTGTATGAAAAAAGCTTCTATTTCCGACACTTTAATTATAATTATTGAAGTTGAACCAAGTGAAAGTTTGGGGATTGTGGGTTGACGGGTCCTAAAACTATAAAGGAAAGGAAACTACTTTTTGAAAAGTAACTTACCTACATATACTTTGTTGGTCTCCTCCTCTATATTAGGCCTACCAAGGTTAAATTTTTGGAAAGAGGGCAGGGCTTTGATTTTTGAGGGAAATTATGGGGTAAAAACGGTATTCACCAAGATTGTAACATTTCACCGCCGCATGGACGGCCGCAGACGAGAATAGTCTGGTTTCCACTCTGAGATTTTGAGGACTCTTGATCTGTTGGGTCTGGGCACTAGACTAACCAGACCAGACAAAATAGCCTCACGCGATCAGACGGTCTGTTTTAAATTTTACAAGAAGCGCGTAAGAAAATTGAATTTTAACCCTGAAATGTTTAACAAATTTCTTCAATCTAGGCTTTTAAGGATCCAGGAACATTTGCTGAAAGTCAAAAGTATCATTTTTGAGGAGTCGAAGTTAGTTCAGAGCCAAAAAAATCAATGTGTTTTGGGATCCCGTCAACCCACAATCGCCGGGATTGTGATAAGACAAGTCCCAAAACTAGGCCTATAATTAGGAAAGGAAAAATACTTTTTGAAAAGTTACTTAGGCCTACGTTGGTGGTGTCCTCATTAGCAAGGTTAATTTTGTGGAAAGACTGAGGTCAGGCCTTTGATTTTTGAGGGAAATTATGGGGTAAAAATGGTAACGAAGATGTAATTAACATTTCACGGATGGCCACAGACGAGAATAGTCTGGTTTTCACTGTGACATTTTGTTGAGTCAGGGCACTAGACTAACCAGACTATAAAGTTAGACAATATGGCCTCGGCCTCGCGTGCGCGTGATCAGACGGACTGTTTAAGTGTTTTCAAGTTTGCAAGAAGCAAGAAGCATGTGTTTTGTTTGGGGATCCCGTCTTATCACAATCCCCGAAAGTTTATTACTTGGTTACGAAAGTAATCGGGAAAAAATGTACGGGTATAACCAGAAGCAGAAGTCAGTTCCACTGACAGACACTAAGGGCATTTTCGAAACGGAGGCTCGGGCTCCTTTTCAGGCTCCGGCTCCATTTCGTGAATCCATTCCAAAACAACGGGCATCAAAATAGAGACTTTTGGCTGCGGTTCTGAAGTAGATTCTCTGGTTTGAAAAGGAAAACAGAGTTTCAGCTTCAATGAAAAACCACAACCTATATTTTCAGCATAGGATGTCAGAGCTGGAGCCTGAGCCTAAGCCTCCGTTTCGAAAAGGCCCTAAGTTCCACTTTGTTTGACAGACTTTTTTCGGATCGTCCGCCGTCTTGTGTGGTTCTCTGCCACACACACGTGACTACATGCTTGTGTTCTAATTGGTGGAGAGCCACACCACGATGGCGGATTCAGTGGAATTCTTCCCTTATCTTCTCTACATCATTGGCCAAATTATGCCCAGATGAAGAAGTACCTGTTTTTTTTTTTTTCAATCATGTCGACCTTTCCAAATGTTCAATCATTCTATGCCTTTGACTGTTGAAACTTTTGTTTGTATTTTGTTGATGAATATTTACAGATGTTTTACAGCGATGCTGATGTGAAGCAGGTTGATGTACCCTCAGCAACGGGCACGTTTGGTATTCTGGCACAGCATGTGCCAATGTTGGCCGTCTTGAAACCGGGCCTTCTCAGCGTCTTGGAACATGATGGCGCCACCAACAAATACTTTGGTAGGAATAAAGATAGAATTTGTGTCACCAAGATGTACCCAGCACTCACACTGCTCGTGTATTTTTCTTAATGGTTGTATTTTAAACTTTAGTCAGTGCCAGGCTGATTAAGAAAGAACACAGTATCGTTATTTGCTATAGTTGTGTACATACCAAGACCAGTCTATGGCGAACCAACAATGGTCATTTGTGTGATCAGAATTTATAATGTTTCTTAGTCCTTAATTCCTTCTTAACCCCAACCCTCTATGCTTAAAAGACACGAGCTGTTTATCACACATAACTACAGTCTCCACTAGGCATTGGGAAACTAGATAAGAAGACCACGCATTACATCAACCATGCACTTTGGTGCATTCATTGTGGTATGCAGGATACCACACTCGCCACACAGGAAAATCCTTGAGTGGTAAATCGTGGTATGCATGTGGGTTAGGGTTAATGATGATAGGTAGATGCCAATCGTGCTATGACAGCATTCATTCGCTGATGTGCTATTATCATTGATGTGAGACTTCAGCTTTGGGTCTGAATTTCAATTCTTTTGTTTCAGAATTTCAGCTTCTTTGTACACATGTACTGTTCAAAAGTATAGGAACTTTTAAATTTATAAGCTTTTTCCTTGATGTTTTCAGATTTCTTTTTGTGTGCCCACTCACATCCCTGTTATTATGTTGTTTGTTGCAGTGAGTAGTGGCTCAGTTACCGTCAATGCCGATTCATCTGTCCAGATTCTAGCAGAGATGGCCGTTCCCTTAGACCAGCTTGACCAAGCAGTAAGTACAGTAGAATGCCACTATAACAAACACACAGGGATTCACAGAACGTGTTCGTTATAGTGGTCGTTTGTTATTGTGAACAATGTTCAACAGTCACATGCATAGTACACAAAAATTGGGAGCCAAGGATGATGTTCAGTATAGCCAAATGTTCGTTATAGCGGCGTTTCACTGTATATTAAGTCAAGATGGAAAAAACCAACAACATACAATCTCTCCATAGAGACAGCCGGCACTCAACCTTTCTGACCTTCACTGAGATGAAAAACCATGTTACCGACCAGAACACAAAATCTTGAAAATCACAGAAAATGCACAAGTTACAACATGAATGTTGTGTTTTTTCACTGAAAGAACCGTAAGATTTTGACTTGGAGACAAATTTGGAAAAGATAAATTGACCAGATTCCCAGTAACAAAACAGAATATTACGGACTTACATGTATTATCTCCTGGATCCCTGCCATGAGGGGCAAGAGCTCCACTTGCTACACTTCACAATAAGTAAATTTAGCAGGCACTCAAAATTGGCTAGCTATAACACTGATTACCTCTTTGGATATGAACACAGGCTGTGAAGGAGGGACTAAGCAAGGCCCAGCAGGAACTGGCTGCAGCTAACACAGACCTAGCCAGGGCAGAGGCCCAGGTTGCCATAGAAGCACATGAGGCTATGGACCAGGCACTAGCCGGCAAATAGTACCTTACATGGCATCATCTAGTGTATAGAAATTGGTAAGTGTGATGTGGGTAAGATTCTGACCTTAAAGGTACAGTACAGGATTGGTAATATACCCAAACAGAAATTCTCACAGATTTACATATAAATTTCAGGGTATGAAGATGGTGATGGTAGAAACATACCGTTGACATTTTTCTGATTTTGACATCCGATTGAGCTCAAATTTTAAAAGGTGTATTATTTTATGAACATTCTGGATCAGACAAAGTGTGAGTGCTGTTCTGTGAATCTTACCAATCATGTATTATACCTTTAAATGTATTATCATACTTAGGTAGCATTATTGAAACAGAAATCTTCACAGGTATGCCTATACCTTACAGGGTATAAAGATGGTAATGGTACAAACATACCATTAAAATTTGTCTGCCTGAAATGCTGTATTTATCCAGAAAAGAGTAAAACCAGTGACCAAAATTATTTTTGATCTTTTAAAGATCAAAAATAAAAGAGAAAAGACTTATGAAATACTGTGGCCCTTTTTTCACTGTTTTCTCAACTCAAAAAGTGGGCACCGTATGGGACTGAAGTTTTCACAGATGACTGTTTAATACTGTATCTTCCCTGATATTGTTGCCCATGAGTATTTCTTTGACAAAAACCAAAGTATGATATTACCTTTAAAGCAAGTACAAATACTCATATTCAGAATGCCTGTGTTTGACTCAAGTGCACAATTTTACATGTTGTACCTAATTATTGCCCTCATTAAGTGGTTTATCTTGGAACAGATTCATCTGGATTGTAGATTTAAAGATATTTTTGGAGATTCATTAATAAATGTCAAATCCAGTGTAAAGATGGAATATTGTACTCGCTATTTAGTGACGTTTCACTGATAGGCTATCTGATACTAAAACTGATAGCTTGTCAGTGAAACGTCACTAAATAGCAAGTATTTCCATCTTAACACTGAATTTGCCATAATGAATCTCCAATAACATCTACAAATGGTTTATGTATTACTGCATATATTGCTTATTGCAGCTTGTCAGAGCAAAAATCTCTATTTGTTTTTTTCTTCTTTTACCAACAGATTTGGATTTGCTAGAATTCTCCATGGCCCAGATGTCTACAGTAGGAACGTGTACCCCAGCATGTGGGTCAAAAGATTCCTAGAGTTGTGTTGATAAAAAGAATGAAATAATACCATCAGACTTTACAGATTATGTGAATAGATAAGAATGTATGATCGCCCCCTGAGAACAGTTCAAAAAGATGTTTGCAGATGTGTGTTCCATGCTGTTTATACTTGATTGATAATATTTTTTAAATGGTGTTTAGTTTCCGACACACCTAGCAATAGCATTCATTTCATGGAGCTGCTTGGCAGAAATTTGCTACTTAGGCCGTGTCCGAAACGGGCTTCCAGAGCTACGGCTAGGTCTATTGTCTAGGTTTCTGCGCGTACTTCCAATGGAGCGAAGACCTAGCTCTAGCTCTAGACAACAGATTCGGATGCAGCCTTAGCTTTAACATTTGCCAAGTACCAGTCACAGATGGTAACCAACTAACCATCATGTTGGCTGGTAACCTGTGTTTGCTTGGTTTGGCTTTGTGTGGTGAGCAGCTCCATGAAACTGGTTCCCTCTTTGGACCGTTTGTCAAAATGTTTCATACTTTGAGTAAACCTGGGGTAAGCTTGCAAAATCACAATGTAAAAGTTGCTCCTGAGAGAAGATGGTGATGACTTATCCTGTTTGGGAAGCAGTCAAGCACTCCTTGCCCTGTCTGTGCACATACCCTCCTCATATAGTGACCGGTTTTAATTACAGTTGATGTGAAAATAAGAACTGATGACAATAAATTGACTGGAGTTTAATACCCGTCTTTGCCTGTGATTGTTTTTGCTGTTTCAGTGTTCATCTTGGGGCAGTATTTGATGCAGCTGAGGGGGTTTACAAAACTAGGGGTCTTGCTATGGCTTCATTTCGTGAATCCATTCTAAAATAATGGGTATCAAAATAGAAGCTTTTGGCTGCAGTTTGGAAGTAGATTCTCTGGTTTGAACACAAAAAACAGCTTCAGCTTCATTTCATGGATGACAGAGCCTGAGCCTGAGCCTTGTTTTGTAAACCCTGTATTTTACTTGCTGTGTGTATATAGGCACACCTAATGATGGTTGTATTTTGTGAGCACTTGTTTAAGTACAACCCTGCAGTACAACAACTGTATCTGGCTTGATATTTTTGCCCATGAATCTGAATTTCTTTGACAAAAACCAAAGTATGATATTACCTTTAAGCAACTACTCTATGAAATTTACCCCAGGAAAACCCTGGTTCTGTCAGTAGTGCTTTGCGCCAATTTCGGGGCGCCCTTTCAACCTCACCCCTGTTTCATTTAGTGGAAGGCAGGGCCGTTTTTAATTGAAATGATGTTTTTATTGCAATGTATTGGTGAATTGTGTAATAATGAGATGTATTGGTGTCATTGGTGCTAATGCAAGATGAGGCTTTGGTGGTGGGCCTTAAATGAGATTTGCTTGTGGATTATAATTAAAAAAAAACAACCACAACGTCTCAATCAGACATTTTACCAAATGATGATGACTGTGGGTAGCCAATAGTGGAACTAATGGATTACGTACCACATTAAACTTTGTTCAATATTGTTGTTGGTAGGCTACACAACACAATGATGGTGATGAATCTCTTCACGCAAAATAACAATAATGACAATAAAAGTTAGCACAAATGTTGAATTTGGTCACAATGTCTAGCAAAAAGATGAATCATTTTGCAACAGTTGGCCAGCGTTTACGCAGCAGCTTGTTTAGCAAATTAAAGAAATAAAAGTTTTTAAGTTGGGAGCGCCACAGCACACCGCGTGTGGGCGCTGTAGTTCCTTGATGCGGCTGTGAACATCTGCCGAATAATGGGCTTCCCAGCCATGATCTTTATTATTATTATAAAAAATGTTTTTGTTTCGCTTTCCTTATTTTTTATTATATCAACATGCATTTCATAAATCTGTGTAGTACCTAGGCCTAACTGCCAATTGAAATTATTTTAGTTGCCGGCAAAATTAATACTAAATTTTGCGGAGTCAATTGGCGGGGCGGAGAGCGGAGTAAAACTTATATCAAGTCAAAACTGTTGTTTAGTAAAACTTGGAGAAATATTTTTAGCTCTGTTGGATGAAAACAAGTAACATTAGAGTGGCAATCGAATCAAACGAGTTGCATAATTTATATATTTTAGGGTGTTTGTGAACTTTGTACCATGGTGTTTTTTTTGTTCAAACCAAGATCATTGGCGCGGCCGACGAAGGTAAAGTACGATGGTGTGATCTCGTATAGTACCATGTAATGTGATCTGGTCACCCCGTCACCTGCTTTCCCTAGCGTGAAAACACAGGCAAGGTGCGGAAGTACCAGACTATTTATATACCTTTTTGCCACAGCTATCTATTTTCGCACATGCGCGATTGATGGAACCTACCTCGTAATGGCGGCCACCATGTATCCAAGGCGCAGTGGAAGGCGTTCGAAAGGTAAGGCCGGTTTTCACCAATTTCAGCCCCTAGGTTTGACTTCTTTTCACCATGTTGTGATTCCACAGGCAATGACGAATGGAATCGTTTTTAATTTCAGGTCGGCACGACAGCGGGGACGCCGAAGTTCCACTGGAATTAAGTCGAGGTAAGGGTAGCGCCTATTTTCGTAAATTGACATTAAAGTTTGATTGAATTTGAACGTGTTGTTGAATGATGACAGGGCTATTCATAATCGGTCGTCTGTCAATGTGTCGGTGTCATGAGTGGATTGTGTTGATTTTTTGTAAATCGATGTTTATTGTGTAATTCCGACTAACGTTTCATCCAAATTAATAAAATGATAAGTTTTCTATCCAGGCCTGGGATTTGTTTCTGAAAGGGGCAAGGCCACTTTTCCATTGCAAGGGGCACATTGGAAAATCATAATAATGTCTATGGAAATATTATTTGAAGGGGCACCAAGGCCAAAAACCAGGGCAATGAAGGCCATGGCCCGTGTGGCCTCGGTTAAATTTGAGGCTTGTCTTACCATGAAATTGACGGCCTACTCAGTTGGCCAATCAATTAGGCCTACTCATTTACTGAATTAGGCTAGGCTAAGAAAATTCAGATTTTGGCCTTAATCTTTGTTTTTTTTAAATTTGATTCGATAATTGACAATTTTGGGGCCTAGCCCTACCTAATGTGTTAGGGCGGTTGTAAAATTCGGAACCCCTCTGTGTTTTTACCACCGTGCTCACTTGTGATAAAAACATAGCAGGGGGCCTATACCTGTTCTACAACTAGCGGGAATCGAACCGGCGACCTCCTGAATACTGTACAGGTGCTCTACCAAGTGAGCCATCAGCCTTACGTTGGTGGTGACCCAAATAGTCAATTATCTTTCTTTGTTTGGCAGTCAGAAGCCATGAAACCACGCACACACCGCCATACCCCAAGGATCATTTCACCGATACGCCCAGCAATGCTGCAACCTGGGAACGGTACATGGGGGATCACTCAAAGAGGATACGGCTTTTTTAATTAATATAATCATCAAATAACCACCAGGGAAACCGACTGAATTTAAAGTCATTGAAAAGTGAACAAAGAAAAATTTACTGGAGCGGGATTCGAACCGGCGACCCCCTGAATACTGTACAGGTGCTCTACCAACTGAGCCATCCAGCCCTACATTGGTGGTGACCCCATGAATATTCAAATATCTTTGTTCGTTTGGCAGTCAGAAGCCATAAAACCACTTTGTCCAATTTGTAGCAATTAGAACGTGCACAAAGCCCTCTATAAAACACAAACATTTATTGTTTTCTTGGAAACTTTAGAATGATTTTGATGAAATTTTCATATTTGTAGTGCAAAACAAGATAATATGATCAAAATTATCTTCCCCCAAACCAATTATGTACTTTATCTTAAAATAATTTTGTTTCTAAGTTGTTTTTATATGAACTCCATGGAATGAGTTGACTTGGACCAATAATTAGGCCCTATGGCTTAGAAGTTGACTGAGTAGACATGAAAAACATACATGTACATGTATTCAATGGTTTGCTATGGACTTCTTATCTGAAATTTTCCAAAATTGAGGAAACAATCCAAACATTGGACATGTATGTAAACCAAATTCTATTCTGCAGAATACGTAAAATTTGTATAAAGCATTGAATCAATGTATCTGTGGTACAAACTTGCAGTACTTCTATGTACCAGTTGAATATATTATGTAAATCTTGTTTTCATATCTTTCTTTGGTGACTTTTGCTGACTTATTATTGATGTATACATTGATGTATAAATTTGAATTAATTTAGGAACTGATACCTTTCATTACAGTCATTTCTCTACCTACACAAACACTACAAAAACATTTCAGCTTGATTTGTTTATGAAACAGTTGTCATATCAGTCGGTGCATGTTCCATTCTTTTCTTTCTATCCTGTTTGTAACCCTTCCCTCTATTCATTGTCAGTAGACATGACTGTAAGAAATATCTCCTTTGAAATGAATCACTCACTTTTATGAGTCCGATGAATAATCCAATTTGGCGGTAGACAGCGAGATAGTACATACAATGTAGTAGGATCTTTGAACGCCTTGAAACATGTACCCCTCCAAAATTGACAAATTGACTTGGGTAGCAGTGTAAGGGACTGCGATTGTTACGAGTAAATTTCCTACTAGTCTCTAGGGCAATTGTATTGCTTTGGGACAAAGTCATTACCTTGTTGCGGTGGTTATTATAAACACATGTTCTCATGTATTCTGAAAGTTTATATTATGCATCATATTCTACCATCTTCTCTTGACCCAGGGCTCAAATTTCGTGAAAAAAAGGACCTGGACAGCAGGTCTAGTAACTGAAGCATTTTACTAGACCTGAACCTTTTTCACCAGACCTGTGGCATTCATTTAACCGTAATTGAATGCAATATTGTGTCAAAAATCATAAATTTAGGCACCAATTTATTTGTGCAAGGAAAACAAAATCACTAGACAGCCGGATCCGACTAGTGCAGTATACACTTTACTAGACCAACACTGAAGTCACGGTCCAGTGGATATTTCGAGCCCTGTTGACCAGATGAGCATTTCTATGCCGGAAAATCTACCTTGAACTTAAAGATTGAGCAGCGCTTTACTATCAAAATGGGTTTGTCAGTTGTCACTTAGCCCATAATTATTTGGTTCCCTGTTCAGTGTTGTCCAAGGAACGTGCCTCTTTGGATCTTCACGGCATTGACCTTTACCAGATTATTCACAATGGATCCTTGCCAAAATGAAAAACTCCCTAGTTTGAAAGCATCAGATTATGTACAAAAATAAACAATGGTAGATAAGAAACTCTGGTATATGGGATATTATTTGTCAGTCGCAAATTCAGACACACTGTCGCTGGTAGATGTGCATGTGTGCTCTCCGGCGATTACGCAAAAGGAAGGGATTAATTTAGTGCCCTGTGACAAGAAATCAGGCCTCCAAATTGAAGAATGTGGAAATAACAAATTAATCAGCTGGCTTCATCACGGAGCAAGTTACACGTGCCTATATTCAAGGGATTCTTGTTGTTTGCCAACATTGTATCTGCTGTCATTGGACCCCCCGTATCTCTTGTCTGTATTTGGAAGAATGTCTTAACTCTACATTCCTTGTCATTGGTGTTAAGATATTTTAGGCTAAAAGTGAATTTCGTAACATGTTCAGTGGAGAAATGTTCTATTCTGGCAAAAAAGATAAATTGAAAAAGTTAATGAGAAAAGAGCATGATACACAAACCATCACTTCACTGTTTATTTTGTCATCTGCCTGTTAGGGCCTTTGCCAAACCCTTGCTCCGACACTCCGGTTTCGTCATCCGGTCAGCTCGGCACGCCAGACAGTTGAGCTTGTAACACCTGCATGTACTTCACATTTCACAAAGCTGCTTGTTGCTTGTCAATCTTCATGCTAAGCTGAAAATAAGCTGGGTACCACTTGCAAGCACATGCATGCCAAGAATTATGGCCGGTAACCAGTAAAGTCTGCTAAGTGAGGTATTTTCGCTTTTAGCAAATTGGATTCTCCTTACCCATGGCCCAATTTCATGGAATCCTTTACAGCCTGTTTTTGTGCTAAACGGGCACTGCTATGCGTGAAATCTATTTCATGGAATTTGTAAGCCAGACTTTCAGTGCTTAATCGATTAGCGAAGAATTTCAGTCAAGCTAACCTTAATTTATTTTTTCTGCTAACGCACTGTCATAAATGCATTATGTAGAAAGTCCTTGCATAGCATAGCCAGAAAGAAAACTGTCCCGTGAAATATGCTAATCATATGCAAAAAAAGTCTGATATCGTACTATCGTTGTGAAGAAACTTTTTAAATGGTAACGGATTCCAAGAAATTGGGCACAGCAACCGATTTCACGAAACTTCAAAATTCAAATGTTGCGTACGTGTAACTTACGCAACATTTTCCTGCCTTGGTTGCACAAGTTAAGGCTGTTTCACGAAACATATGCAACATTTGTACGTTGCGTAAGTTACGCAACATTTCGTGAAATGGGCTACAGGTGTAATGCTCCATCCACACACAAGACACATTACAGATAATTCTACGAAAGAAAAAACCAAAATGTGGCTGATGACACTCATGACAGGCCAACAATTGATTTATCTGAATGTTGTTCAAGTTGACGTCTGATGGATATAGATGTGATATCATCGCACATGATGTACTTTGCACCGCACATTCAGACTTTATGTACACTATGCTTTTGAAAGTACTGGTCATATGCTGTGTGCACATGCACAGTAATAGAGATTTAAGTAAGTGTGTGTTTGTCTTTTAAGTTTATGTGCAGTTTTGTGCATGATTCTGTGCACACAAACATGATGGAACAGAAAACAACAAGTCATGTATCCAGCCACTCGATTTGTTTACTCGGCTATTTGGTTTGCCCTTTGTCCCTGCACCCCAGTATTACACACCCTCTGAACATGCTCAATGTGAATAGCAAAAACATTACAGTAGGGCCTACACATGTTGCACACATGTACATGTATATGATACATGTGGAACTCCACTATAGTGTATGGTGGGATGCACAGTGGTCATTCGTGAGGTTAATATTAGTGAATTAACGAACTTACTATCAATCGTAGGACTTAGGATGTACTGCAGCCGTACATGTACGTTTTATGTAGGATACGATGGGTTATCTTTCGTACATGTAACTCGAGTTACGATTAATCGTAGGGCTTCGTGAAATCGACCCCATATTCGCTATGTATTGTAACCCACAAATTTGGAGGTAATGTTATTTAGATGATGTTCGGTATGGCCAAATGTTCAGTATAGCGGTGTTCGTTATAGCGGTGTTCCACTGTATGTAACCGTACATGACGTATAATGCACTAGGCAATCACGGATTCATGGTTTCAGTTCTTTTTTACTTGTCATTGAATTATGAAATTTGCGAGTGCAGATGGGCAGATATCCTGAGTATTCTACTCCGTGCCACTACATACGAATGTATGCGTGCAAATTTTATGCAACACGGCACATCAGCCAATCAGATCTGTTTTGAGAACATTTCCATCGGGATCATGATGGAGATTGTTGATTGGTCAATTTCGTGCGTCTGCGCAGCAGCAGCAGCTATCTTTGTGAAAGATGTGCTTGCAAAACGGTACGATAGTAGATGCCCCTTGATTGGTCAAAACTTAGAGAGGTCAGTGCTGGGTATGTTTGCATAATTAATCAGGAAATCTGCACGCATGTGATAGACGCTCGCTCGCTGTACGGCGATTGCGTCTATCACATAGACTAACGGGCAGACAGCGTCTGTCTAGAATCTTGGCAGGCTTTGTTCAGAGTAAAATGATGCTTCTCCTCGGGAACAAATATCCCGGGAGAGTTGAGTTTTACAGCGCAGTGACATACAAATCCCATTAATTAACGATACCCCATGATATTCACAACGTCAGTGTCAGATGTCATATTAGACCAGTTCTTGCTCAATTCTGAAGGCCCAATGTGGTCTGGGTTTTTAATGAAACAGCTAGAAATTGCTGAACATCATGACGATCATTGTACCTTTTATCCTTATTGTTTTTTTCCCCATCTTTGCCCCGGGATATGAATAAATGAAGCGATGAGAACTTGAGAATCTCTGACAGTCCCCAAAACATGCCCTGCGGCTTCTTAATACCCTACATGGTTTAAAGGAGACAAGGTCTATTTATTTGTTTTTGTTTTGAATTCACCTTTGAGCAGGTTAAGAATTTGAATTTATTGAATTCAATGGAATTATTTTTGCTTGGAGTTGGAGGGCCTGACTCGTTTCGATCCCAGCAGGATCTTTATCAAAGGCTGAATGGCAAGAGGACAAGAACATGCAAGTTTTTCATCACCAGTTAATGTTATTTATCTGGTTCAAATCTTGCAATTAATTTGGGAAGATATGTTAATATCAAGTTACAGTTCGCGTTGCTTGGCAGCATGTTCAACAGGCAAATTTAACCATAAGCAGGTTAATGAATAATGTATGAGTGTTTTTGCATTGCCCATGCATAATACATGTACATGTATGATGGAACATCTGATCTACATAAATTTGCATAATTTGCATCTATAGAGATCTCAAACTCATGAACTTTTGTTTTTTGTGAGGTAGGCACAAAAGTAACATGTTCTTAACCTCATCGGAACAATAGCATTGCAAAACCTTTTTATAGTTAATGAGCAACGCACATTTAGACTTCCTTCTTTAGTTTGGAAATTCCTTCAACAAAATAAGATATTATGAATATTAAATTATTTTTGGTCGGGAAATAGATAATATACTGAGCAAATTAGGCTTGCCCTTCACCGACGTGGATGAGCACTGTATACTCTGTGCCTGTAGTGTGAGTACACGTGAACAAAATAAGATATCATAAAATAAATCGTTGATGGTCTGGTTGAGTTATTTATTCCGAACTTAGGTGTGCATACTCTTGTTATGAGCAGTAATTTCGAACAAAAAATTGGTGGAATAACAAGATTATTAATGTACATGTGTGTATGTACATACATGTACATAGGCCTACATGTACACGTACTGTATACATGTACATGTACAAAATGAATTTATACTATAGTTCATATATTGCATATGAGTTTAATCTGTGACCTTGACAGGATAATCAGTGAATGACATGCTTGGTGGATCCCATTGGCGGGAGAGACCTTGCTTAGTCCTTTTATTTAAATCCTTTTGCGGCACTGCAGAATCTGTGCACATGAACCCAATTTCCAGTACAAAACTGACCTTGGGCCAATTTCATGCAGGCCCTGCTTAGCATACAAATTTGCTCACCACGAAATTTTCCATGAAATTTCTATCTTGATTTAAAAACAAAATTAACAACCAAATGTCCATATGTGTTGTGTATATACATGTACATCACTTGTGATTGTTCTTTGGCTGTTGTTCACTGACAATGAATATCAAATGGAATTTTTAATGGTGGTTTGTTTTATTGAGCAAGACATTTTGTGCTAAGCAATTTTGTTGTGCTTAATAGCTCCATGAAATTGCCCCTTGTCATTTTGCCCATTTTGCAGTCTGCCACACTGCTTGTGGATGTGTAGGCCTGTATGTACTGTACATGTAATACAGAAGTCCAGTGTGCATGCATGTATACACGCATACATGTGTACATGCATGTACATGTACATGACAATGTCATCATGACATGTACATGTAGGCCTACACATATTGTAATACAAAAAACTACATTGTGAAATCTTACATGAATTTTGTAATATACTGTACAAAGTACATGGTATGTCCTTGCAATGCATTGGGTACATAATGTGTAGGCCCTACAACAGTATAATCCATTGCCATGCTGGTGTACAGTACATGTGTACAGTACTCATGTGTTTTGTACATGTATAGTGGACATATCATGTACACATAAATGCATGCACTGTACATTGGTACATTACATGGACAGTCAAGTGCAGTCATTGGCTGTTGTACACTATAGGCCTTTAGCCAAATTATGAAAAAAAAATAATATTCCTAAGTAGGATTTTGTAAATGCTTTAGAAAATATATACACCACCAGACCACTAGTGTATCTGATAAATCTTGAGAAGGCGTCTTGGTATTTCCTGGGTTTTGGGGGACAATGTAGGCCTACATCCTCTATAGATATTCATATTTCTGAAGTGTCACCTCCATGGTGATAATGGTGATACATACATGTGTAGGTGACGGTTGTACAGTGTGTTAATACACTGTACACATTAAATCATTAAAAGTATGTACATGTACATGTACCAGTAATATACTCAATAGAACTTAGAAGTAAGTAACTGCTGCAAACTGCTCTTCAGCCAAAATAATGACCTAAAATTGACCTGAAGCATTTTGATCCTAACAGAATCTTTATCAAATGCAAAAAACGCCTTAGCCTTCAATAAAGATTCTACTAGGATTGAAACGTGTCAGGCCCTTCCAACTCAAAGCAATGTATAAACTCCAGGTCACTAATCTGGCTGATGAGCAGCTTGCAGCAGTTTATTACTTACTGATAGCACTACAAACTGCTCATCAGCCAAAACAATGACCCAAAATTATGCTTGGAGAGGGTCTGACGCGCTTCTGATCGTTACAGGATCTTTCTCGAAGGTTTAAATGACAAGAGGACAAAAACAAGCACATTTATGACAACATTTCTATCATGAATGTATTTTGTTTCTTTTTCTCGATTCATTGACCTTTATGAAGTTCACTGCCCTTGGGTGTTTTTATTGTATAGTACTGTGCATTGCAATCCAACTGCTGTCCAGTAATATTGTGGTTGAATTTTTTGGGGCATCTTACCGACAACGATACAGTCTCAAACGTATAGTTTGTCTCATTTTTCAACCAGTATCATCTGTCCTTTTTTTCTGGCATGCTGAAATTTGACACTTTTTTTTTTATCTTCATCACATTCACAACCCCTCCTGAGTTCTCTCATGTGTAACACCCTCTGGGGGGGAATCAGACAGCCCGATCAGTTTCAGCTTTCAGCAAACCGACTCTCAGAGAAAAATCTTACTGAAGACAGGCTTGGTTGAAATCCTTAACTCAGTTTACACGTATGTCGTATACGTATCCATGGAACATTCAGAATAAGAGTTGTCCCCCAGGACGTGAATTCATCTTGCGCATTTTGTAATTTTTTTTTTCAGAGCCTGCCGATAATGTACGTGATATTCTCATTCATGTTGTACAAGAGCGCAACATTAACAAGAACAGGCGGGTGGCCTTCCTCAACAACTTTGTCAAGGTGAGTCGAATCTGAATCATCTATTCATTTCGTTTGGAATGATAATAATTATGAGGGTTTTGTTGTATTAAGAATGATGCTGGTAGGACGGCATGTTCGTATCAGACACCAATTTTTTTTTGCCAAATGATTATTTCAGAAAATGCAACTTCTTGTTTAAATAAGACTTGAAGCTATGCATGGTGGAAGTACTAAAAGAAGACCAGGGGCCAATTTCAAAAAACTGTTTTAAAGCACAACAATTTGCTTAGCACAAAATTGTCTCGCCCAATAAAACAAACCACCATTGAAAATTCCATTTGATATTCATGATCAGCGAACAACAGCCAAAGAACAATCACAAGTGATACACAACATGTGGAAATTTGGTTGTTAACCCTGTTTTTATTAAGAAAGAAATGTCATGCTTAGCAAATTTTTGTGCTAAACAGTTTTATGAAATTGGGCCCTGGTTTGCGGTGACACCATGTAATCTCTTGTGTGAGAGTGTGTGGTTCTCTGAGAAGAACCGGTGGTATTATCTCGACGTTCCAAACAGTGTGCTCTGTTCGTCCTCAGGAGAGTGAAATTCAAAACTTCTTGTTTCAATTTACTTGTTATGCTTGTAGGCATGTTGACATAAAAATTAAACACAGTGACTGTGCTTCTTTTAAAACAAGGAATAAAGCTGAAAAAGAAGCACGTTCCAAATTACAGCAAATTTATCCGTTTACAAATTATAAAATAGGCCCTAATTGCCGGCACAAGCCAAGAAAAGCCTGGGTACGAAATTGATTTATCGTCCCCTGACAGTGAAGCCAAACCAAAAAGCCGTTTGTTTATACGAGAACAGGCCGGAAAGGAATTCCATAAAGGCGGGTGTTTCCCTGCATATCAGTTTCCCATTCAATTGAGCATGGATTCTCATAAACAATTTAAATTGTAGCTCGTGAAATCTGACTCAGTGACAATTTCACCAAACTCGTTGTAGCTTTACTATGTAGGACTATGTGATGCATTGCAGGCCCATGAAGAAGTCGTAGGACATGTAGGATACGATGGGTTATCCTTCGTAACTCGAGTGACATGTACGATCGATCGTAGAGCTGCGTGAAATCAACCCGCTATCACATTGTCGAAAATGTAATAAACGTTCGGTGCAGAGGCCTAATATTGCAAGTAATAAACTGCCGTAAACTGCTCATCAACCAAAATATTGATCTGAAATATAAAAATGCTTGGAGTTAGGAGGACCTGATGTTTTTAACCTAGCTGGATCTTTCTCAAAGGCTTTAAAAACAAAGATCCTGCTAGGAGTGAAACGTGAGGTCCTCCTTCTCCAAGCATGGTGCAAAATATTGGAAAAAGTGCTTGTTTTTCATTTATATTAATCGCATTTTGGCTGGCATTTTTTACCTTAAAAATTCCCAGTAAAATAAACCTATTTTTTAAGCGTCTTTGTTATAATTTAATGCAAGACATTCATTTGTGGTTTCGGGAACGTGTTGAACATTTTTCAAAATAGAAACGAGGACTACATGTAATTCACCAATAAGAATAAAAGAATCATGGTTATTTACTTTGATAAACGTTTAAACTATAAACAAATACGTATAACATTTGCGCTTTGTAAGAAATTGTCAAGTTGTTATTATTAGACTGTCTATGCATAATTCATATAATTCCTTAAAAGATTTCTCTGTCTGAAAATAATATTGGAATAGCTAGGCATCCTACTGGCTCTTTTTACAGATATATCAAAATTTATTCATTGATTTCATTGAGCAAATATGAATCAACATGATTTGGTATTCAAATGTCCGTGTAATGAATTTTTTCAATTATACTTTTCCCTTGTTATTTGGAATGTATGTAAATGGGTATTAACTTAAAGGCAAGCATTAATGTGGGCTTATTAGAAATAGAAATAACAAGCTACGGCAGTGCATGTGGGTATCGTGTACATGTACAGTATGTACATGTACATTGTGTAGGGTAGTATCCATCTCATGTACAGAAGGCTTTTAGTGATGTTGGCTTTAAGGCTAGTTCAGTATCCATTGCATTTTCGGCCGATAGATAACCCGCCATGCCAAAAACGCATTGGACCCAACTTGGACTGGGAAACATTATAAGCCGGCTTTTGGCGGTTGACAGAAGCCTCCTGACGAAAAATGAAACTGTAAACTTGACCAATTATAAAGATGGTTTACAAAAATAAAGTTGTTTTGAGAATTTCAAATTACATTACATGTATGATTGCAAATATTTACAACAAAATCTATCACAAGTAATAAATACGGTGTTCAGGAGGTCAGTGTTCAGGAGGTCGATGGTTCAAATCCTGTTCCATTCAATTTTTCTTTGTTCACCTTTTAATGACTTAAAATTCAGTCGGTTTCCCTTGTGGTTATTTGATGATAAACTTACAATTTGATTTATAAAGTAATAAATGGTTGAGTGTACACATGTCAATGTTGTAATTGGCAAAAATCACGAGGAGTCGATAAAGACAAACAAACAAACAAACAGATAAGCAGCTAAACAAACAAACAAACAAACATGTAGCATAATTAATAAGAGTTTTGCAACTCCCCCACGGATATGTGATTTTCAGAAGAATCTGGAGGCTCCTCTTTGTTTCGGACAGGATGCGCACGTTATCAGAAGGCACCGATAAAATACAATAATGACAAAAATACATGACTAAACAGGACTTGCAACCTAACAACAGTGAGGGCATTAAATGTCAATTGATGCATTATCGGAAAAAAAAAAAATAAATAAATAAATGACAATTTCCTATCAGATGCATATTAAGCGGCGTGGGAGATGGTTGTTGTGGTAAAAAAAAAACAATGCAGGTTTGCATTGATAATCAGCTGAATGCCAACGAGTTCAGACAATGTCAGTTTGTGCTGTCATTATCGACAAATGCAGCGTTTCGTGCACACAGTATCGGGCTCTGCTGTCGGTCACGGACAGTTATTATGATGTGTACTGTATATTACCAGATATTTTTTTTTTTTTACACTGGCACGCGACATTGATTACTGTAGGTCGTCTACCATCCAGCCATTGTCAGCCTTGTGTATAGTCTGTCATGTGTTTTAGTATTGTACGTGATGCTGTATGACGGGCTGTTAAGAATGATTGTGTATAGCTTACATGTAGGTGGGAATTAGTATGTCATTTTCTATGTACACTTTTGTACAGTATTATATTTTATTGTCTCGTAAAATGCGAATTGAAGTACATATTATGTACATTAAGCAAACTGCCCATGAACCCATCAAAACAATAACCTGAGATACTGTATAAAAGGAAGACTAGGCTGTTTTAAGGATGATTAAATATATAGCTTATAAATGGTAGTTGAGAATTACAGTACATTAAGATTCATTCAGTATCTCGTAAAATGTGAATTGTACATACATATGTACATCTTCATCTTGTAATAACTTGCATGTACAGTGTATTGTGCAAACTGCTCATCAACCATTTTAAACAATCACCGGAAATATGTAAAGGTTTGGCTTTTTATCCTAGCATGATCTTTTTCAAAGGCTAAATTGTGAAATGATTTAAATTTACTATTTTACTTTTGACTTGTTTGAAATGATTTCTATAACATGGTCATTGAAAAAAAAAAACTGCATGCATTAAACAAGTGTTTGTTTCATGAATATATCAATTGATGATTTTTGTCAAGGGTTTATTTCGGTTTGCATTCAAACTTCAATTACAATTAATCTCAAATTTAAAATTTAAAAAGTACATTAAATGTATACCAAATTTTGATCGTTTCCAAAACAAAATAAAACACAGAAACCCCCAGGATTGTTACTGTATTTGGGACGTGGACATGGTGGACCTGAACGAATGGTTCATTTCAGCTTGCTTGGCTTTGCCTTTGACTTAGACTATTAAGACAAATGAAAAAATAAAAATAAAAGAAAATTTCTGTAATTTCTTTAAGTTTTTATGCCTGGCAGGCCTAAACGCTCTTGCCATTCTTAAATGCCAGAGTTAAGTCCATAAATACTAACTACACATGCATGTTGTGTAGTCTCCAATTGTTCATTATTCAGCACACACCATACTGTACATGTAAATGTACTATAAGACTTCAGGTGGATACATGTTCAATCCGCAGAGTGTCTAATTATGGATTTATGGTGTATCATTATGTACAGACTGACAGAATATGAATCTGGCAAGCTATTGAAGTGCACACGGTGGACAGGTGGACATTGGCAAACCCATTCATGTTTGTGTAACATACATGTACATATACTGTATGTACACACTTGACACTTAAGGGAGGGTACAGAATTGGTAAGACAAAATACACTTCATAATCACAGATTCACATAAAACTTACACAGTATAATGGTGATGATAGGAGAAAACATCCCATGAAACGTTTTTGTCTGAAATGCCATATTCGTTGAGAAATAAATGAAACTATTTTCCGATTGGAATAAATCGCTTCGAAGCGTTTTATTCATTCGTTGAAATGTGTACAGTTCTCCGTACACGGGTTTTCACTATTTTCTCGTGACCCAGATGGCTGATTGACCTCAAACTTCTACAGGTTTGTCAGTTAAGGTATATGATGGATTACATAATGTGCTTTCACTGTCAGCAACGGTTTTGTCGCAAACACCAGTTCTGTACCATCCCTTTAACACAGGATACATTAGAGATGATTGGTCTATGATGTAACATCAAAACAATAGGCCCTAAATGTTGTCAGAAAATTCCTTTTTTTTGGTCCTTTTTTTTCAGGTGGCTGCTCACCTTGGTGAGACATAGCCTTGCCTCCACTTACATGTCAAAACGTCTTTTCTGTGTGTATGTCTTTAACCATTTACATGTATCGTACATTGTTATTAAATGTGAATCAATCTTAATTTGTGAATTATAATACAACCTAAGAGACCAGTGTTTCTCCTTTTTTACTTTGAAGTGTAAATAAACTGTATATAATCGAAGAAGTTTAACATTCCCAATAGTTTCTTGAGTTGTCGCATTCTTACACATGTATGCCATATAAACATTTTTTAATTTCACATTCTACAGTGTTATGCACACGCATACAGCTTAGCACTGAGATGATTACACATTAATCTAAACATTGAAAGAACCTAAAATCTGATATTTTGTCACGTTTGTCAGTTATGATTTATAATCTTCATGCCGTCTCCCGTCTGAAATTTCCTTTGGGAAAGTAGACCCATTCACCAAATCAATCCTTCTCCGCAGCGGTTTCCAAGAATGTACTGTAACTTGAGAGGATGAAAGATGGGTAGTTGCCATTCAGCCCATTGTGGGAAGTATCACCTGCAGTAGTGACAGACATGACAGATGGGGGGAGGGGGGAGGAGGGGAGGGGAGGGGAGCGTGGACAGGTGGATGGGGAATATTCTCAATTCAAACCGAAGTGTCGTTGACATTTAACTCACAATATTAATGCATGACTCTCTAAAAGCAATTTATGATGATCGGAAAATGGTATTGGAGGAGACGTCCTCGTGGGAAGGGGAATACTTAGAACGAAGAAAGAAACTCACTAGGGGAGGGGGGTTACACAAGCCAAGTCATCTTCCCGTGTTGGCATGGAGATAGTATAACTTGAATTTATAAGGTTTTTGTACCGTTCAACCAACGAATAACAGCAAGAAGACATTCAGGAAAAATGCAAAAATTCATAGATAAATCTAGCTTTCAGTTGATGTATACAAAAATCTTTTTTGGTCCTGATCCTCTCATCCATTTATGTGTATCTTTACTTGCATGTTCTTGTCCTGTTGTCATTTACATGTAGCCTGCGATAAAGATCCTGCTAGGATCAACCCTTCTGCATTTGTAACTCTTAGCATTTTATAAATTTCAGGTCATTTGTTTTGACTGATGTGCAATAAACTGTTTGTATCAGTTTATTACTTGTATAATTCCCAAACTATTTAGCATTGAATCATACAGTGTGTGAGTCTTAATTTAAAGGTAGTATCTTTGTGTTTTAAATGTTTTTAGTGTTTTAAATGTTTTTAATTGTAAAGCGTTTTGAGATTTTAATTTTAAAGCGCTTTAAAAAAATAAATTATTATTATTATTATTATTATTTTAAAAGATCAAAAAGATTTTTGGTCGTTGTTTTACTAATTTCTGGAAAAATTCCGGTACACCATTTCAGGCGGAAATATTTAACGGTATGTTTCTACCACCACCATCTTCATACCCTGTAAGTTATACGTAAATCTTTGAAAATTTCTGTTTTGGTTTCTTACCAAAGTATGACTATGATACTACATGTACCTTTAAGCATTGGAGAAAAATCCTGAAAGTTGATGCCATGCCAGTACACATACACATACATGTATACAAAGTCAATAACAAACCCATAATGGAATAATAAACATTAAACAGCTGTGATTTATTCCGGCTAAAAATAATATTCCAATCAAATAATGACCTTGCTGATTTTGTGATTTGTATACTATGTGTACACAGATCCCCCTTACTCAAATATTGATTTTTCATGTCAGTAGATTACTCATTTATCCTTATCTCTAACAAGGTTTTTTTGTTATAAAATGTTTATTATTACATTGTACATGTATCCATCGAGGTAATAGAAATATCTCTAAAAAGGGCTTGTCCTTCACCAGGGGTCATGCAGCCCTAGGATTGATCATAACTAATATTAAGGGTAAACTGCAATATACAGTAGCAGGCAATTGTTGTACAGATTTCAAATAGTGTTTTCATTTGTTTTGTTGTTTTGTTATCTGTGTCTGCAGGTCATTAATCATGTGACAAGCATCGAGAAGCTGGGACGTCCAGTCATAGAAATAGTTGGCTGGTAGGTATACTTATTCCTAAATTATCAAGACTGTATAGGCCTAATGTTTGCAGAAGTTTCATTATTTTATACACCAATCGAAGGACACAAAAGGATTGCAGAAATACAGCCGAAATAATCTTGCCCCCCTCCGAATCCTTACACGGTTACACCACGCTTTTGAAATGCTAAAAAGATTGTTCGGACAAACGATCTTTTTAAAAGACACCAAATCTTGATTTCCTTGAAAAACCCAGCATCTCATGAACCAAGATTTCCCATGGTGACTGTTTGCACAGTTTATGAACTGATGAGTCCATTTTTTGTCTTCAGCCTCAAAAATATTTTTGTTGGAGGCCTTGCAAATTCTGTACGCTGCCTGTAAGGCTATGTACATGATCAGATGGAAGTTAATATAATGGTAATAGATTTAATGTGGTAACACCGTGTACAAACTCTTTTGAGTTGTTTGGCTCTGAAAATATTTGGATAACTCTTACATTTTGGCCATTCTCCTGAAGATGGCCAGAGTTTAACTGGCCGGAACATCAGAGCATAGCCACACAACTCAAAAGAGTACGGTTTAATTTTTGCTTCACGGTGTTACTACAAAATTCATTACCATATAAAAATGTACTGCTCAGTGCTCGCTGCAATGACTGCTGAGCTTGCCTTTCTATTCCCAGTCAAGTACCAAGGGCTTTTCACACTATCCCAAATCTCTGGATTGGAACCGGATCGAACCCCGAGATTTTTTTTCCAACCCTTTTCACACTTGAACATTTCCAACCCCGAGCCAACCCGGGTAGGACGGCCTAGCCGGATCGAAATCAACCCTGGTAGGGAGCAGGGTTGCCGGTTCCAAACTGCATTGTGGGCCGTGTGACGTGTGATCTGTGTTGTATATGAGCCAGTTCACCATTAACGTAATGTGAATGTTGCGTCTCTTTGATCCGGTTCAAAAACTTCCCGGTCTGAACCGGGCTGGATCCGGGTTGGTTTCAACACGGATGGAAAAGGAGTGAAAAGTGAAAAGGTCTCTAGAGACTTGTCAGCCCCATGTGCACATCCCTGGTTGTTTTGAGATACATCAGAGCTGTTTGTGTCCTGGTTCAATCAGGAAGTTCCCATACAGTTGATAAAACTATAGACCTGTATTAAACAAAGCACAGAGTGAGTAATTTCTACACAAACAGAGTTAAGTGGTTAACGACTTTCAATAGCACTAAGTAAACAAGGAAAGACATTACATGTAACTGTATTATATTTAAACAACTTCTCTACAACAACATTCATGTGGCAGGACATATGTACCGCGCTTAATGCTATGGGCACAATTTTTAATCTTAAAGGTATTATACATGATTGGTAAAGGTCACAGAACAGCGCTCACACTTTGTTAGATCCAACATGTACATGAAATGATAAACCTGTAAAAAATTGAGCTCAATTGGACATCTGAGTCACAAGAAAATAACAAAAACTGGACTCAATTTTTCTTTTTAAACCATTAAGAATGGTTTTGATCTTACCCCGTGTTCAAAACTGTTTTCAGTCGTTGTTCTACAAATTTCTGGATAAATACAGCATTTCAGCTGGAAATATTTTAACGGTATGTTTCTACCGTCACTATATTCATATATCCTGAAAGTTATACATAAATCTGTGAACATTTCTGTTTGGGTATAACTATACGACCAATCCTGTACTTAACCTTAAAGATAAAATGGTAATTGCCAAGCAAAGTTTGATGTCACATCACTATGGTGACATTGACAACTCATTAGATATGATGTCTTTGTGTAAAAGAATTAACATGGATCTCTCCATGGTACAAATGTATTTGGCGAGTGAGCTGTCCCGAATCCGCCTGTAATCTGACACTTGCCTGTTGCTCCAAAAAATCCACCATTATACCCCAAATCCCAAGGGCATAAACACAGGAGCAGTGCTGAATCCTTCCAAAAATCCACTGGAGATTTTGTTTCAGTGTTGTCTGTTGCCAATGCAAATCCTGCAACAGTACACATTTTCCTTCACGGGCCTTTTTGAAACAGAGATAAAGTACATGATTGGTACATGTATTAAAACATACCCAAACAGAAATATTCACAGATTTACATACAGTATATAACTTTCAGGATATGGCGATTGTGCTGGTAGAAACATACCATTAAAATATTTCCAGCTGAAATTCTGTATAAAAAAACATTGACCGAAAGCAGTATTTATTTTGGTGAATTGGTGGTGGGATAAAACTTCTGTGAATAGATTTTGAAAATACTGTGAGCATTTCTCACTGTTTTCCACAGTTTCTGATGATGATATGAGCTGAAAAATTTCACAAGTTTCTTTTTATTCCATGACAAATCAAATTATGAACAGTCAACAGCTGTTCTGTCACTTTTACCAATTCTGTATTATCTTTAAACTGTAGAAACTACAAGAAAACAATTTCCTCTTTAGAAATATCACAGATGAGCTGAAGGTAGCACAAGAACACTGGCATATAATATATAAATTAAAAAACTAATTCTGAAGTGTTTTCGTTTTCCCCTTGGCGTTACGTTCATGAATATGCATTGTTGAACGTGAACTGTTGACATAAAACGTGCAATTGAAGTTAATATTTGATGTGAACTGGGGCATAGGGAAAAGGCCGTGCATCTTTCATGTCCACCTCATCCATAGATCTATCAATAATGACATCATCTGACTCTGGCTGGTGGTTTGTTTTTTAAAGGAAGTTAGGCACCGATCCAAGATAATTCCTTTTAATTCTGTATGACGGAGCAGCGTTGCACCATAATGCTCCAGTGTGTATTTAATCAGATGGATCCGACAATGTTGTTTTTTTTAATTACTTTCCATATTAAAGGTCTAATTTCATACTTTGGTTTTTGTCAAAGAAATGCAGATTCATGGTTAAAAATATCAAGAAAGACACTTAACGGTCATCTTTGAAATTCCCAGTCCCATAATGGTGCCCACGGTATTTTAAAATCTTTTCACTGGATTTTTGATCTTTTGAAGTTAACATTTTTTTTTTTTTTTTTTTGGTCATTGGTTTGACTCTTTTCTGGATAAATACAGCATTTCATGCCGAAGATTTTAATGGTATGTTTGTACCATCACCATCTTTATACCATGCAAGCTATAGGTTAATCTGTGAAGATTTCTGTGACTGTCTGTGACTGGCAGATCCTGTTTGCAATTCCTCTTAATATCACTCTGACCATTTCAACAAGGATGCTTTTGACATTATAAACATGAGCTGTGTTGTTTTGATGTTTTTGTCCAATTAAATCCAGACTTCCGGGAATGACATGGTTGAAATTGGGATTCCAGACTTCCAGGAATGACATGGTTAAAATTGGGAATACATACATGTAAGGTCTATTCCTGTTCACATTGCTCCTGCTCATAAACAACTGTCTTGTTAAGGGTACAATACATGATTGGTAAAGGTCACACGACTGCACTCATACTTTGTCTGATCAAACATGCATATGAAATAATAAACCTGTGAAAATTTGAGCTCAATTGGACATCTGAGTCACAAGAAAATAGCAAAAACCTGACTCTATTTTTCATATAAATCATGAAAAATAGTTTACTTCATATTTGTTCAAAAAATCGTTTTGGAGGAACGATCTTTTGGAAAAGACACTAAATCTTGATTTCCTTGAAAAACCCAGCATCTGATGAACCAAGATTTCCCATGGTGACTGTTTGCACTGTTTATGAACTCATGAGTCCATTTTCTGTCTCAAACTCAATAATTTTTTTTGGAGGCCTTACAAATCCTATATGCTCCCTTTAATTCCATGGTGCTGTAGACAAAACAAGAAGTGAGTTGGTATGGTTTCGGTAAAACCTTATCACCTTCATTGTGAAAGGAACAAAGAAAAATTTACTGGAGCAAGACTTTCGGCACTTAATTGGTCAGCAAAAAACTTCTAGGCTAACCTTAATTTTTTTTTTCTGCTGACGCGCTGTCATTTGCATTCTGCAGAAAGTTCCTTGGTTAGCGTACACTGGCATAGCAAGAAAAAAAACTCTCCTGTGATATTCGCTAATCATAAAAGTCTGCTATCATAAGCGAATAATTTTTCCCAATTCGGTATTAAACTGGTTTTTATGAAATTGGGCCCTGATCCTTAGCTGGACAAAATTGCTAAGCAGAAATCATAGATTTGGGTGCCAGCTTTATGCAATATAAAAAATTATACTTTGGCTGGTAACCAGATATTTTATTCTGTACTGATCAAATTGCTGTGGTTGATCACTGTATGTATTTAAATTGGGACACGGTTTGGACAAGATGAAGTTACACACATTAACAACGGTCTACACTGTACACATTCACCACTTTACACAGAGAACGAGTTACAATGTCTATGCGAATCAGGAACGTAATAACTCCCCTGACTGATGTTATGAAGACAAGATCAAATTCCACACGTGGCCAGGGCCGTTTTGATTAATTATCTATTGAAGTAAGCCAGACCGTGTGTGTAGTGTTTGTTTCACTGTCGGGTAACGTGACTGGCTGTTTTGTCTCATGTCAGACACCATTTCAAGCCTTGGCCGTCAAACACATTAAAGATACATCAGCTTTTACTTTGTCTGTCCACAACGGGCCAATTTCATAGAGCTGCTTTAAGTACCAACATTTGCTTAAGCACCAAAAACCTTGGTTAAATCAAATCAGTATGCCAGCCAAAACTAATTGGAAATGTTACATGCTCAGCAAACAATGGCCAAAAGCAGTAAACATCACATGAAAACTTTGGCAATCCTGTTTGATCAAGTTTCCTTAAGCAGAATGCACATGACAACGCGTTAGCAGAAAACAATCAAGGTTAGCCTAGAAAGTCTTTGCTAACCGATCAAGCACCGAAAGTCATGCTTACGGATTCCATGAAATAGATTACACGCGTAGCAGTGCCCGCAAGCACAAAAATAGGCCGTAACGGATTCCATGAAATAGATTTCACGCGTAGCAGTGCCAGTAAGCACAAAAATAGGCTGTAACGGATTCCATGAAATAGATTTCATGTGTAGCAGTGCCCGTAAGCACAAAAATAGGCTGTAACAGATTCCATGAAATAGATTTCATGCGTAGCAGTGCCCGTAAGCACAAAAATAGGCTGTAACGGATTCCATGAAATAGATTTCACGCGTAGCAGTGACCGTAAGCACAAAAATAGGCCGTAACGGATTCCATGAAATTGGGCCCTGCTCTTTCATTTTGTCTTCCAATAATCTTTCTGTTGATTACCATTGGCTTAATGTGTCCAGAGGAAATCCAGGATAACCGAAAGGGTTTTAAATGTCCGAGATAAAGCCACCAGGCCTGGTTCATGAAGGGGTGTATTTAAAGTTCAGGAAATTATCAGTTGGATAAAAATAGATCCATTGTACATTACTGTACCAAAGACGACTCATTAAGTTCAAGGTACATGTACATAGTTATTTGTACCAAACCGGTTCGGAGTATGGTACAGTCGAGTAAGACTGGGACAAAGTTCACTCGATTGATTCTAACGACAGCCAAGACATTGTTTCATTTTTTGGTAACTTTGTGCCTATACTGTTACCCGATACTGTTACCCTTTGTTCCTATACTGTGTTTTTTCCCCTGTTACTGAAATAAAATTTATAATAAATAAAATAAAAGTTTTGTAGGAATTAAAAGGCATTAAAGATAATATCATACTTGGGTTTTTGTCAAAGAAATGCAAATTCATTGGCAAAAATATCAAGAAATATACATTAACAGTCATCTGTTAAATTCCCAGTCCGGCATACGGTGCCCACTTTTTTTTAGAAAACAGCGTAAAGCGCCCACGGTATTTTAAAATCTTTTCACTGAATTTTTTATCAAAATTATTTTTGGTCAATTGGCTTTTCTCTTTTGGGGATAAATTCAGGGAGAAAAATGATCATGGTATGTTTCTACCATCACCATCTTTATACCCTGGAAGTCATTGGTAAATCTGTACAGATTTCTGTTTTGGTATGCTAGTATAATAAGAGGTCTGTTGAATGTCAGTTGGGAATTAGGGGGAAGGCATATCTTAATGCTTGAGACAGAGATAGGTTAATTCTGTTATACTTAAAGTTACTCTGAAATGATTTTACTCTGTACATAGTACAGCTTGCGTCACCATTTTGGGTACGTGTGCATGAGTGCAATGACTCAGCAGTATTTTCAAGTAATTTCAAATGATATTTGTGCATTGAAAAGTGAACAAAACAAATAGCGCTCCGCACTATTATGACGTCACACGAGTGATTTGGACTGTACAAAATCCCCGGATGTCAGACAAACTTCATGCATGCACGTGCATGCACACAAGCACATCCACACACGTTTGCAATGTTTGTCTGAGATCCAGTGTGCTATTTTTAGCGCAAGTGCGGAGCGCTATTGACTGGAGTGGGATTTAAACCAGCGACCTTCGGAACTTTGAAATAAATTTTAATTCAACTCATCAAACAAAATTTATGACCTGAAAAGATGCTTGGAGTAGTAGGAGGACCTGACGTTTTGATCCGATCAGGATCTTTCTCGAAGGCACGAAATTGATTTCAATCTGTTTTTGGATCTTTGCAGCTTGAGGTTGTCCCTCTTACACAGCACCAAGGAGGTGAGAAGTGCTGGTATTCGAACGTTGAGGTACCTGGTACAAGACTCAGAGGCAGTGGAAGCCATGATGACGCTACACGTTGACTATCTCATCATGAGATCAATAGATATATGCCTGGCTAATGACGTTGAGAGAGTTCAGGCTGTACGATTCATCAGAAGGGTGAGTAAAGGGTCGGCAAATATGACCTGGCGCCGATTTCACTAACGTTTGCAATCATCACTAAAGCCCAAATCCATCGGTAAACGGAAAATCCATCACTATTTTGCGTAGCAATTTTCCGTTTACCGATGGATTTGGGCTTTAGCGATGATCGCAAATGTTAATGAAATCAGCCCCTGGGCCCAATTTCATGGAATCCGTTACTGTTAACAACAATTCTTTGCTTACTGTAGCAGATTTTGGTTTTTCTTACGGTTCGCGTATTTCACAGGAGCAAAATCGTTATTCTTGAATTTTTTTTTATTTCACTATAAAGGGCCTGTTTGTTTCAATTTAGGCACGCGATCAGTGATCTTGCAGATCCACGTCCCATGCAGGGTCCGTTCAAATGGGATCCGAAGCAGCAGGATCACTGATTGCATGCCTGAAACAAAAACAAAACCTTAAAGGTAGTATTATACTTACGTATAACTTAGGCCATATAAAAAAAAAATTGTTGTATTGGCATAACCCGCCCGACCCAAAAATATGCCCCGACCCTATAAAAATAAAAATAAAAAATACAATTAGGAAAAAAAAATTTAAAATCGCAAATTTGTATGCAGATTAAAAGCTTAAGTTAAAAGGAGCAAAAGATGGAAACCAGACTGGTTAAAGTTGTTATGTCATTTCTTGTCTTTATTTGACTCGTCAAATACTGTGATATACAGGAAAAAAGCATTGAATACAGGGGAAAAAAAATAAAAAATCCGCCCGCCCTACCCTATTTTCCAACCCTCCGTTACTCCAATACAACAATTTTTTTTATGGCCTTACAGGGTATGAAGATGGTGCTGGTAGAAACATACCGTTAACATTTTTTCCCCCTGAAATGGTGTATTTATGGATCCATAAATGAGTGAAACAATGGCTGAAAATCTTTTTGATCTTTTAGAAGATCAAAAATAAAAGAGAAAAGACTTAAGAAATATTTTGGCCGTTTTTCACTGTTTTCTCAAAAAGTGGGCACCGTTTGGGACTGAAATTTTCACGGATGACTATTACTGTATCTTTCTTGATATTTTTGCCCATGAATCTGTATTTCTTTTACGAAAACCAAAGTATGATACCGGTACTACGTTTCATCATTGCCTGGAGATGAGTGCTACCGATGGCTAGATGCACGTTGTATGAATTCTCGTTAAATCTTCATTTGAGCTTCGGTCTGTGTGTGTACGTGTTTGTGTGTTGTTGTTGTTTGGCTGAATTCGAACAGGTGTCTTTAGCCCTTGACATTTTCAAGAAGTCGCCCACGCACAGTATTTCTGTTGATGACGTTCAGACCTTGAGTATCTTGCCATCCGTCTTTGTTGAATATTGAAGTGGCCATTTGTACATATGCACATGGTACACACATGTATACTACAATGTACTTGTACAACAATGAACATGTACACACCTACACATGTTATAGTGCTGGGATTTGTATCCGGTTACAGGTTAATTGACCCGGATTGAATTATCTGGTTTCAAACTTTCACTAACCGTTATCCAAAACCAAAAAAAAAAAGATGAACCTTTGGCTCATGCTCAACCACCTAAAAAGTGTGAACTTTAAATTTTCAGTCAGTTATTTAGTCCATTTTACCAAGTAGAAACACACTTTTCACATACTGGATCTACATTGTGCACTTGATCTAAATACTTGATCTACAGAATAACATCGTAAAAAGCATTCTGAAAGCAACAATCACATTAAAGACGCATATACATTACCATAAATCGCACACGTTGCACGTGATTACATAGGTTTTAAAACTGTTAACCTGATTTTTGGGGGCAATCAGCAACCGGATATGAAATAAACCGATTTTGCTCAAGCACTAACACATGTATGCTTTAATCACACATAATGTACATGTAATACTAAAAATGTCTATCCTTGTGGAGACATGGCTTTGTTCTTGTGTACTAAATTAACACTCTCCTGAACAATCTCGTGATACTGTCAGGGGAAGGATTTGCATGTAATGTCACTGACTCATGAAAACATACTGGGACCTAAATATTTCTTGGGCATGTGAGATTTATTACATGTATCTCTTCTTTTTGTTGTTGTTGAAAGTTTGGCAATGGTGAAACAGCCCCACATGCTGTGTAAAAAAATCAGAGCGGGGTTAAACCTTCAGTAAGGTCCCCTATGGTACTAAGGAATCAGCTATCACGTGTGTATCAATAAGCATGGGGATACACCACATTGGTATGACTCACTTCTGCTCCAAATTTGGAGAGTTTGTCAGGGACTTTCCGGCACATGGCTAGTTTGTCTCTATACTGCTGACTGTGGGGAATACCGGTTCCCTGCTGTATTGATGAACAAACTCGGGGCTCAAAATATCCACTGAATCACTGGGCTTCAGTCATTTTAGCTGTGGGTGTTAAATCAGAGTTTGTTTTTTAATTAATCTCTTGCCATTTTTTGATTGATTTGTTAATTGATAAAACAATTGATGTTGATACAGGTTAGAGCTTGAAGTTGAAATGCACAGAGAAATGAAGGTTACTGCCTTGGTGGCCCTGGTCATTGCCTTGGTGCCCTTGGTCATTGTCTTGATGCCTTTGGTCATTGTTACCGTGTCTCCGGTCATTGTCTTGGTGCCCTGGGTCATTGCCATCGTGCCTGTCGTCACTTTTTTGCTGCCCTTGGTGTCACTTGTCATCAGCCTTGGTCATACTAGCCTATAGTTCTATACCTTAGTGTCCATGCCATGGTCATTGCCCTGATTTGTTGGCTATTGCCTTGATGCCCCACCCCAGCCCTGGTCATGATGTTGGGAGCCCATAGCCATGGTTTTGGTGCCTGTGAAAAGTGCCTAAGTAAAAAAATAAGTGATTGTCAGATCAAAATTTGTCCAGATGAGTTTGAAGTTGTCATTGTATAGAACGACTCCGCAGGTTTCCTCGTCAAACTGAACTCCTAATCATCTCCTTCTTTTCCCCTCGGACCCCAGATCATCGCTGTGGCCCCGTCGTTATGTCCCATCTCGCTCGTACACTGTTTGGTTGCCATCGGCAACGACGGAACCAAGGAAAGAGACCGGATGGTGCGGCCATCCTTGGAGACGCTGTGTGAACTTGGTGAGTCATGACCCGCTTTCAACAAAACCTGCTAAGTTGGAATATTGCTCATGACAAAAGAATCAGATGGGGGACCAGTTATTTTATTAAGAAGTATATAAAACAGTCTGCGGAATGTTGGTTGGTAATCGTTATTTGCTATTAAAGTAGAAAATGTCCCTGCTTAGCAATTTAATAACTGGTCATTGGAATGTTGGTTGGTAACCATTGTTTGCTAAGTAGAAAATGTCCCTGCTTAGCAATTTAATAAAACTGGTCATTGAAATGTTGGTTTATAACCATTGTTTGCTAAGTAGAAAATGTCCCTGCTTAGCAATTTAATAAAACTGGTCATTGAACTTTGAAGGTATTTGTAAATATTCTGCTAGTCCCATTTCCAGTTTCCAGCTGCAGGATCTTCTGGAAACGGCCAGAGTATACTGGCCAGAATGTCGAGTTAATCGGCTCTATTCAGAGCCACCCAACTCATAAAGGAGTATAATATACGTCTCATGGTCTTCAATTATTGGCAAATTCAATTACCTTATTCAATCTTCCCTTACATTTTCGGAGGATTTTCAAGGGTTAAGGTGGGGAGTTACTTTGAATCAATCAATCAATCAATCAGTGGGAGCATGCGCCGCGACGGTGCGTTGCCGCATCTATCTTCAAGCGGTACTCCTTTGGTCTTCTGATGGCCATCCCCATGGCAGCCACGCAACCCATCCCCATCTCAGCAAAATAACGATCCATCACAACCATGTGTCATGTGGATGCCCTCCCATGACGAGTCCTACCAGTAGGTTCTCTCAAAGAGAGAATCGGGCTGGCAGGATCAAAGAATGCGAAGAATATTCATTGGTTCAATAGGAAGTTGGTAATTGTTTGATTGGATTGGATGGTTTGGAGGGATTGTACCTGGGTCCTAGCTACCTCGGCCGAGGCAGAAAGGATGAGGGGCTGTGACATGATGGCAGAACGAGTCCAGTCTACCTGATAAAGCTGATAACGCCCACATTTCTTGTAAGTCGATCTGCTGGCACCAGCCTCCTGTTTCCTACATTGATTTTTTGTTCCTCGTCCCTCTCTCTCTTTTTTGCTCTCTCTACCTCATCAGCGATCAAGAACACGGAGGTATTCGCAGCAGCAGGCGGTCTCTCTACACTGATCATGAACATTCTAGATGCCCAGCATCTACGTATTAATGAGGCTATTATGCTGACAGTCCTACATCTACTCAACCATCCGCACACCCGCAAGTTCATCAGGATCAATGTGGATATCGAGGTATTAACACGAAGCGATTTCGGCTGAAATTTCAATTGAAATCGCAATGTTCTTAAAGGTAGTATCATACTTTGGTAAGAAACCAAAACAGAAATGTTCACAGATTTACGTGTAATTTACAGGGTATGAAGATGGTGGTGGTAGAAACGTACCGTTAAAATGTTTCCGCCTGAAATGGTGTATTTATCCAGAAATTAGTCAAACAACGACCGAAAATCTTTTTGATCTTTAAAAGATATAAAATAAAACAGAAAAGACTTTCTGAAATACTGTGGCTGTTTTTCACTGTTTTCTCAAAAAATGGGCACCGTATGGGACTGAAATTTTCACAGATGACTGTTACTGTATCTGTCTTGATATTATTGCCCATGAATCTGTATTTCTTTGATAAAAAACAAAGTATGATATTACCTTTAAAATGTTCTTTATGTGTTTGTATAAAATTGATCGAAAAATGCGTCATCACAGCATGATGACGCAAATTTATATTGAACAAAAAAATGAAATAATCTGAAATTAGTTCTGTTGGTTATGTGGGACAGAATTGTCTTTATTTGAACTTTCGTTGTTTGTTTGTTTTTTATTGAACTTCTATTACTTATCAATTTGTATTATTGTAGCAAGTCATAGCGCCATATACAGACTACCACTACAGACATCATGGTGACTCCAACGAACAGACAAAGTAAGTTTCAATCATCAAAACCAAATTGCAGTTGTAGACTTTCCTTGAAAAGCCGTTTTCCAACATTGTAACAAAATCTGGCACAGAAAATAATAAGAAACTGTAAGAAATCGTAATAGGAAGATGGGCATAGTCTCTTCATCAGAATTGTGAACGGATTTTGTCTAATAACAACAAAAATTAAATTTGCTTTCATAAAAAAAGCCCAATTTCATTGAATCCGTTACAGCTTATTTTTGTGCTTACAAACTACGGGAACTGATATGCATGGAATCTATTTCATGGAATCCGTAAGCAAGACTTTTGGTTAGCGAAGAATTTTTTAGGCTAACCGTGACCATTTTCTGCTAACTCTCTGTCATACGCATTTTGCAGAAAGTCCTTGGTAAGCGTAACAAGAAAAGAAAACCCTTCCATGACATATGCTAACCGTAAATTAAAAAAAAAGTCTGCTATCGTAAGCGGAGAATTTTTGCTTACGGCAACGGATTCCATGAAATTGGGCCCTGGTATTTCTGATGAGCTGTTTTGTCTTCCAGTTGTACTCCTAAGATCTGTTTTTATCTTTCTCATCAGTGAGGAGAGAGAAATGAGATATTTTTCCAGCCGGATGGCCATCGTCACTCTTATTAGATCATGGCCAGGTATGTACTCCTGTTGTCAGTTCTACTGCAAAGTAATTTATGGGTTGGTGGAATTTTAACACTCTTAGGGTGCATTCGTTTAGCTAACATGGGTCAGCCCTTACTGGGACTGGTCGTGTTTTACTGCACAAAACAAGCGAGAGAATGGTGACGAGGTTGACTGGTGTCGACTTGGGGGAGCTAAACGAATTCACCCATAGTGAGCTAGCTAATAATGTTAAGTGGTACATGTATGTGAGTGGTTTTGTGGCTTTTGAGTGGCAAACGAACAAAGATGATCAACCACCTGTTTTGGACACGGACAACATAAGGCTGGACACCTCTGTTGGAAGAGCACCGGTACAGTATTCCAGGGGTTGCAGGTTCAAATCCTGCTCCAGTCATTTTTCTTTGTTCACATTTCAGTGATGATAATAATGTTTAGATTACATCTGATAATTACAAATCACAAATGAACAAGGAAACTCAAAACATCAGTCACCCTTGACCTTCAATGTTATCAATCCTCCTCAAAGCCGACCTTCATTTGTATTGAGAACATTTTTTTCCGTTATGAAGGGCCTGTTTGTTTTGCCGCAAATCCCAGTCTCCATATTTGATCTTGCGAATCCACTCTTCACAGACAGGATACGCTAGAATGCGATCCGGAGCAGCTTTTGAGAGCCGGCTCACTGATCGCGTTCCTGAAACAAACAGGCCCTTAGAAGTCGGTGGTCATCTTTCTTCTCAAAACAGCCAGGACATACTGGCCCTACTGTAAAACCTGTAGCATTATTTGACTTCATAACATTAATGAGGCATTTTATTAACTTGAATCCCCTGTGTTTTGTACTTGTACACATGTAGGTATGATTCGTTTGTGCAGACCCGAAGCCAGTGGTCTTAATTCACTGATGTCCATCTTGTGCATACCACATGAAGTACATCGGGTAAGTCAGATTCCTGTCCAATCTTCTGACCAGGGGCTGATTTCATAGAGCTGCTTAAGCACCAAAATTTGCTTAAGCACCTTGGTACATAAAATCAGTATGCCAGCCAAAACTCCTTGTGAATGTTATGCTCAGCAAATGATTGCCAAATATTGGTCAAAAGTAGTAAACATCACATACAAATTTTGTTGGTAATCCCGTGTGATCAAGGAATTTGACGCTAAGTGTAGAATGAGAATCATAAGCACTGAACTCTGCTGTAAGCATAGCCATGTAATTTGGCCAAGGTATGAAATAATGCATAAACATACTCATCAAATAACCACAAAGAAAATTGACTATTAGGGACACCACCAACATAGGACTTGACATGTCAGTTGGTCGATGGCCGGTACGGTATTCCGGAGATAGCAGGTTCGAATCACACTCCAGTCAATTTTTCTTTTTTCATTGTTCAATTTTCAATGAAAAAAAAAGAAATTATAAACTTGACCAATTACAAAGATGGTTTACAAAAATAAAGTTGTTCAATTTTCAATGGCATAAATATTATGTTATAAGTTCAAACACTTTGAGTATTTCTTATTAATTTCACTGTATGAATTTGTGTTGAAAGTACAAAATGTGATGAGTACTACAAGAATGATCTTTCTTTTCACAGAGGTATCTCCTACAGGTTCTATTTGATATATTCTACATCCCAATACCCGAATGGACGGATGATTTTGATGTAGCCCTGCAAAGCATAGGTAAGATGTTTGTTACATGCCGGGAAAGTATGGTGCCCTTGTATTCCACTCCCTCATAGCATAGAATGATGGGATTGATGCTCCTGGGAACTAGACATATCTTGCTTTATGGCTATGGGCCTTTTTGTCAAAGTTTGACAATTCCATTGTTGTCATGGATACGTTGACTCTGAATATTTGTCCATTTCTTATTTGATTGGCTAAGATCGTTATGAGATGCAGTCATCTTGGGCTCTCAACGAAGGGTTCGTAGTGGAGGAGGGCAAAGCTATCTTACCTCATCGAGCAGCGACAAGGACCAATCTGACTGAGAATCATCTAGCTCTTATATTACTGGCTTTCACCAATGCTGGATTACTGGAGGTATAGTACAAGTAACAGGAAATAGGGCTTTACCGTACTCAGATTGATCTTTGCTCTGGGCCCAATTTCATGGAATCTGTTACCGTTACCAAAGATTCTTCGCTTACGGTAGCAGACTTTTTTGGTTACGGTTAGCGTATTTCACGGGATAGTATTCTTTTTGGTAACGTTAAGCAAGGAATTTCTGGAGAATGCATACGACAGCGCGTTAGCAGAAAATAATCTTCAGCTGAACGTCGCTACCCTCCAGCCAACATCGTCAGACATCGAACATGTTATTTCTAATCAATATAATTTATTTGTATATTGCTTTTTCAATTTAAAATATTCAATAGCTTAGCAGATTAAAAATGAAGTATAAACCATTACAAACATTACTACTTCTACGATTGCTATTAATAAAAAAGAATGACACCACTACAAGAACGAAAAAATCCATTAATTGAATTAACGTGGTCACCTTTATTGAACTGTATTTCTTTCAGAGTATTGTTGAGGTCATCACATCAGGTAGTGAGCATTTATCCATCATGGCGACTATTCTAATCGGTGAACTCCTACACATGGTGAGTATAGCAACTTCATTAACCCCCTGGTGCCTGGCAAGCAACTATAGCGGGATTTAAACCAGTGACCTCCGGAATACCGTGCCTGCACTTTATCAACTAAGCTATCCAGCCCTACGTTGGCGGTGGAATCATTCATTCATCTTTGTTCATTTGGCAGTCAGAAGCTGTGACGAAATCATGCACATACCGCTATATTCCAAGGATCATTTAAGATATGTGTAGCATTAGCAATGCTGCAACCTGAGAAACACCACATGGCGGATCACTCAAGAGGATACAGCTTTTTAATCAACATAATCATCAAATAACCACAAGGGAAACTGACTGGATTAATTGTAATCCTTTGAAAATTGACGGGATTTGAAAAAAAAAAAAAAACGAACAAAGATAATGGGAGACTTTGGAGAACCGGTCTTCTAGTCAACAGCTCATGTGCACGCAAAACAATGCGCGCATGCTCACAATTGCGTGTGTGTGGCGCTGTTGACTTGCAGACCGGTTCTCTAAAGTCTCCCATTGACTATTACGGACACCACCAACATAGCTCAGATGGTAATAGCGCTTGTACAGTTTTCTGAAGGTCACTGGTTTGATTCCTGCTTCAGTCAGTTTTTTTTTCAGTCAGATTTGTATGACATTGTGTTTCACTGGTAATGATTTATTACATCTCGGTGTAATTATTGAAATAAAAATGAATGTTGAGGGCGCTATTTCTAAATCGCAATCACAAAACACTTGACATCAGAAATCACTTGAAGCTCTGTATGAAGTGATTACAAGTGACCTTTCTATTTGCCTTCTACTGCTAGGCTGATCGGATTCTCCCATCGGAATGTGAACAACATCACCACTGCCTCCCTACTCTCATGATCCTGGCTGCATCATGCGACGTCCCTGTACTCCAAAGAAAGTAAGTATGCAAAGCTAGAAGGAATATAATACTGCCTTGAAGTTTCTTGCGTTCTTGAGGGGTGCTGTGGCCTAGTGGTCTGGCGTGTCATGCTCATGTTCTTGTGGTGAATCTACCAGATTGTGGGTTCGAATCCAGCCATTGGCTAGTGGTTCTTGCGTCCTTGGGCAAGACGCTTTGTCACATATTGCTCCTCTTCACCCAGGTGAACATGGGTACCTGTGAGAGTAGAGATGGCTTTGTGGTTTGATAAGCCTCTGGGCGCTTTAAAGTAGCTGGGGCTGTATACTCCGCAGGGAGTTGAGATGGTTTCCGAAATGTAAATTATGGCCCGATGACCATAGATAATAATGTGTGCCACGAGTGTCTTTGGACATTATTATTATTGAGTTTTCTAGTTGTCACTGCCATTCTATAAAGCCCTGGGCCAATTTCATGGAGCTGTTAAAGCACAAAAGAATTGCTTAGCACAAAATTTCTTGCTCAATAAAACAAACCACCATTGAAAATTCCATTTGATATTCATGGTTGGCGAACAACGGCCAAAGAACAATCACAAGTGATACACAACGCATGGAAACTTGGTTCTTAATCCTGTTTTTTATTAAGACAGAAATTTCATGGTTATTAAATTTTTGTGCTAAGCAGGGCAGTGAAATTGGCCCCTGGTCATGTTTTACACTTATTGGTCTTTATTGTTGTTGTTTTTCTTTTCAGTCGTGCTAGTGCTGCCGTTACTCATTTGGATCGTCTACACGAGTTGAACAAGCGAGGGCCTGTACCGTGCAGTCTATTCCTCAGTTTTATCATGAGCTCCTCTGAGACCTTCATGGCTGACAGAAAGTCCAGACTCAACAAAGATAAGATCAAGCAGTGCCTGAATAAAGTAAGCCTTCCCCCTAACCTCTAAACCTAACCCTTACCCCTTAACCCCAACCCCAACCCCAAATCTAACCCCTAATCCGAACCCTAAACCCAAACCGTAACCGCCCTACCCTTATCCCCAATCCGAACCCCAAATCCTAACCCCCTACCATTTGGCCCAACCTCAACCCCAACCCCTAATCTGAACCCAAACCCTACCCCTACTCCAGCCTTAGCCCCAACCTCAACCCTAACCCCAAATTTCAAACCCTAACCCCTACTTTCAGGTTCCATATTGGACATTTTTGGTCATGTGATGAAAAAAAATTTCCTATTTTCATTGCCGCCCATAGCCCTCTGCGGCTGCCCTCTAATAAACGCAACATTGTGTCGGGACCTATTTTGTTGAAATGAACTGTTTATCACTTCAAGATTCAGGTATGTGATACAGCCATGTCTTGGCTATCACCATGAGCATATTGGGGCTCAAATTGGCGAAAATATAACCAATTGAAAGAGTACCGGTAACAAATTTGCAAGGATAACATGCATAGTGGTCAATACACACATATTGTTTATGAAAGAAAGATGAAAATCGGGTTTTGAGGTTGGCTAATTCAGTCTTAGTTTTTTTTCACTCAATTGCAGTCAAATTTTGCTTAAATTCTACATGGTGATAGCCAAGACATATGTGTGTATCATATATCTGAATCTTGAAGTGATAAACAGTTTAATTTTCATATAATAGTTCAGACGCAAAGTGTTTTTTGAGACACCCTGTATAAATGCCCTTTTGTCATTATTATTATAAATCAACCACAACGGTTCCATTTCAAGATATTTTTGGACTTTTGTATTTTTCACAATGGTTTTCAGAAGAGAGTACGGTAATTATTTGTCGTTTGGATTTAATAATACATATAAAGGTTGAATATGTCGATCATCTCAATGGCTTGCATTTTTGGTTTCTGACAGGGAAACGTAATCAGAAATGTGAATTATGTTCTTGCCTTGGTACAGGATATGGATGACATCAGTACACAAGCAAGTCTGAAAGAAACATTTGTTTTATCTGGCAAGGATTACTCGTGCTGGGACTGGGATATCATTAGCTGTATTATTAAGGTAAGATCATAGAGGAACCCAACAGCCTTTTCCAAACCTCAGCTCCGGCTCCGGCTCCGGCTCCGGCTCCGGCTCCGGCTCCGGCTCCGGCTCCGGCTCCGGCTCCGGCTCCGGCTCCGGCTCCGGCTCCTTTTCGTAAATCCATTCTAAAATAACAGGTATCAAAATAGAGGCTTTTGGCTGCGGTTCGAAAGTATATTCTCTGGTTTGAAAAGGAAAACAGAGCTTCAGCTTCAATGAAAAACCACAATCTATATTATCAGCATATGGATGACAGCTAGACGAAGCCGGAGCCTGAGCCGGAGCCGAGGTTTGGAAAAGGCCCCTGGTCAACACACAGACAAACAACCAGACGGACTTTTAAAAGCCTCTGACAAAAATGCAATGAACCATTACGACTTTGTTCAATTTTAATTCATGCAAGGCTTATTGAAACAGGTCAAAGGTTATTAGGAAACAGTCATCAAATAAAACACGTTCCATTGAGATACAGAGTGAGAAGTTCTAAATTCTATTTATTACTTTCATTTGTATATTGAAGACAATACATGTAATATAAGAATTGAGCTGCTAAAGCACAAAATTTGCTTAAGCTTGAAAAGTCTTCCTTGATCAAACAGGATGATTACCAACCCAATTTTCATGTGATGTTTACTGCTTTTGACTTGTATCCGGACCATTGTTTGCAGAGCATAACATTCACAAGGAGTTGGCTGGCATACTGATTTTACTTCCCACGGTTTTTTATGCTTAAGCAAATGTTGGTGCTTAAGCAGCTCTAGGAAATTGTCCTATTAAAACAGATCCTCTCTTGACTTATACTTGTTGTTGCTTCCCCCATATAACAGAAAGGTGGACCTGCCCTCAGAAAATTTGAAGATGCCAATATAAATAGGTAAGTTAACTTGAATTATTTTTATAATCATCAAATAACCACAAGGGATACTGTCTGAAATTAAAGTCCTTGAAAAGTGAACAAAGAAAAATGGACTGGAGCGGGATTCGAACTGGCGACTTACCTGTATGGTATTCAGAAGGTCACCGTTTCGAATCCTGCTCCAGTAAATTTTTCTTTGTTCACTTTTTATTTACTTGAATTATTATTATTAAAGGTACTTTAATACTTTGGTTGGAAAACAAAACAGAAATATTCATAGATTTACCTATAACTTACAGGACATAAAGATTTAAGGCTATTCATGGCAGAAATACAAAAAGTAGTAGTTTTCATGGTGTTACCGCAAAACCTATTACTTTATATTCTTCCTCCGTGTATACCCTTAAATCTGAGGTATTATTTTGTTGGTAACTGTGAAGAAAGCTAGATTTGTCAAAGAAATGCAGATTCATGGGTAAAAATATCAAGAAAGATACAGTAACAGTCATCTGTGACATTCCCAAACCCATACGGTGCCCATTTTTTGAGAAAACAGCGAAAGTATGAACACGTCTTGAAAATGCGTTCATTCATGTCTTCATGCAACGTTTATGACCCTCTTACTCTAGGTTCTTCAGACGTCTGATTGAATTCTACAAGCCGACGAGTAAGCAGTTTTCTGGGATTGAGTTACCCAAGTCACTCCACAGGCCGTCAGCTTTTCAGAGTCACACACTCATCGGATGTCAGCTGATCCAGTTTCTCTTTGACGGAGATGAGGTTGGTTTCTTGTGGTTTACTTCCTGTCATAAGCTAGGATTTAAAAAACAAAAGACAAACAATGTTTCACACTGTTTTTTAATAGGATAGGTTTTAGAACTTGATTAAAATTTACATGAGACCGTTGATCGGTATAAAATCTGTGAAGATTTCTGTTTTGGTATACTACCAAAGTATGATAGTACTTTTAAATTCTATTTTGATTTTGTTTGTGATCAGAATGAGGCTCAGCAGCTTGTGCGTGAATTGTCGCAGGACATCGCCGACTGTTTCCTGGAGATCACCATGGTTCCTCACAACAACGTACCGCCCGAGGCAGTCTTTAGTCCCATCAGCATCCAGACCACACTCAGCCAGGACTACTTTCTGTTCATCGGCAAGATCTCACACACCTCCAAGGGAGAGAAGCTTATGGAGAAGACGGGAATGTTCCAGTAGTAAGTCCTGCTGCTTTTCTTAAAGCTCGGCTCCGGCTCCGGCTCCGGCTCAGGCTCTATTTCCTGAATCCATGCTTAAATAGCAGATATCCAAATAGAAGCTTTTGGCTGCGGTTCGAAAGTAGATTGATAAAGAAAACAGACCTTCAGCTTCAATGATAAACCACAACCTTTTATTGTCGGCATATGGATGACAGAGACGAAGCTGGAGCCAAGCTTTGAGAAAGGCCCCTGGCTTGGGACAATGACCTTGTAAATCAGTTGATGGGTGGGCCTTAGGGAGTCACGAAGCAGTGACAAGTGAGACGAAGGTCTCTGTTTGAGAGGGGAATTCAATTGGGGTGATCAGTGTTCAAAGGCTCTCAAATGTAAGAGCTTTGAAATGGTTTTGGGGTGAGCACGGACCTGAATGTGTAACCAGACCTATGATGTGTACATTCCTCTACCTAACTTTGCTTGGGGTGCCAGTTGGAAGCCTTATAACCCGCCAACTTAGCACATGTCTCCAAGAATACTTTGTCAATGCCGCATCTTGAAGGACTTCGGGTCGATTTCATCAAACTTATCGTAACTTACTATCAATCATAGGACTTATGCATTGCATCCCTACATAGAAGTCGTAGGATACGATGAGTTATCCTTTGTAACTTGAGTTACGATCGATCGTAGGGATTTGTGAAATCTACTCATGGAGGGATAACAGAGATCTGTAGTTTTTAAAAATTACCCCCGACCTCTTTGACGTTTTATGCCTTGCCATTTCATCTGCAGTATTCTTGATCTGTGCTCGGCTGACGGCTTTGAGGTTCTTCAGAAGTTGATCACGACCTGCCTCAACTGCAGCCGAGAGGGACTAGGAAGAACGATTCTCAGCAAATTGCTCACCTCTGCGTCTGAGGTACCCTTCTGTGTTTCAGTGTCCGATCTTTAGGCCTTTTCACACAACACTTAAAAAAAAAACTCCTCTCAACCATTGAGAAATTCTCTTATGGGTCTGGACCTCGGTCAAAATGGTCATGTTTTCTCATTTTATATTCTCAGTAAAATTAAGTAGAATAACGACCTGAAATGATTAATTAGCCTTTTCAATTCTAGCGGGATCTTTCCCAAAGGCTTGATTGCGCTTAAATACTTTGGTAGCATACCAAAACAGAAATCTTCACAGATTTTCTTATAACTTACAGGGTATAAAGATGGTGATGGTAGAAACTTACTGTTAAAATCTTTCTGCCTGAAATTCTGTATTTTTCAAGAGAAGAGAAAAACCAAGTGACCAAAAACACTTTTCTCAAAAAGTTTGCACCGTATGGGACTAGACTGATAATTTCACAGATGACAGTTACTGTATCTTTCTTGATAATTTTGCCCATGAATCTGCTTTTTTTTGGACAAAAACCAAAGTATGAAGCTACCTTTAAGAAGGCATTAAATCCTCGGAGCATCTTTCTTGAAGGCTTTGAGAAAGATCCCGCTAGGGTTGATAAGCCAAGCCCTCATGAAGTCAGCTCATGTTTGTATTGTCCACACCACAGCCCATGCGACTCTACGCCACCGGACACCTGAGGGTCCAACTCCGAGCTCAGACCCCCTTCTTCCAGAACTGGGGCATGGAACTCCTCGTCACGCAGCTCTACGACAAGTCCTCGTCCGTTGCCGGTGAGGCCATTGAGATCATCGAGGAAGCATGTGAGGACGACACCAACCTACACAGCCTGGTGCAGATCAGGCCATCACTGCTTCATATGGGTGACAGAGGGGTGCTCCTCCTAACAAGGTATGGGAGTGGCCATTGGAAGGTTTAGTACAGTGCTGGGGCGGTTTTGGAAGGGGGGCTTTGGCATATGCCCCTCCCCCCTTTTCGTTCAACCCTCAAAAATAAATAAATGAAAATAGATAAATAAATTGAAAAACCAACATATAGAGAGGGAGAGAGAAGAAAATAGAGGGGGAGACCAAATTAATTGGGCAGTTGACATCAGGCTGGCTGTATCCTGCTAGCTGTGATCAGGCCGAAATGCATCCATCACTAATGAATTGGTACATTTTATTTGTTATCCCGTCAGGTTTCTGTCGACGCCGAAGGGTTTCAAGTATCTGTCGGAGGTCAACTTTGTCACCCACGAGCTGGAGAAGTGGCGCTCGGTCTACAATCGCAAATACGTCACCCTGGTAGAGGCTGAGATCAACGAGGCCTTCACCTGCTATCAGAAGCCTGTCTTTGAGGGTGGCTTTGTCCGTCGGTCTAGGGACGAGAGGAAGAAACGTAGAGACGTCTACGTACCTGTGCACCTGTACGGACAGCTGGTGCAGCACAGAGCTGGCTCAGAAACACTGGACAAACAGGTAGGATGTAGGACCTTCTGATTTGATGTAAAATAAATTTCGAGTTTTGGGACCAGCTTTGGAAAATTTCTCCTTGAGCTAGAAATGGACTTGTAAGACTAGCATATCATAATGATGATAGTTAAGGCATTTATATAATGGTCTTACACAAGTGGCATCATAACGCTTTACACTACTATTATCCCTGGTCACTGGGCCCATAAACATTCCTGAAACAATCTCAGCTCCCTGGCGAGTATACAGCCTTGGCTGCCTGCAAAGCGCACGAGGGCTAATCAAGCACAAAGCCATCTCTACCCTCACAGGTACCCATTTACAGCTCAGCGAAGTGGAGCAATATGTGACAGTGTCTTGCCCAAGGACGCAAACACCACTAGCCCATGGCTGGATTCGAACCCATGCACAAACTGTATATTGATCACAAGATCTTGAGCACGTCATGCCATACCACTAGGCCACAGTACTCACTATCCATGACATAGAAGTTACATGTATTAGGCCCCTTATGTTAACATATATTATTTGATTTATTTACAGCAACATATCCACACATTGTGTGACATTGTACGGTTTGCTGACATCAGTTCCTATTCCAGCATACTCAGTCTAAAAGCTGCACTCTGGGCGCTGGTAAGCATAAAACCATATCTTTCAATTTCCAAATATGTCTCATGTCTCAAGAAATGTGTCAGATTATTCCTTGAGTCTTTTATCCTGTAGTATCTTAGTGCAAATCTTCCCAGTATAAATCTTATTAAAAACCTGTGTTGAATGTTGATACATGCAAGCCTCATGCAGCTCTCCATGTTCCTGAACGTTGAACCATGGGTCGATTTCATGAAGCCCTACGATCAATCGTAACTTGAGGTGTGAAGGATAACCCATCGTAGGGGGCCTATCCTACGTAGGGCTGCAATGCACCATAAGTCCTACGAATGATAGTAAGTTACTATGAGTTTGGTGAAATCGACCCAAGATCTGCTCCCAAACACATCCTACATGTTCCAAGGAGCCGGGTGGAGGTATTTAATTTCAAACAAGGATTTGTTTCCAGAATTTCATCTACCTACAACCGACTCCATAAAACATGCGATGTGTTTGGGGCACTAACATTACACTCTTTTGATAAACAGATATATAGACGTATTCTTTCCTCGGTCAGAAATGTATTCTCTAATCAATGAAAGCCTTTTGATCTGTACTTTATCCGATTATATTTGAGCTCAAAATCCCAACAAATAGAAGAGGTTTTCATTACTGATACTTGTCCAAATCATTGTGCTTCTTGTCCTGCCTTCCAGGGTCACACAGGGACGGCCTCTTACGGTCTGCAGCTTCTGTCCTCAGAATCCATTGTACCTGAAATCATTCGATTAGCTGAAGAATGTGAAGTCTTCTCAGTAAGAGGGTAAGAGCTCAGGTTCTATAGTCTGTATCTTCTCAAACTCTCCCCATCCCCAACTCTTTTCCTCTTGCTTCAAGCTGGGAAAATTCAGTGAATCCTCTCTGTGTTCTGATTTTCAACACCTGCATTTGTCAGATTGATAAGCTACTGACATTTAAAGGTAATTTTATACATATTCATAAGCAAAAATAGCAAGGAAGTTACAGTAACAGTCATCTGTGGAATTCCCAGTCCCATATGGTGCCCACTTTTTGAGAAATCAGTGAAAAACGCCCGTTGTATTTTAAAATCTGTTCACCTTTTTTTCCCCCGAAGACTCATTTCTGGATAAATACACCATTTCAGGCAGAAACATTTTAACAGTATTTTTTTACCATCACCATCTTTATACCCTGTAAGTTATCTATAGGTGAATCTGTGAAAATTTCAGTTTCGGTGTGCTACTAAAGTATGATATTACCTTTAACACTTTGATTACGTTTGAGTACAATATTTCAATCTTCAACGTGGACAGTAATTCAACTTAATCCTGCCTTGAGACATTAAGTTGTGAGTAGGTTTACTGAAAACCCTGAAGATTTTAAAATGGTTGCAAGAATCATGATTTTTTTCTTCTTTGGAATGTTTTGTCTCCGGCAGAACTTGCTTCTATGTGTTAGGTCTGTTCTCTAAGACACGTCAGGGTGCTAACCTGCTTAGCTCCCTGGGATGGGAGAGTGTACGTCACGGTCGCACAGCCTTCTTTCCTGTCCTGGAAGAACGTCACAACATCTTTGATGAGCTTGGTCGGTTTAGTGACCCTACAGGTGGACCGTCCTCGCCCTTCTCCACGAAGAGCGAATCCATGTTTACTCTAGACAGCCCCAAGTTGGAACAAGTGGACAAGATTCAGGAATTGGACAGCCCCAAGCTGGTCGTCGAAAACGATCCCGAGGGGAAGAATGTTTTCTTTGTCAGCGGGGAGGTCAGCCCCTGTCGGAGCTCCAGTCCACAGCACGGCTTCTCGGAGGAGGACGAGGACATGAATGATCGTCAGTTTGCAGGCGATGAGAAGTCGCCGTCGCTAGCCCCTCCGGTCCAGAGGGTCGGCAGGCGAGACAGAACTAAGTCCAGCCCAACAAAAATGTCGGCTGTTGAACAGAGGACTCGCATGAGTTCAAGTGCGATTGAAATGAGGACAGGGGTCAGCGGCAATGACCTGGAGGTACGGACAAGGTCCGGCTCACAGAGTGACCTGCCGCCGAGGACTCCCAGCTACGAAAATGCAAGATATGCCAAATATGCAACGATTGGACACGCTGGTGTCATGCCACGGAGTAGCATTCTACGACGGGTCCAGACTATGCCCACCATGGAAGAACCTAACAACCAGAAGAAGAACGGCAAAATGACCAAAATCCGAAGCAATAGTGACGCTAGTTCCAAACCCAATCGGACGTCTTCGCCCATTCCCAACATGGCTCGCTTTCATTCACAGAGCACTCCCGAGAGACTCCGCGCCCACTCCATGAGGGAACGCACCTTCAACAGAAGGTGCGACAGCAACGAGAGTGGACGCAGCAGCTTCGGCACCAAGAGCAGGAGTGAGAGTTTTGCCACGGACACAACTCAGACCAGTGGCTTCAGCTCCCTGCATTCCAACCCCAACAGCCCTCCTCCGGATTCATCCAACTCCAGCGTCAACACCATCACCAGCAGCCAGACAATCAAGGGAATTCACTCCTCGGACACGTTGCGACGGAAGCACAATTTGACCCGAACACCCAGCTTCATGAAGCGCTTGTCTAAGACAGTCTCGTCAAACTTCAATACGCCGTACTCGAACGTACTTGAAACGAGTGCAGTTTTCACCACCAGCAGGGACGCACATGGGTACGCTGCACTGAAAGCTTTACGTATTCATCGTCAGGTCTCTGGAGAAGCTGCCGGTCAGAATGCTCGTCGACCGGCATCCATCAGCAGTCATGATGAGCTGGCTTACCACGTTGAAGAGAGGAAAAAGGGTCTTCTAGTTGAGTAAGTTGTGTTCCAAATTAATCCTTTCTCTGAGAATAATTCCAATCATATAGACCAGTTTTATAACATTTGTTGGTCTGAATGAAAGTACTGTCCACTCTGGAGCCAACATGCCCTCATTAAAACCCTGATAAGTGAAAGTAAAATGTAGTGCCATTGTTGAGTGGTAGGATCGGTCAGACTCAAGATGGTGTAGATAAATTCACAGGTTATGGGCTTGAGTCTATGCATGGAGTTTTCATTCCATAAACACCCCAATTTGAATTTCCCAGACTAAAGACTCGGGGCAAGCTTTTGCATAAGGATATCCATCTCTGGAATGGACTGGTTCCTTTGTGCCATTCTTATCCATTGCTTCAATTTGTTAACTGCGGTAAGCAAAAGCTTGCCCCGAATCATGTGATATAGCAACAGTCTTTAGTCTGGGAAATTCAAACTGGGGTGTTAATGTGCAATGAAAGAAGTCTGTTTACCAAATTCTATTCAGATTTAACTCCTAAGTGGCTTATTTTAAGATGTTTTTTTTTTGTAGCTGATACTAGAGGAGGTTCAGATTTAGAATCCTTATTTTTACATTAAATAAATCTGTCTCTTCACTCTCATCTCGTTCATTTTCTTTTCTTCTCAGCCGTACGGTGAGCATCACTTCCCTTGATGTTATACGAGGCGTGCCTAAGCCTCGATCTAACACGCAGAGCCAGTCGCAGTCCGGGGAATACCTAGGTCTATGTCTGCCTGTAGATGTCAGCCTCATATTCCACGTAAGTTGATTTCTGTGAGGATTTGCTACATCACAGAATAGGGCAAAGGCCTTGGGTGATTCTGAGAGAGAGGCATTCGTTTAGACTGGCGTCCCAGCAAATATGCTGGTTATCAGCTAATAGTTTCATGGCATACATATTGGTTGTCCCAGGTACTTGGCTGATTTCTGCTTAGCGGCAAGAGTGATAAGCATAATTTCCTGCTGTTAAGCTCAGTGAAGTCGGGCATTGCTTTGGGGATATTGTATAAAGAAAATAATTGAGGATGCTTGGAATTTCGTTTTTTTCAGACGGATGAGAGTCAGTACCGAGGAGGAAGACGTCCTCCATCGCGTACCTCCTCAAACACCTCAGGGTTCCAGGACTTCTCCTGCATCGACCCTTCGTCCCTCGTCCCCGATGCCCGACTCAGGCACAACGACCCGGACGGTTCGGAGAACCTCAACTCCGTGATTCCTGCCGACATCTCTATGCTGACCGAGCCCCACGTAGACGGAAGCTTTGACAACCAGAGCGATTACCGAGGACGTAAGGGGAGTAGCGCCAGGGCAGAGGTTGAGTTTACAGAGGACACCAAGCATCTGGCTGAGCACTGCCTTATCTGCACCAAGATGAGAGCACGGAGTATGCATGAAGTCGAAGAAGAAGGTAAACAGTTGAATAAGCAGCCCTGTATGCTATAAACCTGTGAGCGTTGGCTTGAAACTGTCCCAAATCAGTGAGAATCTGAGGGTCATTCCACCAAGGGGGGGCACGACTTGTGACTGTGTCCCTGTTACATCAGTGAACTCCACCATTCATTATCCTTTACTTGATGGTGAACAATTTCTGTTCTTCAAATGAGATTGAAGTAAAACTTTTTCTAGAACAGGGAAATACAAACATGGTAATTTAGAAGTCATTGTAAAGGATAATAGGTGGTGTGAATTCATTGATGTGATAGTGACATTGTACAATCATGCCCCATCTTGTCAGAATGACCCCTGACACGATACAGAACTCCAACAGAAGTACTGGACTGGGGGAAAATTTCACTAATGTTTTGCGACCATTGCTAAAGCCCAAATCCATTTTGCTACGCAAAGTAGCAATCAAACCCAGGTTGAGTGGTTTACCATCATACAGAGTGTGAACTTTTCAATTTAATAGCTTGACATATGGCCTGCCTGGGGCCAATTTCATAGCGCTATTAAGCAAAAGAAAATTGCTTAGCACAAATTGTCTTGCTCAATAAAACAAACCACTGTCAAAAATACCATTTTATATTCATGGTCAGCAACCAACAGTCAAAGAACAAATGTTACACAAATTTTTTGTTGGACAGAAATTTCATCGTTAGCAAAATTTTGTGCTAAGCAGAGCCGTGAAATTGGCCTCAGTACTTTGCCAATCTATACACTTGATTTCACATGTAGTTAAGATGTATTGATGATGCTCTAGTTTGAGACAAAAGATCTTGTATGCCAACTCGTCCAATACCATCCTTGTTTTAAAGATGATGACCGGTTAAGATCCATCAGCGAAACGGACAGTGGTCTACCACAGACACGTCCACGTCTGCGTGGCTCCAGTGCAGCCAGTGGCCGTTACAGCATGGACATGTCATCCACCAGCACGGGAAGTGGCAACAGCTCCGAAACCTCGGGACATTCATCTAGGATGAGACAGGACACTGCCAGGGGTCGCGCCATGATCCGTAAGGAAGTGCTACGCCTTGTCATCAACTTGAGTAGCTCGGTAGGAATGAAGGCACAGGAGCAGGGACTGTTAAGGTAATTGAACCTAACCTCCAGGCCAATCTTGTTCGGAAGCCAAAGGTCTATCACTGAGCATTATCTCAGAGGTACATACTTTGAATGTTCTAGTCTGCTGACTTGCGATAGCACTGCGCACTTACGCTAAAAATAGCACCGAACCTCAGACAAACAGTGGCCATGCAAACGTGTGGTGAGTGGGGGTATGTGTGCGCGTACATGCATGGTGTGACGTCATTAGTGCGGAATGCTATTAAGGGTACTATCATACTTTGGTAGCATACCGAAACAGAAATCGCCACAGATTTACCTATTACTTACAGGGTATAAAGATGGTGATGGTAGAAACATATTAAAAATATTTCTGCCTGAAATGCTGCATTTATCCAGAAAAGAGTAAAACCAATTGACCAAAACATTTTTGATCTTCGTAAGATCAAAAATCCTATGAAAAGGTTTTTAAAATACCATGGGCGTTTCTCACTGTTTTCCCAAAAAGTGGGCATTGTATGGGACTGGGAATTTCACATATGACTGTTACTGTATCTTTCTTGATATTTTTGCCCATGAATCTGTATTTCTTTGACAAAAACCAGAATATGAAATTACCTTTAAAGACAAATTATTGTTAGTTTCCTTTGAAATAATTATTGCTGTTTCAAAAAATCATTTTGGGCCAGTGTTGTTCCTAATTCTTGATTCTTGATTTCATATTCCGGTTCCGTCTTTCTGGTTTTTCTCAGCTTGAAGGAGAAGTTCCCCACTACCTTTGAGAATGTGTGTCTGTATTCAGACGTGGCGTATCTTCTGGCCAACTGTAGTTTCCGCCTGTCAGCCCGACGCTTCATTCAGGAGCTGTTTCAAGATCTGAAATATTCAGAGGTAGGTTCATGCTGGCGTTAATAAAAACAGGATTAACAACCAAATTTCCATGTGTTGTCTAACACTTGTGATTGTTCTTTGGCTGTTGTTTGCCGACCATGAATATCAATTGAAATTTTAATGTTGGTTTGTTTTATTGAGGAAGACATTTTGTGGGTTATCCTTCATAACTCGAGTTACGATCTATCGTAGGGCTTCGTGAAATCGACCCCTGTAAAAGGAAAGCAAAACAAAGGGGGCTGAAGTATAACAGTATTCAATAACAACATTTTTCTTTGTTTGCAGTTGTTTGATGAAGCGAAGGAGATGCAAGGAGTTGTTGAAACCGGGAAGCAACTTGAAGAGACGAGTAACGCTCTATCTGTCGTCTGTTACTGATCAGTAACATGCATCTGTGGATTGTCGCAGGTGGTTTGTTTTAATGGTCCAGGTGATTACTGGAAGTGAAGATTAACCTCTTGAGTCAAAATTGCCAGTTGACCATACATGATTGACCACTGGTTTCGGTCTAACGTTAATTAGATCGTTGTAAGCTTCTTGCTGGGTTTATTGGTCAGCTGGTTGACTGGTAGAGGATGGTCTCTACCAAACAGGCACCAATGGAGATATGGCCACTGGACATAAGGCCTTTGCATGTCTGACCATTGGATGTCTGGCCAGTGGACATATAGGTCAGCCAGCCTGTGGTCATCCAGCCAGTTATTACCTGGCTGCCGGATGGCCGGCCAGTGGACTTCGGCCACTGGACATAGGACCAGTGTACAGTCAGCTAATGGACATCCGGTCAATTGATACCCGGTCAGTGGATTGATCTAACCAGCACAAAGAATTAGCTTAATAGTACTTAATTAAATCTGCCGCAGAGTCTACTGGAGAAATATTTTTTGTTAGGATGTGCGCACATCATAAAAACAGCCAGCCTGGACTTTCACAGCTTTACGGCGATTCTGCTTGAAAGTGGAGTGGTCATTGGAGTGGTCATCCGTGATTTTGACCGATCGTCATTCAGCACGAATTCACAACCCGGTACAGGTAACCTTTCTAGAATTTCTATCACGGGAAGTTGTCCTTTATCTTTGCGCATTATATGTTCAACGGCACTGGACTGCGTAGCGTTTGTAACCCACAGTTATGCAATAGGACAGGGGTAGTGCGATCTCTTGTGTGCACTGATCAACATATAAGGCCTTTTCAAAATGGAGGCTCAGGCTCCGGTTCCTTCATTCATAAGCTGAAAATAATAGGTTGTGGTTTTTCATTGAAGCTGATGCTCTGTTTTCCTTTTTCAAACCAGTAAATCTACTTCCGAACTGCTGCCAAAAGCCTCTATACCAGTTATTTTTGAATGGATTCACAAAATGGAGCCAGAGCCTGAGCCTCCGTTTTGTAAACATCCATAGGCAGTATGAAGGTTCAACTATTGATATCCTGACTTGCAACTTTTCCTCGGATCAGCTGATTTCCTCTTTTTTCACTTCACTCTTATGCCATTGAAAAGTGAAAAACACTGCACAGAGTATGGTAAAGATCGGAATTTCCTTGTTGTTTATTAGTTGCATGCCTGGATATCCTTATACATCCTGGATCTTCATGTGTATGCTCTGTGTGTATGCACTGTGCAAAGTGCAATTAACTACTCAAAGAATGTTTACAACAAAGATGTGCTCAAATTTCAACTTTGGAGTGTTGTTTGGTCGAATTTCTCTTTGCTTTGCATTGCACATTCAGCAGAATGTACGGGATGAATTTTGTGCTCTGTTGATTATTCTAAGATTGTTCTATGGTTGTGCAACCATTACCTACTAGCCTTTGGTTGACCATGGCCAATTGTCTTGTGGTCATCAACTGGTCTACGGCTCATTATTTGAGGAAAAAGGTTATGGCACCAACCCACCTAGCTGCGATATGCACCCTTAAAGGTCAAAGGTCACACGAGGCAAACCTTACATCATTTTGAATGGAAATCTAAAACAAAACAAAAAATGCTGAATAGAAAAGATGAAGAAGAAAAAAAATTTTGCACGGATATAATGTAGAGGATTAAATTGTATCTTGACCAGTCAGTTTAGAAGACTGATCTTGTCAGAAATTTTGCCATTTTTTTTCTAATTTATCAATTGATGCCACATGTTTACTTAACGTACAGCTGCCGTTATGATTATTGAAGAGAATTATTATATAATATTTCATCAAATCTAATGTGTACAGAGGTAGTCAGATTTATTTTTTTTTTGTCGAGAGCGTGAGATTAACGATAAGATGTGTGACGTAATGAATTAATCATGTCTTTGTTGCAGCAAGGCAGTTTTCTTAAAGTTACGCAAAATATCATGTCGGTTTATGTGTTTGTCTTTCTAGTTTCTGTGGAGTTTCCGTCTCACACGACGGAGAAACGATACGCTGTTGAGATTAATAGTGTTGTTATATGAGTGCAACCATTTCTGCTCTTATTGCAGTGAAATGGCAAAGTCGGGCTGAAACAAAAACAAAAATTTAGGACACTGTCCGAAAAGAAATTGTGTGCAAGTAATTTGTTTTAAAACGTGCAATAATTTTGTTGAGCAAGTAAATAATGATGATGAAGATTGTAATACTCATAAAGGGCCATTCCTTGAAAACCTGTATAGCGCCCTCTGTTGATTTTGAGAAAGCATTTTCTGTGAAATAGGCATCTGCTGGATTTCACCAAACACTAAGATTAATCTTAAGATGAGTTCAATTAAGATTGATTCAGGATTTAAGATCAGTCTTAGTGTTTCGTGAAATCGACCCCAGTGTATAATATAAGTCTAATAGAAGTATTCAGGAATAGAAAGAAACTAATGAAAATTCCTTAGTTTTCTAGTAAGCACTATATGAATGCATGTATTGAGCTGATCTGTCAGATGACGGTCATTCAAAAATAATGAGGGCTGATGCTATGCACTGGCTTGATTTCTTTCAATAGAGGGCGCAATTTATTTTGGAGCAAGTGTGGGATCTTTAATCCAGCCCACTCACTGTGTCACAATTTAAGGCGTAAAAAGCTAACCCTGTCCCAAGAAATACTCAACTGAAATGAAAATGTGTCACAAATTTATCAAATTGTTCACCTAGCTCACTTTCTACCTCCATTTTTGTAACTCATGAATAACGATTAGTGATATCCCTGTAATTTATACAAATATTTACAAAATGAATGTGGCTGTGTTCAAGAACAATAATATTAGGCCGTGTCACAAATATTTGGCTGTGGCTGCAAATTACACACACCCCTATGGCAGCCACTAGCCATTGACTGCAGCCTTTTTCATACACTTGGTGCATTATTTGCAGCCGCAGCCACAGATTTGGGACACGGCCTTAGCCAATCATTTTATTGTACTTGGTAGTCTTTAATTCAGCCATTTTTGATAAGTGTTGATGATGTACAAAGCAGTTAAAACTGTTTTGAACATGAACACGCTCCTGGTATCAAGACTGGTTGTAATTGATAGTCTACAAAAATGGTCTCGTTCATTCTTTGGAACAATGTGAATAATTTGAATGTTCTGCTCGAAAAGTTGTCTAAATGGATTAATTTTCAATGTATTAAACTTTATTTATTTTCAAAGCTTTAAAAACATCTGGGGACCAATTGAGCATTGCACGTACATGATTTATGTTCTTCATGTGCAGATGTGCAAAGAGTCTTAGGCCATGTCCCAATTCTCTGGCTGGGACTGCAAATAACACACAAGTCTATGGAAATGGCTGCAGTCACCGGCTAGTGGCTGCCATAGGTACATGCGTAATTTGCAGCCGCAGCCAGAGAATTGGGACACGGCCTCAGTCAGATTCGACTGAGCAAGGACGAGGTAAAGGGGACTAAAAGCAAGGATTACAGAAGTAACTGCCAACAATCGACCACCTAGATTACACCAAAAACTTGTAGACAATTTCCTAGCATTCACTGTATTCCTGTATTAATGATTTGGCAACCTTGGTTGGCAAAATGACATTTCAGAAGAAAACATGAAAGAATTTAAGCCGGTGTCACAAGCTCAACTGTCTGGTGTGCTGAGCTGACCGGATGACGATACCGGCCAGCTAGGCATGCAACAAGCACGAGCTCAACTGTCTGGCGTGCCAAGCTGACTGGTTGCTGAAACCGGCCAAAGCTAGGCACGCAACAAATATGAGCTCAACTGTCTGGTCATGACAAAACCATACGTACGTACGTACCGCAGTACACGATACGGAAACAGGGCGTGCGGTCTAGATAGACAAGGACATTAACAACTCAGCACACCAATAAAATGGACCAATTTTCGTCATGATGTGCGCATACATGGTGTGTTACATATCAGGACCTTATTAGTCCACCACACACAGTGTAACCGCTTAGCATGCAGGCAGTCTATCCCTTGACGCCAGTACAGTCTTTGCTCTGGTGGGGGCGCCGGTCAGAAGCCCTACCCTATAAACTGCCCAATGACATTTTTATTTAAGCCAGACAGCCAGGATTCAATACTCATTTCCACCAAATTGCTTGAGCTATTTTTCCATAAAAATTAGTCCTTCAATCAAAGATTAACAAGTAATCATTAATTATTATGCAAATTTATGTTCTGATGTATATGTATTGAATACAGTGTAAATAAGTTGCTTATTATTGAGCTGAACAAAGAAAACCAGCAAATAGTTATTATAAACAAAGCTTATCTTTGTGATTTGTGTGTATATACTAAAATAAAAACACCAAAAGTTTAATTGGAGGACTTTTAATAGATGTATATGTATTTTATAATGATTGGCTTTGTATTAATGAAAACAAATTCTTTTTTTTTTGTAGCCAGAGCACTGATATTTATTTTTGTTTCTTTTTCCTGATATGACATTGTTAAAAGTTAAGGAATTTCTGTGAAAACCATTGTTTCTTTGTGTCTTTTAGCCTAGCCCAGTTTGCACCTTGAAAAACTTCTTGAAAATTTTTTTTTGTTTCATGTGTATTTCTCTCTGCACTTAATGCCTGACATTAAATCGTTGAATTACCATAATTTTGATTTCTCCACGAGTTGAGATGACATGTTAGTATTGTACAATCACCGTTGTGACACTAGTAAACTCATGCAATCATTTTATCATGCTGAATATTTTTGTTTTCCTTTGATAAACAGATTTTTGTTGTTGTTATATTTATGTTTTTTCTTGTAGAGTATTTTGGACTATACCTTTCCCCCTCCAATGTTTCGTCAAAGACCAAAATGGCACGAAAAGTTTTTCAAATGTTCCGCCATAAATTCAGATTGGCTTAAAGAGCATTATCTGAATCACCTTGATGCATGTTGTGTAAATGGAGTAGTCTAGGGTTCAAAGGTCACAGAGCTGCTTAGCAAAGCAATTTGCTTAGCACATTTATTGTTGGTTACCAGCCTAACTTGTATACCTTGGTTGGGGCCTGGTACTTTGCTGGTTGTTGCTTAGTGAAAAGGGTGGCAAGCAGAGTTCTCTGCTACTGGGGTTTTGTGGAATTGAGCCCAGTGTGCTAGCTATTACCCTGAGATGTCTACCACTAATAGGAATGTGAAACTTTACATTTTAATCTGATTTCCAACGATTTTTTTGTTTAGATTTTAACTCAGAATTCCAGCTTTTTTGTACCTGCTCTGTACAAAGTATAGGAACTTTTGAATTTCAGCTTTTTCCAAAAATATGTTTTCATATTTTTGTATGTGTAGCCACTCGCATCCCTGCACTAAAAACTGAATAAATGGGGGGAAAAATAAGAAGTATACCCACAATTTAGGTTCAAGTTCAAGGTAGTATCATACTTTGGTAGCATACCGAAACAGAAATCTTCACAGATTTACCTACAACTTACATGGTTTAAGAATGTTGATGGGAGAAACATACTGTTAAAATCTCTCTACCTGAAATGCTTTATTTATCCAGAAAAGAGTAAAACCAGTGACCAAAATGATTTTTGATCTTTTAAAGATCAGAAATAAAAGAGAAAAAAAACATAAGAAATACTGTGGCCGTTTTTCACTGTGAGCACCGTATGGGACTGAAATTTTCACAGATGACTCTTGCTGTATCTTCCTTGATATTTTTGTCCATGAATCTGTATTTCTTTGACAAAAACCGAAGTATGACATTACCTTTAAACAAGAACCAAAATGTTTATACTTTGATTTGATTTGTCTTCTTTGCGGTCATGCACTAAAATTGCTAATTCACTTCTATTAGATCGTATGAGAAGGAATCTGAAAGATAGAGTTTGAACAATGAAATTGTGTTTTCAGTGGAAAGTAATCCTTCTATTTAGCATGTGAAAGCCACCAGACTATTCCAAACCCACATGTAGTTTAACCAAATCAAGGATAGAATCCAGACTTGTATCTCAGTCCACATAGTTCATCTGTTTCACTTAGTTTTGTCTGGTCACTCCGTTTTATTTTCTGTGTGTTGAATGTAATTCAATATTTTCATGTTTAGCCATAGTTTCACTACAGCGATATTTCCTCACGGATATAAGTGCTACACCCAAAAAAATGTAAAGAAATATGGAAGAAATTTAAAGTTACCTGGGGTAAATTAAAAAACACTTGGGTTTTGCAAAATGAATCCCTGTTTTTAAGTTAGTAGCTTTGTCGCATTCTCCAATTGAAGGATATTAGCAAAGTGGTCATTTGTGTCATTATTAGCTTACTACCATTGCTCAATTTACAATACATCATTGATTCTGTAAGATTTTGTCTTCTTTTCCTTTCAAAAAGATTCTTTTGGACTTAAGATCTACTTTAATATGAGGAAATACAGTTTTGCAAATTGTTGTGCTGAATGAAAACCAGCAGGGAACCAGTTGTTAGCAATGCACATTATGCAGAATGTTGCTCGGTGACCTATGTTTGTGGCTGATATTTTCTACCCTGACTATGATATTTGTGTGCCGAGCTGTTCAGTCAAGTTGCTTGGTTGTGCTAAAAGGACCTGTTGTTCAATGAATGCAATTTAATGTTTGTTCTGCGCATACTGCTGCTTTTTGTAACCAATAATTGTTTGCTTACATGGGTGAGGATTTGAGGTCCATCACTGTATAGACTAGAGAGAGACTTGTAAGCAAGGGATTCCAGTTGATAGCAAAATCAGGGACAACATTTAGTCTGAATTTTATATTTAAAAGAAATTATCACACATGTTCCAATGGGAGACTTTTGTTGAGAATCGGTCTTAGTGTAAAACAGCGCACGCGCACGCAATTGTGAGCATGCACGCGCACAATTGCGTGCGCTTATGACATGAAGACCGATTCTCAAAAGTCTCCCATTATGGTTCTGGTTTTTGTCTCCCCATTGGACTGTTCTTTAGCAACTGTCATTTCTGTTGCATTAACAACTCAACTTATTTTGCTGTCAAAACTATAGCCATATTTCAAAATATGAAAGAAGTGAGATGGCGGAGGAATAAATCCAGAAGTATGCAACGGTGCATAAGTCATGGAAATAATCATCAATACAATGAAAAAGATCCTGCTACGATTGAAATGTCGGGCCAAGCAAGTTAAGGAAATAGTCTGATTTTTAAACTTTGAATGGAAAGTTGCGTCAGTTTTAGAATTTCTTTTAACTTATGTGAACATATGCTTTTGAGTAAAAAAAAGTATATGTCTTAAGTTCTAACCACTTTAATGCCAAAGAGCAATTTCCATACTTTTTGAATTTGGACGTATTTATGGGGTGATTATATGACACCCCACTTTGGCTCCGCCCCCTACTCCAGTTTAATTGGTATTCGTATTGGGAAAGCATCAACATTATAAAGCAAAATATCATTGATTGATAATTATATGCGTTTATATTTGCTAAACACACCTACAGGTTACCATCTGAAATTCCATGTAATGTGCAGTGAATAACTGGTACTCGGTTTTTGCTTAAATTTTTCTGCTAAGCATGACATTGGTAATCATTTTGATTAATCAGTGAATTTAATTAACCCATTCCAGGAACGTGTAGATCTCGCCTTTTTGCTTTTAACATAGATTGAATGTAACACTGTCATGTTCTTAGTTAAAAAGCAAAATTCTAATTTCCTCCACTCTAGGTAAAGTTACAGTGGAATTCATTAGTCCTTAAATCTGCAGCCATTATGACCATTACTGTACAACATCAATTAACAACTCACTTGAAGGAAAAAAAGGCTATAAAAAGTTATTACAGTAATCATGAAAATAAAACTAATGAATGTTTTCAGCAATAAATTATTGCCCCAATTTTTGTGGATATTTCATGATGTTCCTATTGTGTTTTGGTTTGTTTTGTTGTGTTTTAGGTGAGTCAATTTTCATTAATGGTATAAATAATACAGGATTGGTAAAGGTGTAGACTGTTCAAAATTTGATTTGTCATAAAATAAAATCAAACCTGTGAAATGTTCAGCTCATGATAATCATCAGAAACTGTAGAAAACAATTTTTTTTAATGCTCACGGTATTTTCAAATCTATTCACAGATGTTTAATTCGCCCCGATATCAAAACTGATTTCGGTTGTTGTTTTACAAATTTCTGGGTAAATACAGCATTTCTGCTGGAAATATTTGAACAGTATGTTTCTACCAGCACCAAAGTTCATATCCTGAAAGAAAATTTGTGAACATTTCTGTTTTGATATGTTACCAATCCTGTATTGCACCATCTTCCTGTATGATTGTACTGTGATTAACACCCCCACAAACAAAATTAAAAATCGAATTTGTGAACCCGTTTGATATGAAATTATCCTATTGAATTTGTTCCCAAACTTCCCGGTCCTCCACGGTTCTGCCAAGATTGACCTGGGAATTTGTCTTTCTTTCCTTCTTTTGTTCACCCCCCCCCCCTAAAAAAAAGACTCCACAGTTCCCCAGTCAAAACAAACATCTTCATTGTGTGATCTAACATTGTTTGTTTTTCAACACGGTCCTTTCTTTAAAATAAAAAAAGACCAACCCACTTTGCAAACCACTTCCGTTCGTGGCGATTGTCAAAGCCCAAATCTACGGAAGCTTGAATTGCCTTCCGAGTTTCCACGTTACTGAGATAATTTATCTCGGAAACACTGAATGTTTTCATGGTAACATGGAATTCAACGATAGGAAACTTGGAATTCAATGTTAGTGCATCTCAGTAATACGGAAAAATATCTCAGTAATACGGAATTCAATGATAATTTTTCTCAGTAACACGTAATTCAATGAATATCGTGTTTATGAGATAAATTATCATTGAATACCGTATTACTGAGATAACTTATCATAAAATTCTGTGTTGCTGAGATGCATTAACATTGAATTCCAAGTTTCCTAGATATTCTATCGTTGAATTCCATGTTACCATTAAAACATTCCGTGTTAGCAGGATCATGTTATCTCAGTAACGTGGAAACTCGGAAGGCAATTCAAGCTTCCGTACAAATCCCATTTATAGCCTTGTGTTTATTTTTAAGTTGGTAATGTTGCCCTGAAAAGGACAATCAAGTATGGACAGCCTTGTGAGACATAATCCAGTATATTCAGGCTGTACTGTATACACTGTAATACACATGTACCCCATATGCAAGATACAGTAACAGTCATCTGTGAAAATTTCAGTCACACACGGTGCCCACTTTTTGAGAAAACAGTGAAAAACAGCCACAGTATTTCTTTAGTCTTTTCTCTTTTATTTTCGGTAGTTGTTTTACTAATTTCTGGATAAGTACACCATTTGAGGCGGAAACATTTTAACGGTATGTTTCTACCACCACAATCTTCACACCTTGTAAGTTATAGGTAAATCTGTAAACATTTCTGTTTGGGTTGCTTACCAAAGTGACTACCTTTAATTTGGAGTGATTATGTACTTTCTGGTTGAAATATTTTAAAGTCAAAACAAAATCAGCCTCGAGACTAACCTCATTTTGGAATGGAAAGAAATTTTGAATTTAAAATTGAGTGAGGTTGGAACTTTGAAGAGAAGTTCCTAATCCTGATCTAACATGATGTGAAGTTTATCCATTTGTTTGAAACCAGTTGCAGTTTGTCAAGTGTAATGTTCATCCCAAAGTATCTTAAAGGTATAATTACATGATTAGTAAAGGTGGCCGAACAGCACTCACACTTTGTCCATAGAGCTACAAAGTCTGATTAAAAAAAAATTTATCAAAAAATAAAAATTCTGTGAAAATTTAAGCTCAATCCTAGACATCTGAGTCGTGAGATAGCGGAAACCCAACTCAATTTTTGAAAAAATGAAGAATTGGTTTGGATCTGACCCCGAGATCAAAACTATTTTTGGTATTTGTTTAACTGATTTCTGGATAATACACTATTTCAGGTGGGAATATGTTAATGGTGAGTTTCTAGCTACCATATCTTCATATCCTGAAAGTTATACGTAAATCTGTGAACATTTCTGTTTGGGTATGTTACCAATCCTGTACTGTAAAGGTTTAATTTACAATTGACTAATTAAGCTCAAATTCCAACATTGTAACAAATCATAGTACGAGGTTTTTGCACTTATAATGACCTAAGCTCAAGGAAATTGACAATTACAGCACTGCGCAATTTATGAAATAATTTGTGCTCCATACAAAATTATTGTTGTGGGTTTTTCAATCTGAGTTTCACACAAGTTTATCGCAGACGGTTGTTGCAGGTTGCTGTGGCGGTCTAAGCATCTGAGCTGTCGGGTCCAACTCCAAGCAGAAGTTGACTGTCAAACCTTGCTCATCTGCTGGTAAAAAACCAAGGTGAGTGACTGAGTTCATTTTGTTGTAAATTGGTGCTACATTGGAACATTTATAGGCCATTACATTGTGTAAAGTATTGACACAAACGAACTGAAAGTTGGAATGTAGTCGCGGTGCTGTGGTAGCCGTGTGCTACCCGTGTGTTGTGGCTCTGCTACGGGGGGAACACCGTGGATAGTGCAGCGGTACTTCTACGGCGCGGTGCTAGTGCCCGTGGTGGGCTTGTGGAAACACGGAAGGAAGCCCTAGTACGACTTGACTGGATGACTACTACATGTACACCCCTTTACTTGACTAGACCATAGACTGGACAGACATCGTATTCATGCTTGCTGGAACTTGGAAGTAATTATGTTTATGTGGAGTCTAGTCCTGCTTTATTATTCATTTTCAGTTGTTGTAATTGTTCGTTTGTTTTAATTTTAGTAAGACTCAGGCCTAGGCTATTTTTAATATGGCCTAGGCCTAATTCTATTTCTCCATGGGTACTACAACTTTTTTAGTAGTAGCCTAGTTAAGTACAAATTCTTCAACATATAGGTCATTCCTATTTCATAGAAAAAAATTGGCAGTCAATTTACTCCTTTTGTGGTTGCCAGTAGGCATGGTAGGCCTGCCTCGTCTTTTTGTTTACAAGTCTCAGTTTTGCTTAAAATTAAATTCTAGCTCTGAGCAAACTGGAGGTCTGCATTTACATTTCAGAACTCTAGTTCCAATACTGTACACATGTATGCACTGGTCATTATCCACCTCACAATCTTTGCTTGATTTCAGGCTGTAGTACACTTCCTCAAGGTGAAAAGCCGTAAAAATAATCAAATCAATACCAGGATCCGTCCTGGCTTGAACTTAGAAGGTTGGCAGCAGGTTAATGTACTTAACATGCAGTACATCGAGATTTCTGTAGCATGTGAATTTAGGTTAAAAGGTTTTTTGTTTCATTTTTTTTGCAATCAAGCAGTGTGGAAAATCTAGCAAAGGACAATACAGACAGAAAGCTGTTTCATATAAATTTATGTACATTTAACCAGAAGCAGAAGTCTGTTTCACCACTCCAGTCATGTGTTAAGATTTACTGACAATTCACTGAAAAGGAGCGAATTGTATTGCTGCAAATATCAGATTTTTAAATTGCACAAGAGCCAATCCCTAATTAGCCTACATTTTTAATGGTCTAAGCAGGCATTTCTTATAGCAAAATCAACATTAACAATTAGAATTTGATTGTAATTCTTCTCACTCAATTGTGGAATTGTGGCTATTTTAGAAACTGTAAGTACTTCAGCATATCAAAAAGGGAATTTATTGTTAAGCCTGGATGCTGACTGATGTAGTACTATGACTAGATCAATGGACCACCCTGGTTAAAGGAGTGCACAGTATTTATTTAACACTGTTGGCCTGTTGATGCTGAAACAGTCCATGAGAAAAAAACAGATACAGGTCTTGTTCAGCTGATCCAGCGGTCACCATACAAATTGAATTTTACAAGTAATAAACTACCCCCAGTCCCCCATCCTCACTCCCCCCTCCCTCCACCCCTTTTTGTCCTTCGCATCCATTTATGTGTACCGTATCTTTTCTTTCATATTCTTGTCCTCATTGTCATTTTGCCTTCGATTACAATCCTGCTACGATTGAAATGTGTCAGGCCCTCCCCAACTCCCATAAATTGAATTTCTGTAAGATAATCCGTGAAAATTTTCTTTCTGTTGAAAAGCTGTACTGTACATTTACCTCTGAACTTAACATCACAACAAATCTTCTTTGATAGTAGGCCCCTATGAAAAAAAACATTTTCACTTTCTGTAATTGAAAACTATCAAAGATTTTTCAGCTTCCTTTCAGTACTTCCAACAGTTAGGATAACCACTTATTGTTGACACCTCCAGAGGATTTACCCCATGCAGACAGTTACCCCATTCATCCAGTTGGGCTGGGGAAAAAAAAAACTTACACCAAAAGAACGCTCAATACTGAGCCTATAAATCTTCTCAGGTGAGGCAAGGGAATTGATTCTGAGCCCCTTTGACCAATTACACGCATGATTGGAGATGTATGATACTCAGGTGGATTATTAGTTACAGGTAATAGCCTCAAGGTAACAAATCACACCCCCACCTGACAAACAAGATAGCTGTGAGCCTGTGAAAAGCTTGTAGCTACCCTTCTTTTGTTACCAGGAATGTTAGCTCCACCAATCAGGGAGGAGACATGATGTACCCTTAAATACTCAAGGTGCTCTACAGGATTTAACACTTAAATGTGATCTTCATGTGTTTGCTGAATGATTGGCTGGGTTAAAAGGTGTTTTATTCTTTGGGCTTTAAAGCCCTGTCCCCCTGTCCGCACTGGACTTTTTTGGGGTAAAGTACTTGTTCCTAGCTCTATGGTACATGTAACCCAAACGCTGGGTACTTTACCCATTTTAAGTCCAGTGCGGACGTCTCAGGAAGTCTACCTCTGAGTAACTTTGCCCGAGCCGCGCGGGTATTTCTACTGGCCAACTTCTGCCCGGGCAGAATGCCCGAGACACTTTACCCGAGACGAAAAGTCCAGTGCGGACAGTGCGAGTTGGGTAAACTCATGACTCATGAGCCTAGTATTGGTAATTCTTTCGTGCGTGCACGACTGCATGTAAGTTACCCGAGTTAAAAGTCCAAGTGCGGACACTGGTAATATTTGCCCATTTTTCATTTACCCATCGGCTCGGTTAAATTCCTGGGAGAAAAAAGTCAAGTGTGGACAGGGCTTTAGTGTGGAGAAATGATTGAGTGTGGTGTGTGGATTTCAGTACATCATGTATCTGTCTCTCTCGAATGGTCAACTCTAAATGGCTTTTACTTCACACTATCCAAAATCTCAGGGTTGGAACCGGATCAAAGACCAAGATTTGTCCAACCCTTTTCAGTTTTTTCACACTTGAAAAGTTTCAACCTCCCTGAGCCAACCCGGGTAGGACGGCCCAACCGGATCGAAATCAAATCAAACGGACAATATCTGTGTTTCCTACCATGTTTAGCGGCGCTCCACTTTAATGTAAACCACAAAGATTTTGGGATTTTGTTTTCGTTGTTTTCGTTGTGATTTTGTGTGCGCATTTTTTCCCCTGGAAGTTGCAGTCAATGGAGCATGGCATGAAATTAGTGGGTGTTGTCCTTGGGCATGTTTCATGGGAAATGAGGAATAGAAGGTCTTGCTCAGGGAAGTCTAACTATAATGGCTTTGGGGTGATTAATGGGATGGCGAGGGTTATTGATTCAGGAAGATCTGGAGGCTAGAGGAAATTACTCTTATGAGTCGGTAACTTCCACAAACCCAGGACTTTGCATGGTTCTCTTGTGCAGAAATGGAGACATTGAACTTCCATGAGTACTAGGTTTAAGGTTTTGTTTGTGCAGATCAGTTGAATGATTATTATCGAGATGGTCTGACGTAAAGCTTGAATTAGTTCTATAGTGGCCGTACGCCAAACAGGAAACCAAATCTCACATGACAATGGCTAGTACTGCTTTTCGCATGCATTACAATATTCCTTTTAGTTTTGTGGCTTGGTGGGTATTTACAGCAAAGATCCTATTGCTGTGCATGATTGACTACTCTTTCAAAATCACACGCAACCAGAGGAAGAATGCATAGGCAGCCATAGCAAGCAAACTATTCATTTGCTGTGTGATTCTTGCCGAATGAATTATAATAATAATTGTTCAGGTGAAAGGTGCATCCTTGAATTTGACATACTGTATATTTATAACATCGGAGATAGCACTGTCGCTTACTAAAAATGGCGGCCAAGTGATACATGCACGGCATGCTTCACTTTTTGGGCGCCGTACGCGCTATAGGATCTTTGAATACAGTGGATGGTGTTTGAGTATTGTTGGCGGGAAGTTTGCAGTGACCAATTACAGTAGCTGTTTTAAATACTGATCTGACATGTGAATAATTACTATCAGATTGCAGCCCTGTTTATCTGAATGTGGTCATGGTTCCTACCAATATTTGTGCTGGAATTTCTTATGTTTTCCTTCAATCATGACTGCGACCTTTGACGATGGGTATTATCAGTCGGGAACAATCATGAGTTGAACAGATAGTGTAGGTCAAAGTGGCAACATTTGGGCAATCTCAGTATCATTTGTATGAAAATTGTATTCGTTGCCAGACCTGAAAATGAAGTCTCTGCTCTCATGCTTTGTGTTGTGCATTGCAATGGGGCCTATGACTGACTCCATATTGGTCAGTGTCCTGTGTATTTCTTACAAACTTGGAAATGTGTGCTTTTTATTGTCAATAGCCAGGGTTAATACCAGCATGGAGTTCTGTAATTCTAAGAGGTCATAATCACAAACCCCTGGGCAAATAGGGCAATATCCCTTATGCTTCGCAAACTTGACCTATTCTAAATGCCCTATTCAGAGTCTCCCATTAGGTGAAGAATATTGGCAAGGTGAGAAACTGCTGCCTATGATGTGAGCAAGCTCACTTCAGTGCTATCTTTCAAACACACACAATGCTAGTCCCAACCAGGATTGTGGTTTAATAGCAAAGAAAGTGAAGTGAAAATGTGAAATTCACTTTGTGAATTTAAATTTCCTCCCACCATGATTTAACAGAGGCCACTGAAGCCAATGCCTTCATTGCCCTGGTTCTTGGCCTTCGTGCCCCTTCAAATGTTTCCACGTTATGATTTTCCAATGGAAGTACCCCTTGCTATTGAAAAGTGGCCTTGCCCTTTCAGAACCAAATTCAAGGCCTGGAGTTTAAAATGTTCGAGCTTGGAGTTAGCAGGACTTCTTAACTCCAAGCATTGTCATTATTTTGGCTGATGAGCAGTTTGAAGCGGTTCATTGTATTCATACCTCCGGTATATTCATGTTTAATACTAGTTACCGGGTTTGTGCAAATCACTGTGCAGTGTAAACCAGTGTTAGTTGAGATCAGATGAAAGGTTTGGACAGGAAGCTAAATTAAAAACTCACACATTGAATTATTTTTGGGAGGTAGAGGTTATTTAGTCATCCCTAGACAGACTTTATCCTCTGTGCAGTCCTCTCCCTATGGAAAACTCATTCAGCTCACTGATGCACTAAACTAAAGGGCTTTTCACACAATCCAAAATCTCGGGGTTGGAACCGGATCGAACCCCAAGATTTTTTTTAACCCTTTTTTTACTGTGCACTTGAAAAGTTTCCACCCGGAGACGACCTGTGTAGGACGGCCTACCCAGATCAAATTCAACCCTGGTAGGGAACAGGGTTGAAAATCTCAAACCAGTTCCGAAGTTCTGCATTTTTCACTGTGATCCAATATGTCGTATTTGCCGGTTCACCAAAATGTACTCCTATTGTAAACGTTGTGTCTCTTCGATCCAGTTTGAAAACTTGCCGGGCTTAACCGGGGCACATCCGGGTTGGTTTCAACAAGGATTGAAAAGGAGATAGTTTGAAAAGATCTAGATCTCTTTGGCCTTGCTGGGAGCATCTTGCGGGGCACATCTGGGTTGGTTTCAACAAGGATTGAAAAGGAGATAGTTTGAAAAGATCTAGATCTCTTTGGCCTTGCTGGGAGCATCTTTTCCTTCCTCCATGCTGGGAGGGAAACTAACCAACAAATTGAATCCATTCAGCCAGTGCACTTTGTGTGAAGGATAAAAGGGTCGTACTGATTGGGAAGGTGGTCTGTGTCCGTTCTCAAGGTTTCATATTGTAGTGATTATACTGGGGCAGTGCAGATCAGAGAACTAATGATTTTCCAGCACAAAAGTGAAGAACAGATCTATGTAGGCCTAACTGATTTGTCCTTTTGAATGTGAATACAATTTAGTGAATTTAGTGAAGGCTAAATGACAAGAGGGCAAGAACATGCAAGTATAAAGATACACATCTTTACTCCTACATGTACATGTAACTCCCTGCATTTTATTAATTTCAGGTCATTATTTTGGCAGATGAGCATTTTGCATCAGTTTACTACACGTACATGTATTTGTATTAATACAGAATGAGCTACAGATTCCTAGCCATAGGCCTTAGTAAATTATGGTCGAGCTATGTAGCTAGACACCGTTGGTCATTCCTGGGGCCAATTTCACGGCGCTGCTTAGCACAAAAATTTGCTAAGCATGACATTTCAGTCTTAATAAAAACAGGGTTAGCAACGAAATTTCCATTTGCTGTGTATCACTTGTGATTGTTCTTTGGCTGTTGTTCACTGACCATGAACATCAAATGAAAGTTTTAACTGTGATTTGTTTTATTGGGCAAGACATTTTTGTGCTTAGCAGCGCCGTGAAATTGGCCCCAGGTTATAGCAGCGCTTTTGTGGTTTCCTGGCCTACATGATTTCCAGTCCATGTCTACATCCAGTTTGTCTGCAGACATTGATTTTTACAAGGCAGATGACACCAGCATGTATGATCTGTGAATAGAATACAAGGCCTGTGACTCAAAATAACTGTGTGAGTCAGACATTTACGATGGACCAAATGGCCTTCAGTTTCAGCAGGGGTTAAAATACATTCATCGTAACTTGTCACTTTACTTTAGCAAGCGCCCTGATTTCCCTGACCTGAGTCAGAGATAATTCTGTTCCATTCATAAATTTCTCAAATAGAAGATTGTTAGCCCTAAATATTTGGTCAAATTTTAACACTAACTGTGCCACACCTCAAAGCCAACACATCTTCACTGTTTTAACAATTTATAACTTATTTGAAAGCATTGCTTGGAGTTAGGAGGGCCTGACATATTTTGATCCTAGCAAGATCTTTTGAAGGTTAAATGCAGCAGGAGGACAAGAACATGCAAGTAGAAATACACAATGAGTTTTCACAGAGCAGTTACATGTACATGTACATGTACAATCTACTAATTTCAGTGACTCTGTGACTTTGGGCTCTTAAAGAGTTGAATAGAGAATAGGTTGATGTTGAATGTCTAGAGTGATAATCTGCTTAGAAATCAATTTGTGAAAAATAAAAGTCAGGATTTGTGTCTTTTGCTTTTCCTTTTCCATGCAGCTTGCAGTTGTCACTATGGTTTCCGGCAAACCAGATCTCTTCTAGCTCATTGTGACTGCCAGTCGCATGTAGTGAGGGGATAGTTACAAACCCATCAGCAGTCCCGATTCCTGTGACTTCTAACATGGCTGCCCGGCCGAGTCTAGCTCTGGTCCTAGTTCTCCATCTAACAGCAACTGTGATTGGCCAGTTGGTGGTGGTCAACCGGCCGCTGGAGGTGCCGATTGGCCGGACCGTTCTGCTGGACGAGAGCGTGCTTGCCTTCCAGACCCTCGGCGAGGATGACCAGTGTAAAGTGGAAGTCGCCGTCGATGAGCCTTTCTTCCAGCGAGTTGGAAAGCTTGAACCTCAGGTAAGAGGAGAACGATTAATTGTCATGTGACTTCCATGAAATTGAAGTCACCAAAAGAAAAAAAACGTCATTGTGAAGTATTTCTGAGGAACAACAAATTTCTCCGGGTGGAAGAAAAAGGACCCAACCCTAAATGACAGAAAGAAATACACCAAATTCCCTGTTTAAAGTGGAAAGACGTGATTAAAACAAAGGATATCCTTTGTCATAGTGTATCTAGCCTAATACATGCTCACACTTTACATGCACCATAGTGACCGTTATTGACCTGCCAGGGCCAATTTTACCAATGCTTTGCAATCATCGCTTAAGCCCAAATCCATCGCTAAACGGAAAACTGCTATGCAAAGTAGCGATTGATTTTCCATTTAGCGCTGGATTTGGGCTTTAGCGATGATCGCAAAGCGTTAGTGAAATCAGCCCCCTGCTTGGCCTCACAGACTGATTGAATAGTCACTAGTGTTATTATCCTGCCCGGCTTATTGTGAGGCAATAATAATGCATCTTGTTGACTTGATCTCATTCCAATTTCCTGAGTGTTGCAAATCACATAGATCTGTCTCAGGTTTCAACAGAAAAGGGGTGAAAAACACTCTATTAGTACTGTATACATGTAAGTTTCAAGGACTCCTTTCAGTGAATTTTACTGATATCTTGGTAGTCTGACTTTGTCTGACCTTTGCTTTCTTGGAGAACCCGAGATTGATTTCACCAAACTCATCGTAACTCACTATCAATCGTAGGACTTATGATGCATTTCCAGCCCTATACATTACATACATGTAGGAAATGTAGGATATGGTGGGTTTTCCTTCGTAACTCAATCAATTATAATAGGGTTTTGTGAAATCGACCCCAGATCACATTTTAAACATTGAGGGATGAAACCTATAGCATTGGTCTACAGGCCTTATTCTGTTCATCCCAATGAGAATAATGTGTTGGACCATGGTTGAACTAAAAGCTACACGTGTACATTGTTCAAAGCAAAGCCTTTAGGCCTAATGTGCACAGAATCTGAATGGCGAATCGGATAAAGCGTGTTTCCTTCCATTTCCTAGTTACTTCTTGTACCTTCACACATGTATGGGTCTATAAATGTAATTGTGCCGGAATTTTTACATTTACTAGTCTAGACAGCACCGCTGGAGGATTAGTTGAAAACCAGCTTGATGTCTGGCCGTCCACTCCCAGCCAAGCTTCAGAAACAGTAACGAAACAAACTGCTGGCTGTAAGGCCCTTTACAATACCTACATGTACCCCAATTTGAGCAGGATGGCCTGTCATTCTCAGTGGGACATGAAGCCCCATAGTCTGCCCTCAGAACACTTGTCCCCATTATGAAGCCCAGCAAAACCCTCAAGTCTGTTTTCTTTTCTTGTCAGCAAGGCGGAGGGGAGGTTAGACCTATTGCTCTGATTTTAGATTTGAAAATGAAGATGGAAACTAATAAACTGCTGTAAATTGTTCATCAGGAAAGTAATGACTTGATTTATTTAATGTTCTAATTTCATAGGACCTGATCCATCCTGAGGTTTCAGTCCTATATTCAAAATGAATCCTAGATTCAAATCATCAGTATCCTCCATGTGAAGAATAAGAAGCTCCTCTACACGGTTCAACCAAAACTGATAAAATGACGTGGACGGTGGAATATACAATCTGTGACTACCCTAGAGCAGCAAAACAAGTGGTGTGATCATTGCAATTTTGTTATAAAAACAATTTCTATTCTGCTCAATTCAGTGAATCAGTGAATTGCATGGAAGAATCTGTTTACATTCAGCAAATCAGATCGTTTGAAACTTTTTTTTAAAAGGAAGAATTAGCCTAAAGAAGGCCCTTGAATGTAGAATTGTACTTTGTGGTCTTATAATATGTTGACCCACAGAGGACTTTGACAAAGTATAAGAACATTGCCTAGAACAAAATTGATGGGTAGATTTAGAGCAGGAGTGTTATTTAGTGTGATACTTCTGAGAGAAACAACTTCAAACCCTTACAGTCTTTTGTATACCTTTTAACCTGGGCTGCTGTGAAACCTATTAACCTCTGATCATACTGATACCTGTAGATCCATGTGTCTGACCTACATGTCAGGTATTCCCATCTGTTTAATGTTGAATTATCCCTTGATTATGTGGGAGGAAAACCTTTGAGATAAGAAAAAAACAGGCTTGTAAGTTGTGTCCAGTGCCACTTGTGGGATTTGTGGATGGTAGAGATAGTGGAAAACAAATAAAAAACTGAGCACTACATCAACACATTTTTACCCCAGTGAAGCAGGTTAATAACAAGCTGTAATTTACCAAAAATGTTCACTGCTGTGCTCATTATCCAGGGATGTGAAACTTCAGATTTTAATCTAATTTCAGAATATTTTGTTTAGATTTTAACTCAAAAGTTCAGCTTTCGTCTACATCTGCACTGTACAAAAGTGTAGGAACTTTTAAATTTAGCTTTGTCCTTGGTGTTAATACAGAAGAGATTGTAACATGTAGTTACCGCAAACCTTAGTACCGTATTTAGATCGTAGGAGTAGGACAAGTCATTGCAGCGAGCACGTACACACCATGTGTACTTCTCCTTGAACTATGCCGGCCATACTATGAACCTACGTAACTCCTAATTTCACACTAATTTAGTGTTGTTATTAGACTGGCAACAATAACTCCCAAGCCTAGGTCTAAGAGTCTTGTGAGACTAACTAATCCTCCAGACTTGACCCAGATTATCAGGAAATTGCACTTTCAAATACATGTACCTCAAAACAAGGTCAGCTGGGTGAGTCACTAACCTGTGCTTTGGTCATTGTAATCTGTTCTGCAGACTCTCACACCACGTTCAGTCTATAGGTCCAGGACTTTCCCTGGCAAACCCATAGTGTGGATGCTTGCCTGGACATGTTCTGTTGCCCCTGCCAAATGTGTTGGGTTCGGGGACAATTTTGCAGCCGGAGAGAGGGGAAGATTCGAACACAGTGTGGATGGATGGTTGTAAAAATGATAAGGCATAGATCTCCAAACTACCGCCCCCAACAAAAAATAATGATCGTAACTTCTCTGAATCTGAATGCAGTGCGATCAGAGTTACCATTCCACTTCATTGCCTTCTAACAGCTGCTCTAGACAAGTTTTCCTTTTTTTGATGAGAGGAGTATTGATAAATTTATATCAGCTGTAAGCATCATTTTTTGATGATATGAAATACAGTTTAAAAGCTAATGATCAGAAATTTTGATTACCGTGATTATTCAAAGGGCTGGATAGCTCAGTTGGTAGAGCACCTGTATGGTACTGTATTCAGGAGGTCGCTGGTTCGAATCCCGCTCTAGTAAATTTTTCTTTGTTTACCTTTAAATGACTTATAATTCAGACAGTTTCCCTTGTGGTTATTTGATGAATATATTAAAAACTCAAAGACTTCAATTTTTTTATTTGTGTCGCGGGTCGGAGCTTGAAGTTGACAGTTTTCATCTCGTAGGTCAATGCCCCACACTCGGTGCTTCTAAATACCGTACCTCAGAAGTTTGCAGATGTGGAAATAATTTCATTTGAATTGAATTTCCAGATGGAATCATTATTGCAATAATTTTGTGTATAAAATTTGAATAACACAGCCCATCCCCATATATGTACAGGTTGTACAGTCTGTATCATGCTATATCTAACGGCATGAAAAACCATCCGCCATTACTGCGGTGTCCCCGCCCGCCTTTTGTGTGTAATACCTGAATCCAACTTGCGATTCATGTAATTGGCCCTGTGGTAAATCAAGGGACATACACTCTGCAGTATTGAGTGTGGTTGAGCGGAAATTCTTTTGTTGCTACTCAGTGGGCACAAAAGGCGGACGGAGACACCGCAGTAATGGCAGACGGTATGTCGTGCCGTCGGATCGGTCTACTGCACTTATCCAACAATTATGTAGGCTACCTGTATCATGAGCCTACGCTAATGGGTCAAAGACCAAACTTAAATAAAAAGGTTTTTGGTGCTAAAAGCAAATTTTGGTGCTTAAGCAGCTCTATCAAACTGGCCCTGATGACAGAAGTCTCGGCACACAGTCATTCAAGTTTCTCAGACTAAAATTTTCTCTGCAGGATGCAGAAATTAGATTCTCTTCCCAAGGAATACCAAAGAAAAAACATTACCAACTCAAGTTAACCTACATGTATATTGCATTTCAAGATAAGGAAGACTTGGAAGTTTACATGATGGTGTGAGTAGTTCTAGATAAGGCCGCATAAAAAAAGTTCAAGTGCATGTAAGCACATGTTTCACTGACATTTTATGGGCCTTTGAAAGAACGAAAAGGCCAGATTCACCGACAGAAATGATTAACTGCTCTATATATTTAAGCTGACCTTTATATCAAAGAGTCAAGTTGGTAGGCTTGTACTGTTTCTGGTAGATATAAACTAGGAAAAGAACTGTATATGGAAGTCGCCACTAACAAGGGTAAAATGCCAGCCAAGGTTAAAGTTTAATTGAGACCAGATTCACATTGTAGTTTGTTTAAGAATGAGGAGTGACGCCATTTCTAACCATAAATATAAACACTTACAGAGCTTTAGTTTGGCTCAGGTTCAATGAGGTTTAGGTCACTGATGGAGATATTAAGAGGACTGCCTGGCTAGGGGGAGTAGGAAGTCTGGTTGTCGCTGGGTGACTTTCCTCGCCTTCCACCGCCCACTGTGACCGCCTCCCAGAAAAGCGGATTTATGGATTGTTTAACCCTACCCAATTCTGTGGATTTTCCAAATTTCAACAATTATTCATCTTGAAATGTTCTCCCACGTCTAAAAACTCTCAAACTAAAACCCAACTTAAAGGTACTTTCAACGTTTGTATCATACCAAAACAGATATTTTCACAGATTTACCTATAATTTACCGAATATACTGTAAAAAATTGTTTGCCTGAAATGCTGTTTTTATCCAGAAAAGCCAATTGACCAAAAACAATTTTGACCTTCGGAACATCCTGTGAAAAGATGAAACAAATTATGTGGTTGTTTTCCACCGTTTTCTCAAAAAGTGGGCACACTGGGAATTTCACAGATGACTTTTACTGTATTTTTCTTGATATTTTCACCCATGAATCTGTATTTCTTTGACAAAAACCTAAGTATGATATTACCTGAAAAATTGTACCTACAATTGCTTGAACAGAAAAAAAAAATTGTAGGTATATACCGGTAGTTTTAAAAGTTGGTAACCGAGTGCAGGACATTGACAACAGGGCTAGAAGTTCATCTTGAATTGAATGAGGTGCTGTATGATATTTGAGATGCTAATTATAGTTCCTCTGTCCTTCTGTTTACAGGTGTTTGACTGCGAGTTCTTTCCAGGGACCATCAGGTACGTCCACTCAGGGTCCCCTCTCCTGGACCACGACGTCATCAAGCTCCGAGCCTACATGCTGATGGACACAGACACTGTCATCGAGACCTTCTACATCACCGTCAACATAACCCAAGAACCATATCGGGTCATCAACCCGATGATGAACATCGAAGTGGACGAGTTTAACGGTATCTCGGACCCAATCGATATGCGCATCTTGGATTTTGACTTTGATCGTTCACCAGAGGCCTCCTGCTATGTGAAGATTGACACGTTAGCGAGCGGAGTCCCCCGATATGGACATCTAATCCGGGGTGAGGGGGATGATACCAGGGACGTCAGAGTTCTCTACGAGAACTGCGACGACTTCTTATACTTGAATCTCAGATACCAGCATGTTTTGCCGCCGTCGCCGAATATGGATTACATTCCGCTGACCGTTGAAGTCGACGATCCGCAGAAGCACGATCAACCATTCTCGGAACGTTTCTTCCTGAGGGTGAACATCATTCCTGCGTTTGAGAACCAAGACCCCGTGGAGGCATTCCTGGCCCAGTATATCCTGGATGTGGATCAGTTTATCCTGACAACAATCACCACTGATATTATGTCAGGAGCAGATGATGAGACAAGAGCGAATGACTTGGTCTTCTACGTCAGGAAGCCTCCAGGTCCTGGTGAGGGAAGTATCGTCCACTTGGATGACCAGAGTCGACCGATCGAATCCTTCAGCCAAGCGGACCTGACACGATTCAACATTGCCTACAAAGCTCCCGACAGGAGCTACCCCAGTGTCAGATTGATTGAAATCGAATTTGTCGTCTATGACGAGTATTTCGCAGAGAGTAAACCAATCACGTTAACTGTTGCTGTGCATCCTACCCAGACCAACGCACCAAGAGTCTCAATCAATCGTGGGCTCACGTTGCTCGAGGGACAGTCCCGTCCCATCCGGCCACAGAACTTTCAAGTCGTAGACAACGACAATCTAAATAGGGTCCGAATAAAAGTTGTGGGTGGCCCAAATCACGGCCGGCTTCTTCTGAACAATCGACCCATGATCATGTTTACCCCGCGAGACATCGAGGATGGCTCAGTGGTTTATCGTCATGATGACAGTGACACGCTGAAAGACAGTATAGAACTTCGCATTACTGACATGTCGCATACCGTTCACACCGCATTCCCTATTAACATTCTTCCCAACGATGACAGTGCTCCTACGCTGATACGAAATATTCAAATTGAGGTCAATGAAGGTCAGACGGTGCGCATCACACGCTTCGCCCTTCTTGCTTCCGATAAGGACTCTAACGATGACTACATCGTGTACAGGATCACAGCTCCTCCAGCAGCTGGAGAGATCCTCAAGAAGTATTCAGAGGACAGCTTTGGTTATCCGGTCACCGACTTCACCCAGAGAGATCTCTTCCGGGGAATGATCTACTACCACCATCTAGGTCGTGAGGAGTTCATGGATTCCTTTGATCTGATCCTCCTGGACAACTCCCTCCCACCCAATGTCTCCCCGACTCAAGTCGTTCTCATCAGCATCTTACCAGTCCACGACATCCCGCCCCAGATTTACCCCGGTACCACAAACTCCATCACCGTCAAGGAGACGGAAATTGCTTTCATCACGAGAGAGCACCTGCGATATACAGATGCTGAATCTGAAGATGGGGACTTGCGATATACGATCACCACCCCTCCGTATGTTGTCGCAACGCACAGTCTTACGGATGCCGGTCGGGTTTTCTCAACTGCGGGCATTGTCATGCCGATGAAAGATCCCACAGTTCCTGGGCTCCGTTCCTTCCAGCAGCGGGACATCGACCACCACACAATAGCCTACATGCCACCATTTAAAGAAATCGGACCCACTTCACGCGAGATCCGATTCCTGTACTCCATGTCAGACCTGTATGGTAACATCGTACTCGGACAGAGCTTTGACATTACAGTACTTCCTGTCAACAACCAGCCCCCGGTGATATTCACCAATAACCTTCAGGTGGCCGAAGGAGGGGTAATGAGGATCCTACCCACTCAGTTTACAATCACAGACATGGACACATCCATGCAGGATCTTATAGTTACTCTGACATCTGCTCCGCAGTATGGACAGCTAGTCGTTGGAAATGTCAACCTTACGGAAGGGGGTACATTCTCAGTTGGGGACCTGAGTGCTGGAAGAGTCAGGTAAAGTAGAAGATTACTTTCCCAACAAAGTCATAATCATTTTTCAGAATACATCTATGTAGAAAGGAAAGGGTTATTCATTGCGGTAGTTACAAATAAGGAAAAAGGTGATCAAAGTCAATTGATGTCGTGTTGCTGGTAGTAACTGGCAGCTGGTACTGCTAGCCTTCATCAGGCAACTGAAGGACTGGATGTTGCGGTGTCCGTTATATCCTGTTGGTCCGCGTCCGTGTTCACCATACCGTGTTCAGCTGACGTCGTACAGGTCTGCGAATTGATGGGGGTGTGTTCTCGTACACCGAAGGCATGCCGAGGACACGCCCCCAGCCAACCACAGAGTGAATGAACTGTATGACATCTGCTGGAAGTGACCCGTTCGACGTCTGCTAAATGCAGTATGGTGAACTCGGACGTGGACCAACAGGATATAATGAACACCGCAGCATCCAGTTCTTCACTTTAATACCTGATGAAGGTGAGCAGTTCCGGAACATCGCTTCCAGCAACACGATCGACTTTGATCACCTTTTTCCTCATCTACATGTAGTTGTCTTGTATACCTGTAGCTGAAGGTGACTTTAATATTCAGTGTGCAGGTCTGTGAAAGTCGGTCAAGTGATACATTTATTAACTCCGTGTTTGCAGGAGGGAAATTGGATAGTGTGCTTAGTTAAGGCTGGTGTAACTACGGAAACCTGCCCTTCTGCAGAGGAAGCACTGCAATTTCCTTCTTTGCAAGAGCCTTATCACCGTCTTCAAATTATGAACACACCACAGGACTTTCATGATTATTAAGAAGAAGATCGCAAGTCATAAATTTCTCCCCAACCTTTGATGAGCAATAACCTGTGATACCAACACAGCAGAGAAAAAAATATTTCTTTGAAAGAATAGGCATTCATATGAAGACAACTTCACAATTTGTAATTGATTCTAGATTTCAGACTTTAACAGTGCTTGGTTAAAGGTACTATCATGCTTTGGTAGCATACGGAAACAGAAATCTTCACAGATTTACATATAACTTACAGGGTATAAAGATGGTGATAGAAACATACATTTCTGCCTGAAATGATTCAGAAAGAGTAAAACCAATTACTAGAAACAATAGAGAGAAAAAAGTATAGAGAAACAATTATTATAATGAATACATGGCTTGAGTTATTGTGTGTTGTTAGGTAAGGCACATCGTTAATTATTGTTAATTGAAGAGAAGATTCATTCCACAATTCTTTTTTGCAACATTTTAAATAATCCTAATTTCCCTTTAAAAACATAAAAATTTGTGGTAAACTTTAATGTTTTTTGAAAAGTGAACAAAGAAAAATTGACTGGAGCGGGATTCGAACTGGCGACCTCCTGAATACCGTACAGGCGCTCTACCAACTGAGCCATCCAGCCCTACATTGGTGGTGACCCCAATAGTCAACTATCTTTGTTCGTTTGGCAGTCAGAAGCCATGAAACCACGCACACACCGCCATACCCCAGGGATCGTTTTAATGATACACGCAACAATGTTGCAACCTGGGAACGGCACATGTGGGATCGCTCAAAGAGGATACGGCTTTTTAATTAATATAATCATCAAATAACCACAAGGGAAGCTGACTGAATTTCAGTTGTCAGTTTTTTAAAATTTATTTCTTCCATAGATACATCCATGGTGGATCTGAGGTACCTAGTGACGAGTTCACAGTCTCAGTCTCTGATGGCGTTCATAGTGTATCCCGCAAGGCTCTTGTGAGTGTGTCTCCAGTGAACGACCAGATTCCAGTGATGATGCCCAACTTGATCTCGGAGCTGACACTGGCTGAGGGCGGGGAAGTCCCTATTACAACGGAGGTCCTTGCTGCAACTGACATCGACACCAACAACATGCTGCTGCATTTCATCATCGTTCAGCACCCGAGGCGCGGCGTGGTGCTGAGGAACGGCATCATAGTCAACCGCTTCACTCAGCTGGATGTCAAACGAGGAAGCATCAGTTACGTTCACATGAGCGGCGAGACTGGAAAAGTTCCTGTGCATGATTCCATCACCTTCGTGGTGTCTGACAAGAGTGTGCCTTCGGCTGCTAACCTTCCTGTTCACAATATTGATATCACCATCAACCCTGTGGACAACCAAGCTCCTGGAATAGTTTTTGGGAATCCCTACTTTGTCAACGAAGGAGATAAGGCACCGTTGACCTTGGATGTCTTGAGCGCCATCGATCGTGACTCGGATCTTGACCAGTTGACCTTCCACATTGTTGGTCAGCCACAGTGGGGTCTGGTTGAGAACATCTTGCCAAGTCCTGGATATGAGAAGAGCAATGCTGGCAAGCCGATTGTGTTTTTCCGTTATCAAGACATCCTCAACGGGAATATAAACTACGTCCAGTCCAAACATGCTGGCGTGGAACCTATGTCTGACTCCTTTGTCATGTATGTCTCAGATGGAGAGCACCTCTCACCAAACGTTTCATTCATCGTGAACATCATTCCTGTGAATGATGAAGAGCCAGTTCTGACTGTCAGCAACTTCAGTGTCTTTGAAAATTCCTTCTTCAAAATGGGCACCGACCAAATCATTGCCAGCGATTTGGACGTACCGATGGAGATGCTGATGTTCTCTGTAGTCAAGTCCCCGCAGTATGGCAGCTTAGTAGACTGGGCACTGCCTCTTGAATCCCGCACTCCCATCTTTGACTTCAATCTCAATCAGCTCTTAAACACGCTGCGTCTCACGTACGTCCATGATGGCTCCGAGAGTTCCGATGACAATTTCGCTGTCAGGATCACGGACGGGAAGCACACCGTAAGCAAATCAATCTTTGTCACGGTCATCCCAGTTAACGATGAACCTCCTGAGATCATCAAAAATGCAGGCATTTCGATTGACATCCATGAGAGCCGTGTTATATCACCGGTTCTCCTCTTGACGACGGACAAAGATACCCCAGCAGATGAGCTTTACTACAGCATCCTGACTCTCCCCAAGAGAGGAGTTCTTCAAAGCAAACTTCCCGATGGCACCTGGACAGACATGGTGGTATTAAATTCAAACTTCACTCAAGAAGACCTAGACTTGAACCTCATCAGGTATCTCCACACCTCAGAACTGGGCTCCAAAGGTCTGGACCGCTTTCGTTTTGCCGTCACTGATGGTGTCCATTCAACAGGGAAGCAGAGTTTCCGCATTGACATCACCAACACCAAGAGGGAACCATTGCAGTTGATCAATACCGGCTTGGAGGTCCTAGAAGGAAATTTTGTCGTCATATCCCCGGAGATCTTGGCAGCTTTTGATAACAGCAACAATCTAGCCGATATCTCATTCACAATCAATAACATTCCCACTGAGGGCCAAGTTGAAGACATTTCCCGGCCTGGAATTCCCATCTCAACTTTCTCCCAGATCGCCATCGTCGGACAGCGTGTGATATACGTGCACAAACGCACAGACCGCATCCGCAATGATAACTTCATGTTCAGTGTGACCAATGGATACCAGACCAGGAATGACACCTTCCACATCGTGGTGATTCCCGTAGACAATGCCTTACCGGCTCTTGTAATCAATGAACCGTTTGAGGTACCAGAGGAAGGATTCCTCATCCTTCCACCAGCCAATTTGGAGGCGATAGATCAAGACACTCCTCCGCAGAGAGTAACATTCATTATCACACGCCCGCCACAGTTTGGCACCCTCTTACTGGGCGGAGTACCAGTCATTGATCGGTTCACCCAATACGATCTCAATAACTATGACATGGCTTATCAACACGACGCTAGCCTCGGTGAAACTGAGTCCGACAGTTTCTACTTTATCATCACAGACAACTCCAATGAAGGCTTCACCGTGGATAACACCATCGTCAACCATCCAGTGGAATTCAGCATAAATATTGACCGGATGGACAACCAACCTCCGCGGCTGGTCATCAACCAGGTACCGGTCAAGATGGAATCCAGGAATGGTCGCTATGCCTTCATCATCAGCCAGCAGGACCTGTACGCCGAGGATGAATGCACAGCCGATGGAATCTCGTTCATGATCACGCAGGAGCCACAGCACGGCTACTTGGAGAATCTAGCAACCAGACAGAGGGTGGAGGGTGAGTTTACCCAGCAGCAGGTCAACGATAGGAGCATCATGTACGTCATGAGGCAGAACATCAGAGTGAACAACGATAGCTTTATATTCTCACTATATGACTGCAATGGGAATGCACTGATGAGTCAAAGGTAAGATCAGGCACACTGTTTGTTGCATGAAACTTTTTTCATCAAGGGGGACAATGCTCCTTAATACTGGGCCAATGATATGTGTGTTGAAAAGAAAACCACAGCTAGTCAAAAGAATCTGTTAACAGGGAACTACACGGTCTAAAAAATACACTCAAATCGACCCCAGATGTCATATAAATGCCACAGGGGGAGAAGCAGCTTACCACTAGGTGCACATGTTGCAAAATCCAAATCCTGAAATTTTGTCTTATCATATGAGTTTGCTATTAAGCAAAGCCCAAATTGTGCTAAGCAGCTTTATAATGAAATTAGCCTGTGATTCATTGGTTCTCGGACCAATGTTATTAATTTTTGTGTTTGATGAAAACTCTGCCTCAACACCTCTCACAGGTTTGAATTGAAGTGGCCCACCATCCAGTTCACGCGAGGTGACTACATGGTGTGTGAGGCGGTCGGTACCTTGCAGATTAATATCATGCGCACCGGATACCAATCCCTGTCCTCCTTTATTGACATCGAGGTGAGTGACATCACAGCGGTAGCTGGCCAGGATTTTGTTCCTCCGAGGGCTCGGCAGATCCAGTTTGACCCAGCTGTTGGCATGGCTACATATGATGTGGACATCATAGCCGATGAGCTGGAGGAGAATAGGGAACGATTCCGTCTGAAGCTGACGTCACCGGTAAATGCCATTCTTGGAGAGCATGACAAACTGACAATCATCATCAAGGACTCCAAGAATGGTAAGCATGAACCCTTCCCAATCTCCCCCAACTGACAAACTTATGAGAATCATCAAATAACCACATGGGAAACTGACTGAATTAATTTTAAGTCATTGAAAAGTGAACAAAGAAAAATTGATTGGAGCAAGATTCATACAAGCGCTTTTACCCACTGAGCTATCCAGCCCTATGTTGGTGGTGTCCCTAATAGTCAATCATCTTTGTTCTTTTGGCAGTCAGAACTCAGAAGCCATGAAACCACTCACATACCGCTATATCCCAAGGATCATTTTATTGATACGCGCAACATTAGCAATGCTGCAACCCTGAGAACTTTACATGGGGATATGGTAATCAATATAATCATTAAGTAACAAGGGAAACTGACTGTATTAAGTCAATAACAAGTGAACAAATAAAACAAATCTACAAAATTTAGGAAAGCAGTTCTTAGTATTATAGACTAGTTTGCAAAACAGTCTGTCAGAAACAATCCATATACCAACGATTGTATTATTTGTATTTTTTGATAGGTGTTTGCAAAGGTGAGAATCATGGGATGACCATCACAGACACTCTCTCGTCCTGCTGCCCAGATCAAGGGTCTCAGTCCCCAGTTCTTCTGCCATCATGTTGTTCCGATCCAGGACCCATCCAACCTGGCCTCCCTTACCCAGGGCCAGTTATTCCCCAGGAACACCCTGCCATTCCGGGTGAGGACACCTTTGTCTTCCCTCCAGTACCTGGAGGAGGCGGCGGTCTATCCCCAGAGTACCCGGGTGGGTACCCTGTTGTGCCCGAAGCTCAACCCCTGCCTGATGGATACGTACCTCAAGGGGGAGGCTTTGTCCCGCATGACCAGGATCAAGGCTTGGTTTATCCAGGAGAAGGACATGGTTTTGTGCCTGATCCAGAAGTTGGGTGCTGTCCTCCGGACCCTGTTCCTGGAGACGGGGGAATTGGGTACCCGTACCCTCAGCAGCCTCAGGTTAACCCTCATGAACCTGCTGTGTACCCACAGAACCCAGGTGTATACCCACAAAACCCAGGTGTATACCCAGAGTATCCGGGAGTCAACCCACAAGATCCCATATCATATCCCCAGAATCCAGGTGTGTACCCACCAGATGCTGGACCCAACCCACAGTATCCCGATGCCAGTCAGTGGAACCCAAATAACCCCACTGGCAGAGGTCATCAAACATACCCGGATGGTACCCACAGTGGAGGCGCTCCACCTAGGACCTACCCAGGTGATTTCCATGGCCAACTGTATGATGCCCAAGGTAATCCAGTGTGGCTTCATCACACTGGCGGAGGACAGCCATATGTGCCAGGTCAAGATGCCAATCCCGCTCCTCAAGGGAGACCCGATCAAGATCCCTACAACTCTCAGTACCCACCCAGTCAGGGGTGGAATCCTCAGTATCCACCTGTTGGGACAAACCACCAACCCACTGGCCAAGATCCGTACTATCCAAGTAATCCTGCTCAGAATCCTTACCCGGGTAGAAACCCATACCTCCCTGGACAAACATCTCAATCACAGGCCAGAGGCCCAGTGTACGCTGGCCAGGACCCTAATCCTAACCCCTCTGGGAGTCAGGCTGGTGGTGTACCAGGTCGAGTATCTAATGGACAGTCTATTCACTCTAGACCTGGTTGGAAGACGCTGGGCCAACCTGTTGATGTTTGGACCAACGGTTCAACCACAGTATGGACTGTAAGTGTACTCTTATTCAATAAACCTATCTTATTTTATTCTAACTTTGTGAATAAATAATATCAGACTAAACCTTAAGAACACCTTAATTAAACATCAAAGGCTGGATACCTCACATAGTGGAACACATGAACCATGTTTCACAGTTCTGAGTCTTGATCCACCCATAATGTCGTTGTCTTCCTTTCATCCTACCCAGCTCCATGGGATAGCTTCCACACCGGGTGTCGTCAGAGGCCACTCCTTACCACCTTCCTCCTCTTCATCATCAACCTCCTCCCAGCATTCTCAGCCATTCCCTACGGTCGTACAGGGACATTCCACTGGTCCGTCCACCTTTGACCCCTCTGAACCTGCTCCTGATCACCAGGAAGGTCCGTCGGTTCAAGGAGAAGCCAACCAGGAGTCTGTGAGTCTTACATGCTTACTAACTGCCCATAATTTTGCCTCCTCCCCTGTAGGGCAGCAACAGTTCTGTCTGTCCTGGGCCAAACTCTGAAGGTCTGGTTGAGGTTAGACATTTCACTTTCCACGGTCCGTCGCCAGGTGTTCTTGGGCCGACCACGCCTTCTCCTTCCTTCTGGAGTCCAGTGCAAAGCTATCCTTGTGAATATGTCATCAGCTTTTCTTAAGATATGACCAATCCATCTCCACCTCCTTCTCATGAGTGAATTAGTCTTTTTTCCCCATTTTTTAATGTAACTTCAGCCCCCGCCTGGATGTACAACCACCAGTAAGAATGAGTTTCTTGTAGAAGAATCAACTGGTGCCCTGTATCAATGCAACGGGAACCAGTGGATTCGAGTTGAATGGAGCCACATCCAAGCTGATGATGCGGGGACTAAAGATGTCGGATGCGATGAAGGTGAGGATAACAAATCATTTTATAAATGTCTTGATCTTAATTATGGAGGCATTGCCTTGGTGCCCCTGATCATTGCCTTGGTGCCTCTGGTCATTGCCTTGGTGTGCCCCTGATCATTGCCTTGGTGCCTCTGGCCCTGGTCATTGCCTTGGTGCCCCTGGCCCTGGTCATTGCCTTGGTGCCCCTGGCCTTTGCCTTGCTGCTCCTGGTCATTGTCTTGGTACCTCTGGTCATTGCCTTGGTACCTCTGGTCATTGCCTTGTTGCCGTGGTCATTGCCTTGTTGGTGTCCCTGGTCATCCCTTTGATCTGGCCTGTCAAATGTCGAAGCAGTCATATCTCACACTATCATTCAAGTGCCCTTTGTATCCAGATGGAAAATAATCTTTCCACAGACCAAACTTCAAGCTTTGAAATTCTAACCATCACTGCAAATAAAGGGCTTGAATCTAGAATGAACTCAAGGAAGAAGCTGCCATTTCAATCGCGACAAATATTAAAGTGCTTTCCCTGATCCTTGTATTTCTAATAATTCTGTATGTGCATCTAGGCTGGAATGAACTGGACGGTATGTGTTACCATCTGGTCACTCAGCCAGAAACGTGGAATGATGCCCAGAGGCTCTGCAGAGAGAGGTGAGGACACGGTCATAACACGCTTGACCATTCAACATTCTTGACCATTAAACCTTCTTGAATCTCTTCAGTCAATAAAGATTAAATGAAGAGCCACGAGTGGAGTTCACAAAACACTGACATTAATCTTAACTTGGAGCAGCTTAGAGTTTAGAAGGGTCTGATGATTCAATCCTAGCAGGATCTTTCTCAAAGGCTGCCCCTTGGATTTCACAAAGCACTATACAGATTAATCTTAAGTTGAGGTGTTCAGTATCACCATAGTGATTTGTATTGTGACATCACATGTTGCTTAGTAATTAAGATGAATTCAGATCAATCTTAGTGCTTTGTGAAATCGGCCCCATTTGTATCAATTGTGTCCTTTTGTTGTAACACTCTATTTCTGCTATTCCTACCGATTCAGGTTCCATGGCAACCTTGTGACCATAGCAACCAGCAAGATTCATAACTGGATTCGTTCTCAGGTGGAAAGAAGAGAAATCTGGATAGGTAAGATACATTTTGTTATTTTGCCTTTGGGAGTTAGTTGGTTAGTTCTAGGTACATGGAACATTTTCAGTATAAAGGCACTTCGAGGTCTTTCTGTCTGCCAGCATGGCGTACAGCTCCTCGGTCAATGTTTGTCTTTAAGGTGTCAATGAAGGTGGAGTTTGATCTGCCTCTACGTGTTTCACCATGCCTTGGTTGCCACAGTCAGTAGTGTAGACACGTCCTCAGACCTGGGGGGGTTGATCTTGTAGCAGGGTCGTACTTCCATATACGTTTGTGGGCAAAATCAATTTTTATATAAATAAAAAGTGAAAACCTGGGGGAATGCAATCTCCCCCAGCCCCCCCCCCCACAATATGGCATGGCAGGGGGGCATCTTTGCTATCAGTTCAATTATTACAGAAGTACAGTGGCACTTAGTCACTTTTCATTTCCATAAACACAGATGGATTTGTAAACATGCCCTTCATTTGATGTCATACCTGCAAGATCTAGGACAAGAGTCTGCCTTGCAAATTTTTAGCGACATTCTTTCTTCTTATTTCAGGCCTGAATGCCAAACACACTCCCGGCCAATGGGAGTGGGTCTCTGGTGACCCCGTGACCTTTACCCGCTGGAAAGTGGGCTCTCCCATCCCCAGAAACCGTAGCAACCGCAACTGCGTCTCACTGAACAACCGCTCCAGGTGGATCGAGAAGAAATGCGACAACAACGGTCAGATGTACATGTGTGAGAAGCGATTATGATGAGGGATCTAGAGATGTTAAGAATTTTTTTTTTTTTGGCTCAGTTTTGAGAAAAATTCCATTATTGAATTCCAACAAATATTCAAAAGCTCACAATTGCTGCTGTCATGTGCGCATGTGGATCCAATATGGGAATATAACTTGTAAGAGTCTTTTTCAATATTATCATCAAGGTCCAATTTCATAAAACTGTTAAGCACAACAATTTGCTTAGCACAAAAATGTCTCGCCCAATAAAACAAACCACCATTGAAAATTCCATTTGATATTCATGGTCAGCGAACAACAGCCAAAGAATAATCACAAGTGATACACAACACGTGGACATTTTGGTTGTTAACCCTGTTCTTATTAAGTCAGAAATGTCATGCTTAGACAATTTTTGCTTAACAGAAAATGGCCCCTGATAACCACACGGGAAACTGAATGGATTAATTTTAAATCATTGAAAATGAACAAAGAATTTGCATATGATTTTATTGTGCATTGCTGGTCCTCTGGTGGATTTTGTTTACTAGTAGCCTACAACAAAAACACCAAGCAGTAAAATTGTATTAATTTCTGCAGGAAAATCTATTCAAGAGTTTATTTGAGCCTGACATTTCAATCCTAGCAGGATCTTTTTCAAAGAGTTTTGTCAGGTCACTTTAGCCTTTGAGAAAGATCCTGCTAGGATTGAAATGTCAGGTCCAAATTAATTCTGAGGCTGAGCATTTTGATCATTATTTCAGGTCATTATTTTGGTTGATGAGTAGTTTTCAGTTTGTAGCAGTTTATTTACTTGTAATGACCATAGTTTAATCCATATATTTTAGAAGTGCTCTTAATTAATGTATTTAGACCATTTTTTATTCAAGGTAATTGAACTGAAAGCTTTGTTTTTCATGAAACTGGTGCTTACAATTTGATACTAAAGTATTTTTCTAAAGGAGAATGTACAGGATTTGAAATCCAGTAAAAAAATTATTGGAATGGTACATATTTATTTATATACATGTATTATATAACCGTAAAACCGTAACCGTAAAAAAATTAGATTTCAACCAATAAGGCTGCAAAACAAAGAAGTTAGGCCAAGTAAAAAAAATATATGTTTCTCGTCCCCGCCCGCCTCGTTTTTTGAGGCCGCCTCAATTTTTTATTTTTTTTGGATTTTCAAAAAATGAGATTTTTGTTGTTGAAAACTTCGTTTTTAACATTGAAAAATCCCGAAATCCCATCGTGATAAGAATCTTTTCAACGTCGTAGCTTTCTTCATAGACTCTTTTGATATTCTGATATTTATGCATTTGTAAACGTCTATATTCAATTTCTGGCTCCAGCGTTCAGTATATCGTACGATCTGCAAAAATACATTGCAAAATATGTTAATTTCTTGAGTGAATTACAATATCTCCATTATTTTAATGTTTTGCGTGATTGGAAAAACACACGGGATTAACAAAAATCTCAGATGGCGGCCATTTTGAAAAATAAAAAATAAAAAGCCCCTCTTTTTCATTTTTTTGAAAAACCTGGACGAGAAACATATTTTTTTTTTACTTGGCCTTAAGAATAAAAACTATTATAATGGTTCATGAGTAATAATTATCAGATATATGATCATGTGACAGTTTGAGGTCCAACTTATTGTGTTTGCAGTTTGAAAATAAATGTTTCAAGAGGGTAAACTACACATTGTTGTAGCAAGATGATAAATTTACTGAAACTATAGCACTCTAGATATTATAAAGTGTTACTTATACTTGTTCCGTTTGTAGCTTAATCTTGTAGAACTTGAAGATTGGTTTGATAGGTTTGGGAATATTTAAATCATTTCTAGATACATTAACCTATATATAGCTATTAACTAGGTTGCAAAAAGAAAACAAATCAAAGCGAAATTTCAAAGAAACCTAATGCTGAGAATGGAGTTCGTTGATCGTTTAGATTGTGTTGACACAAAAGTGAATGGAAAGGAATGTTTATACTAATACGTGTACTTTAAAGATAATACCATACTTTGGTTTTTATCAAAGAAATGCAGATTCATGGGCAAAAATATCAAGTGAGATACAGTAACAGTCATCTGTGAGAGTTTCAATCCCATACGGTGCCCACTTTTTGAGAAAACAGTGAAAAATAGCCACAGTATTTCTTATGTCTTTTCTCTTTTATTTTTGAGATTTTAAAAGATCAAAAAGATTTTCGGTCGTTGTTTTACTAATTTCTGGATAAGTACACCATTTTAGGCTGAACAATTTTAACGGTATAGGCTCTACCACCACCATCTTCATACCCATTAAGTTAAACGTAAATCTGTCTATCAATTTGCACTATTCTGCCTCACTTTAATAATTAGTCTTCCTTGATATACATGTGCCTTGCTATCAACCAAACAGTATTATAGTATTTTTACAAAAAAATATGTGTATGGAATTTGAAGTTTTTCCTAAATGATCGTTTTTTTGCCATTTTCACCTACTTATTAGATCTTCCAATATTAAACGAAAATAAGAATTTCCAAAGTGAACATAAAAACTCGGAAGTAAAAACATTACTTTGTGTGACATTTTAAAGTTTTATATTAAATTGTGCCGTTTTCTGTGATAGCATCAACTTAAGTTTGTTTGTTTGTTTTTTGGAAAGAAATGCTGTGTTTTTTGTCTTTCTCATGACTGTGTTCAAATTTTATTGCACACTGAAATTGTATTTTTTTTTTTTTAATTTTCATTTTACTGAATAAAGGTATAGGAACGTTTTAAAGTTGATGTCATGGTGAACACATGTGAATTTTGTTTAAAAACTATTATAGGCCTATAGTGTGATTAATTCTAAATCTTAGGATGGGGCCGACTGCAAAATGTTTGGGGGAACATGAATACATGTATGCCTATTTAATTGCTCAAAATTAAGATTCACTAATAAATGATTTTCTTTGTAAATAATCAGTGATTTGCATTCTGGTAGGATACAACATTTATTTACAGTTGTAATTGATTGCCTTTATTCTGAAACTAGCTACTTCAAGCATTGCTTCAAGTTTATGAACAGATAGTTACTGTTTTTCTCTTCTTGAAAAATCACGCCCTCTATCGTTCAATGTGGTGATGTACTATGGGTGCATTCGTTTAGCTAACACGGGTCGACACCAGTAAATCTTGTCCCATTCTGTTGCTTGTTTTGTGCAGTATAGCACGACCCTTCCCAGTAAGGGCTGACCCGTGATAGCTAAACGAATGCACCCAATCACGACTGTAAAAGAGCTGCTTAGCACAAAAAAATGCTTAGCACAAAAATGGCTTGCCCAATCAAACAAACCACCACTGAAATTTCGATTTGATATTCATGGTCAGCGAACAACAGCCAAAGAACAATTGCAAGTGATACACAACACGTGGACATTAATTGTTGTTAATCCGGTTTTTATTAAGACAGAAATGTCATGCTTAGCAAATTTTGGTGCTAAGCATCTCTATGAAATTGGCCCCTGGTTCCCGGCCTTATGTGGTGTATGTAATATCATTAAACATTTTGCCCGCGAAGTACCAGCTAACTAGTTACAGTGTGCATGCAAGATGTCGCGGCGGCACTCGTCTGGAGATGGTGATTGGGTTTGTGCAGACGCAAAGTAAGTTGCGTTAAGTAAACTTTGCTCTTATTGAAGATGTTTGTACATGTTTTGGTTCTAGTTGTGTGAACAACCTTGTGTCTTTGTAAGATGCATTCAATTAAGGCAGTCGGGACGCTTGTTTGAGAAAAATTGAAGTCAAAATTTGCTATTGCCACGTCGTAGGGCCTAGCAATTAGTAACGTCGAATACCTAACTTGACGTGGTTTTGCAAAAACACGTGACAATAAGACTAGTGAAGCCAGACCCCACTTGGCAAGCCCAAGGGCCCTGATCATCATGCTAATTTAATTAGGTTAACATGTGACAAGTGCACACCAGGTGTACAGTGTAGCAGTCATGCTATTTTTGACTTGTATAAATTACACACAGTCACAGATAGGGTCTCTAACGACAACGTTAGACTAACTAAGTGAGAGCCAGATGCTTGTTTCATAATGATATGGAGAAGGTGTGGCTGTCGTATTTACACAAATTGGCTACAAATGGCTGCAGGAGGACGTGACGATCATTTCATTATCTGATGTTTGTTATTGCACTGACCAAAAATGGCAGTTTTCATAAATGAAACTGGCACGCATGCACATATTCGGCAACGCCCACTCAAATCGTTGCTACTTAGTACTTCGACAGCTCGTCATGACCTTTCGAATGGTAGGCCTACCAAAAAGTACAAATTTGTACATTCCTTCAAACTTGTGACCGTTCAACTTCAAGAACTCACAGACTCCGTGGTGGTTTTTGAACTTTGGTCGGCTGTATTTTTGTCCTTACATGCCTACATCGGCCTTGCGTGCATGCGTAACGAGTTGGGCCAGCACATGGTTTCTGTGACGTCACAAGCTCTGCCTTGCTCGTTGACCAATCAGTGCGGCGCTTGTCTCCCACGGCACTGTTCCCATCTATGTTACAGATTTTTCGCTGTGCACTGTGTTGAGCAAGATGAACAAAACTCAGTTGCACTTGCAGTTACTCGTCATTTTCTTTCATTGTTTGTTATTAATTTTTTTTAGGTGTGGCAATGTTAATTTCTCTCGAAGGCATCAGTGTAATCGATGTGGAGCAGGTACGTATATTAGACTGTGATCCTAAGACCATCTCAACAGACAATCTAGACAGAATAATGGCACAATGATATATTGAAATTTCATATTAATTATTTGTTGATTACTGCAGAGTATTTTCCGAAGTTGTATTAATTGCTTTGAGATAAAATATGTATGATTCAAAGTTTTTAGTCAGAATTTGAAAATTTTCTTTGGATTTTTTTTTTTACATTTTTTCTGAAAACCAGGATTTCATTAAAATTGTAACAGATCTATGTTTTTGTAAATGGCATCGTTTTTCAGAAGATGCTCAGTTTTCTAGCATCCTTCTAGCTGAAACCTGGAGAAAAAGAAACACCTTACTTTATTTTTTACAGAATTTGAATTTTGTGGCAAAATGTGATTGATTTTCAGAGAAAAGTCATGTAACCATCAAAGCTGGAGGGTCGGCCATTGGTAAGCAGCTTGCTGAGAAGAGTAAGGGCCTCTTCAGTGCTGATGACTGGCAGTGTAAAACGTAAGCAACTTTAACACAATTTGACTGTTGACCCTAACCATTTTCCAAAACAGCCAAGTTCTTTCTCTAGCATATCAGATTGTGAAGAATACATTTAGAGCCCATGCACTGTTACTGTATGTGGGACTTTATGGCACAACATGGTCCAAGTCCAAAGAATGTGCCATAGGGAAACTACCCAGTGTGGTATTTTGATGGACACAGCACTATAGAGCCCAGGCATTGTAACTTTATTGCCAGGGGTGTGATGGTCCAACCTGGGGCCGATTTCACTAACACTTTGCGATCATCGTAAAGCCCAAATCCATCGCTAAACGGAAAATTGATCGCTACTTTGCGTAGTAATTTTCCGTTTAACGATGGATTTGGGCTTTACGATGATCGCAAAGCGTTAGTGAAATCGGCCCCTGGTCCAAGTTCAAAGAATGTGTACCTGTAGGATACTGCACAGTGTAGTTTTGATTTTGAAGGACACATGTCGGACTATAAAGAGCCCTGAGACCAATTTCACTAATGCTTTGCGATCACCGTTAAAGCCCAAATTTATAGCTAAACAGAAAATCTATCGCTACTTTACGTAGCAATTTCCGTTTAGCAATGGATTGGGCTTTAGCAATGATCGCAAAGTATTTGGTCGTTTTAACCAAACTCATCGTAACTTACAATCAATTGTATGACTTATGATGCATTGCAACCCTACGTAGGATACGATGGGTTATCCTTTGTAACTCGAGTTACGATTGATCGTAGGGCTTCGTGAAATCTACCCCAGACACTGTATGGGGGCTTGATGGTCCAATTTGGTCGAAGTAAGAAGAAGAAGAAGTAAGTAAAGAATGCAAAGAATTTCTTTGGGCACGTTGTGATTTTCCTGAGTACATGTAATTTTCTTTTCTGCCCATAGGTGTGGCAATGTGAACTGGGCTAGACGCAATGACTGCAACCTCTGCAAGGCGCCAAAGTTTGGCAAAGTGGAAGCGAGAACAGGTAACTCATTTCACAATCTGTATGTTAATGGATTTATTAACAGATTCCCTGATGTTCAATGACACCAGTAAACTGGTTATTCTTTGATGTAGAACAAAAGGCTATTGTACTGAGCTTTTTCCCTCGTTCTGTATGCCTTTGGAACTATTACCTGTGCCCAAATTCATAGAATCAGTTACCGTAAGCAAAATTACTTTGCTTACGATGGAGGACCTTTTTGTTTTTTACTTATGGTTAGCAAAATTTCTTTGCTTACTATGGCACATGGCAGACTTTTTCAATTATGGTTAGCATATTTCAAGGGAGAGATTTCTTTCTCGCTATGCTAAGCAAGGACTTTCTGTAGAATGCACATGACAGCGTGTTAGCAGAAAAAAAGTCAAGGTTAGCCTAGAAAATCTTCACTATAAACCGATTAAGCGCCGAAAGTCTTGCTTATGGATTTTATGAAAAAGATTTCCTGCATAGCAGTGCCGGAAAAAGCACAAAAAGCAGGCTGTAATGGATTCCATGAAATTGGGCCCCGGTGAATGCTTCCCTCAATCCTATCACTTGATTTTCCTACATAAAGCTATTGCAATTCCTATCTTCAGGTCCACTAACCATTTCCTTAATATTGTAGCCCTTTAACCTTGAGTGGTGTAAAGCCTTGCCCAAGGCAAACATTCCGGAGGGGCTTAGGATACAGGAGTGAATGGCATTGATACTCATTACTGCGTTGTGTGGTAACCGGAAGAGTTAATTAAAATCCCAAGTTGATCCCAATGGATTAAACATAGGCCCTTCCAAGGAAAGTCGGCCTATGAGATTTTGTGTTGCGCAGGCTGTTCCTCAATGGATTCCTTATAATAAGGCCTTTTCACACTATCTCCTTTTTGATCCTTGTTGAAACCAACCCATATCCGCCCTGGTTCAGCCCGGCAAGTTTTTTAAACGGATCAAAGAATACGCAACGTTCACACTACGTTTTTTTATGAACTGGCTTACAGATCACTGTGAAAAATGCAGTTTTTAACCCGGTTAGAGATTTTCAACCAAAATCTTGTGGTTCGATCCGGTTCCACCCCCAAGATTTTGGATAGTGTGAAAAGCCCTATTCCTTCACTGCACACTTCTGTCCTGTTTGTGAAAGGGTTCCATGCCATAATTGATGAGATTTGGGATCTGGTTTTTTTTTCAGGTTATGGAGGTGGTTACAATGAGAGGCAAGGTGTGGAGTACAAATCAGACAAGGAGGATTCTGATGGAGAATTTGATGATGTGAGTAGAAACACAAGTAGAATTGGAAGGCCTTCTAGGGCTGCACAAACCCAGATGTCTTGGCTTGAAGTTCTGGTTCTGGCAAATTATCTTTGCTGACCCCAACATCTCACTGGATTGAAGAATCCAGTCTATTTACTGATCAAGGAGCTGAGATAATGCAAGCATTGCTGTAAGGGCCCTAATCAGCAGATGTCTCAATGATGTAGCCATGAGCGAGTTAGGTGTTATCAACAAAAGTTCATATGATTTTCATTTACTCTAATGGTGTTTTTTTTTGTTCAACTTGATTCTTTAAGGTCTCTCCTCTGACTGGTGATGTCTTTTATCCTCTGTTTTTTGTTTTGTTCCTTTTTTTGTTCATTTCTTGTTCACAGTTTGGTCGAAAGAAGAAGAAGTTCCGTAGTGCTGACCCTCCTCCACAGCGGAAGGAGGCAAAGCCGGAAGCTGAAGAAGATGACGAAAGTGGAGATGACGGAGACCTAGATGCTTATAAATTGGATTCTGACGTAAGTAATCTTGTCGGAAGCAGTCTCAGTAGGTAGTAAGACTTGCGGAGACACCATGTATATTACTCTTTTTGGAAGGTGTGTGGTCCTGAGAAGGATGGATGAGAGTAAATTCTCTCCCAAGGATGACCAGAGTACACCGCCATGGCGCGCTGTGTGTGTGTGGTTTCATGGTGTCTGACTGCCAAACGAACAAAGATAATTGACTATTGGGAACACCACCAATGTAGGGCTGGATGGCTCAGTTGGTAGAGTGCCTGTACTGTAATCAGGAGGTTGCTGGTTCGAATCCCGCTCCATTCAATTTTTCTTTGTTCACTTTTCAATTACAGGAAGAAGACGAAGAAGAGGATGATGGAGACCTGTCGAAGTATGACTTTGGAGAAGATGATGAGCTGCCTTCTTCCAAACCGCCCACCTCCGGGGATGGCAGGAAGGATCGTGGTGGAGACAAAGTGTCCAAGTCCAGCTCCCCGGCCAGGCGATCGGGTTCCTCTTCGTCAAGTTCCCGCTCCTCACAGTCTAGATCCTCCAGTGGATCCAGCTACAGCGGATCCAGATCCAGGTCCAGGTAACCAATATAGCTTGAGACCTGACCGTGACCAAAGGCTGTAAGCTGTGGCAAAACTCTCTCACGCTCTCTCTCTCTCAGGTCCAGTGATGGAAGACTCCCCCACAGTGCTAGCCAAGATGCATCATCATATCCTCTCTCTCTGGTTGACCCAGTTTCAGACTGCAGTTTTGTTTCCCTCCAGTCCATAGTTTCTGGGTTCTTAGTCTGACTCCTAGCCAGCTTCCAGGGGGAAGCGCTTGGAATGATCAATTTTGGAACGTTAACTGCTCACACAGGGAACAGTCTGTTTACCATGTGAAATTCTGCTGAATTCAGTCTCTGCTTCTGTTAATACTGATGTCTCTAAACATAAATGAAGATTCCATGTCAAACAAGAACCCATTGAATGTTTTTGAGGCGCTCTGAGTTCTTATGGTTGCTTTTTGTATGAAGTCTGTCATGTCCTCACAGTGTGGTTGTCAAGAACGTTCAGATACATTCCTTGCTCTGTCACAGAATTTCATTGAAATGGACTGGTAAGATGGGAAAGACAGAAAGCTGCAGGGTCAATTTGCAGGGAATTTGTTCAGGGAACAAGTTTGCCAGCACTGCGCTAATACTTTCGAGCAGCTTCATTCTGTTGACCACTTGAAATTGTTTTAATCATTTTCCCGTGGCGGAACCCATTTTTCCCTGTTAGATCCCGGTCACGTTCCAATGATCGGAAGTATCGTAGGCAAGACAGCGGCTCTCGACAAAGCCCCTCCCATGAGAAGAGACGTCATCGACGTTCAAGTTCCAGCTCCAGCGAGGGGACCAGGGACAGCAAGCGTAGACGAAGCCGCTCCCGATCCCGATGAGCAGTGGACAGTGGCGGTTGTGTGCCAGCTTGGTAACAGGTTTGGGTGCTAGGTTTAGGCTCGGTAGAATGAAAAATGTATGTGTCCCCTTTTTTGGTTTTTGGTACCTTCCCATTGTTTCCGTTGAAAATGTGTTTTGTTTTGGACTGAATTAAAAAACAAATAAAAAAGCTTAAAGGTACATGACAGGATTGGAAACAGAAAAGGTTCACAGATTTACGTATAACTTTCAGGATATGAACATGATGCTGAAAGAAACATACTGTTTCCGCCTGAAATGGTGTATTTTATCCAGAAATGAGTAAAACAACGACCGAAAACAGTTTTGATCTTGGCGTGAGATCAAAACTCCTGTGAATAGATTTGAAAATACCGTGAGCGTTTTTCACTGTTTTGGATACTTTCCTGAGAATGTATGAGCTGAATGTTTCACAGGTTTGTTTTCATTCCATGACAATTCAAATTATGAACAGCCTGAAGCTGTTCTGTCACCTTTACCAATCCAGTATTATGCCTTCAAAAGATTGATAATGAAACAAATTATAGTTATAACCTTTTAATAAACATAATTAAGAAACACAATAATGCTGGTTTCTCAAAAGTGTTTTTTTGCATCCTGTTGCTATGAAGAAGAAGTTCCAAGGCAACGACACCAGAGATTTATGATTTTTCTTAAAATTAGGAATATTCTCTATAATGTTGGTTGGATTCTGATTTTACTTGTGTTCTCTTTTTTGTTTTTTATTGATTTTTTTTTTTCTCATCTTTGTCTTAATACAGGTTGCTGGTTTTGACGTTCAGCAGAGCATTTTCCATGTAAGCTACTGAGTAAGCCAAACAAGTAAGATTGTTGTTTTTTATTGCTTCCAGATAAACCAGATTTTGTATAAAAAACCATTTCACTTTAGAACTTGTATTATTATCATTATCATGCTGCAGCCATCTTGGTCTTGGTTCCCGCTGTGTTATCATGACAAATATACCCACTGAAAGAAAGGCACCAGCCTATCATATTAGCCTCATTTAGAACCAGGAAATTACCTTCTTTGTAGACATTTTCAAATTTGGGCGCTGAATCATAAAACCTGATTTGTGGCGAATTGGATTGAAATATTATATAACTTGTATGTAAGATTGCTTTTCATATTTCAATATCAATTCTTTCTTGCTTTTCATAAAGTTGTAACTCCAAAGAAACGCCTTGTACAATAACATAATGATAAATATTTGAATTCACGATTAATTGGATGAATTAAGTGAAACTACCAAATTTAAAGGATGATGAAATGTGAGCATTATTGGATATTGTGTTACATTTTTTTAATGTGGTTTGTATTTTTTTTATACTTTGATAAGAAGAAAGTAATTTTCTTCTAAAAATGCCCACATGTGATGTTATATTTGATCTTTTAATAGGGGATTGTGGGTTTCAAAACTTAAGGGGAAAAACAGCTATTGGTAAAGTGACTCACCTATTAAATATACGTTATTAGCAAGTGAAATTAGTGGAAAGAGGCAGGGCCTTGAATTTTGAGTGAAATTATCGGGTAAAAACGTGAACGAAGATGCTACATTTCAAATTCACGGGCAGCTTGAGACGAGAATATTCAGGTTTCCGCTCTCATTTTGAGGACTCTTGATCTGTTGGTTCTGGGTACCAGACTAATCTGGTGTCAGTATGCAACTAGCGGATTAGAAAAATTAATTTCTACATTGACAAATTGCAGACATTTCTTCAATCTAGGGTTTTTAGGACTCGGGAACAATTTCCTGAAAGTCAAAAATATTATTTTGGAGCAGTAGAAGCTATTAAGGTGTTTTTCTTTCCTTATAGTTTTTAAACCCAGTAGTCCATAATCCCCTTTTATTAAGATCATGCAATTCTCTTTTGAAATGATCTTTTGTTTCTTTTTCACCTGTGATGGGATGCAGTGGCTATCATGTACATGTATTGTTTTATGAGGGCAGTAGATGATTTTGAATAACTCTACATTTTTTGGAACAATATACCCACAAATACAGGACTCTGGTTTTACTTGGTTATTCAGCCATCCTTTTTGGCCTGGAATCTGCCCATGTTTCGAACGAATCGTGCGGATCCGGATCCCATTTTTTGGATCCACCTCCTATGCAGGGTACGCTAAAATGGGATCCGGATCCGAAGGATTCATGATCCTTTGCGTGAAACAAACAGGCCCCAATACTGCGCAGTATTTTTAGGGCACTTTCTATGCTAGTAAGTAATAGTAAAGGTATAATACATGATTGGTAAAGGTCACAAAACAGCACTCACACTTTGTCTGATCGAACATGTACATGAAATAGTAAACCCAGAAAATTGGAGGTCAATCAGACATCTGAGTCATGAGAAAATAGCAGAAGCCAGACTCAATTTTTCTTTATCAAACTTAAAGAATGGTTTTGATCTTTTTACCACGAGATCGTAACTGTTTTCGGTAATTGTTTTACTAATTTCTGGATATAAAATACACCATTTCGGGCAGAAATATTTGACGGTATCATGTTTCTACTAGCACCATCTTCATATGCTGGAAGTTATGCGTAAATCTATGAACATTTCTGTTTGGGTATGTTACCATACCTCTAAATGGGTGGGTGATCTTTTGCCTGGAATATAGGTTTATCCAAGCAAAAATAGAGCAAGATTTTGTTTTTATTTCACTATTCCATGTAGTCATGTCCATTTTAGATTTGTTTTCCCTTTCTTAATATGTATGTTCAGTTGGATTTTGTTGATTTTTCTTCATTCAATGCTGCATGAGGTTTAATAGTGGATCCTTCACGTCAACTTTTGTTTTTAATTCAAAGTCACTAGGAAACAAAAAGAAACAACATATACCGTACACACAACTTTGCCTGAAATAAGCAGATGTTTTTTTTTTTATTAAGTTTAGATGTAAAATCCGTACAATTAATAATTCATATTTTCAATGTGGCATTTCAGTTTAAGGGGATGTTATGTTACAGCCAAGATAATGTCTACAAACAAGCCTTTTATGTGTTTAATAAAAAGCACCTTTTGAGCTTAACCGCTAGCACGTAATGTAGTTATTTCTGTACTTCACAGATTGCTGTGTTGTCAGATATCATGCAGTCGGTAAATAAGAGGTTTATGATGACAAGTCAAACTGGGGTGCGTTCCACTCCGGGGAGTTGCACGCACGGTGCCATGCGCCACTGTTTTCAAATCGGAACGCGCTGTTCGCCCAACGCAACGTTTGCGACGCATAGCTAACGGTGTAGAGGCGTTTGCTTAAGATGGCTGAATACATTGAATGAAAGATGGATGCAATACACACCATAATGTTCGCCATTGTGTATTCCACTTCAAAATCCAAGCGTTATGCAAACTTCGCAAACATGTTCACATATGTTATGTTTGCACAAGTGGAATGCACCCCTTTCTAGTCTTTCCTACAGTATCATTGCAGAAATAATTTTAATATTAACATTAACCATTCACCACCTCAGTCAGAAATGGTCCAGCATTTATTTCTTGGTTCCAGGTTTTGTCTTCCACTGCTGGTCAAGGATAACATGTTCGATACATTTTTGGTGAGCTGCTGCGAAGCAGTGCGAGTCTATGTAATACCGATTTCCGTCCGTCGTTGCGTCCGTCCGTGTGAAATGTAAACGTTTTTGTGGGTGGTTGTTTTGGGGATTTTTTTTCTCTTAAAATTTATTATTTCAATCCGGAAAGACAACAGACAAATGTAACAGTTTTTTTTTTTTTTTAATTTGCTAACATGTTTGTAATTGTGTAGTAGTAAGTTTCTTGTTGAAAATATAGTGAATAGGTATTTTCGGTTGGTATTTTTCTATCTCTTAATTTTACATTACACATCACACTAGAAAAGATTGAAAAATGGCAGGATACCAGTTAACAATATAAAAACAATTTAGTACTTCAGTTGAAATATATTGCAATACTCTAAATAGAATAACATTAAAAAAAACTTCACAGCAATAGAAAGAAAAATGACAATACACGAGTACACTGAAAACATAAACTGCAGCTTACAATTAAACATAAACCATACAAATATATACATTATCTCACTATTACAGTGTTGTCCACTGTTGTAGGGCAGTTGCTAACAATTTATGGTTGGTAGACAGGAACACTATATTATTCAAGAAATGTCAACTCTATGTCCCTATCAAACTTAATTCCTTTCAAAAATCCCAAAATTATTTAAACAAGGCACTTATTTCACACTATTTTCTTTTTTTGCCAAATAGGAAGTACTGCTCCATATAAAAAAGTTGGTCCATTTTTGTTTGACAACAAAGATTGGTTATCTAGCCGAGTCAAAAATTATAAGAGATTTTTCACCAAGACAGATAGCCAATGCATAGATGGTTGTGTAGACCCAATCGCTGTCGGCTTTACTTGCACTATTGTTTCTTTTTGCCGTGTAACTTGGACCGGGGCTGAATGTCGGCCATGTACAGATCTTTCCCGGCGTATCCATCGGCAAAAATCAACCTCATTCTTTCCGGGGTGGCCTCGATGTATGCAAATCCACCCATGCTGGCTACTTCGGCATAGTGAAATTTCAACGAGTTGGTGGGCACGCTGTCTTTGTGCTGGAGGGAAGTGTCCACAATGTGACCAGCTCCGATGACAAAGTACTCCACTGATGACCCATTCTCACGTAAATGCTAGACAAGAGAAGATATTATAATGCTATGAAAAGCACTAGGCATTTATGCACACAGGATAAACATGTACAGTGGAACGCCGCTATAACAAACACCACTATAACAAACACCACTATTCCAAACATTTGGTTACTCCCACATTTTATGTACAATGTATAGGCAGGCCGAACATTGTTCACTATAACAAACGATCACTATAGCATACAATTTCTGTGCATCCCAGCACAAGTATTGTATTGATTGTCTTTTTAACATCTTGACTGCCAGCCATGTTTCCTTGCAACAGTTAATTTCCAGATTCAACCAGAACATTAACCTTTAAACCAAGAGCTGCTTACCACACACTACCAGTCTCCACAGTGGAGCTGGACCCTGTAAAACCATACTGTGGTGTATTGTGGTGTTCAGGATTCCTGAATGCACCAAAGGGAAATTGTGGTACAGTGGAACGCCACTATACCGAACACCGCTATACCGAACATTTGGCTAAACCGAACATCATCCTTGGCTCCCAATTTATGTGTACAGTACGATACATACCGAATATGGTTCTTTAAAATCACTATAACGAACGACCACTATTATGGACAATATCTGTGCATCCTGCCATGTTCGTTATAGTGGCATTCCACTGTACATGTATGTTCAGGCGGATTACCGATTATGCTCAATGGTGAAATTCTTCCCATGAATTTCTTTGGCCGAGTAAACTCACCTGTAGGTTGTGATCGTGTCCACAGAAGTATGCATTGACCTTATACTGGATGAGTAAAGGCCGGAGTTGGTCCACAAGAACATCTGTGGGACCATGCTCAGCGACTGACCACACGGGATAGTGACCGGCGACAATTACGTACTCTGCACTGTGTGTGGTACAAGGAACAAATTTACAAGGGAGGATAAATAAACTAAACAAAACTGATTTTGAGGGGTTGGCATGTTCGGGAAACTGGGATGGCAAACGTTAATAAAAGTTGGCCATCTGATGCTTATGTTGGAAAACCAAGATGCACGAACAACAGTCACTAGTATCCTATTAACCACTCTGTCCCTTTTTGATCTGATTCTCTCATCCATTTATGCGTATCTTTACTTGCATGCTCTTGTCCTCTTAAAAATTTCAAACCTTCCTGACTCCAAGCATTTGATATATTTTGGGTCAATATTTTGGTTGGTGAGCAGTTTTCCAGCAGTTTACAGTACACTTTTATAATTGGCCAAACTCTGTACTCCACCAAACATGGCTTACATGTGCAATGAGCTTTTCACCAGAAATGTTCTGCAATTTCCCATTCCTGTGAACTTCATGTCAAATCCTCATGTCAAAATTCTTTATGAGTTCTTCCCAACGTCCACTACTTGTCAAAACTACCTCTTTAAATCATGATGTAGTGGAAGCTTACATCCAAAAGAGAAAACAATGGACGATTGAGCAATTTACAAATTTAGTGTCATGCTTGCATCAACCAAACAATTCTTGCCTCAGACTTTGTATGCCATGTCCCAAATCTCTGGCTGCGACTGCAAATAACACACAAGTCTATGGAAACGGCTGTGTAGTCACTGGCTAGTGGCTGCCATAGGTGTGTGTGTAATTTGCAGCCGCAGCCAGAGATTTGGGACACAGCCTTACTCTGTTGTGTTCTGAAGCTGTTTTTTGAGCCACTTCCATTGGACGTCTGCAGCGTTCTTATCCATCGGTCCTTGTAACTCCTCCTTGGTGCTGTATTCATCAATTAAACCAGCAAGTTGTACCGTGTCTAGCATAATGAATGCAACGGTAGTCTTAGTCCCTGGGATAGTGTATCTGAATGAGTAGTACAACGATGGAAAAGTCCTGAAAAAGAAACAAGAGTGAATTCAATTTCTCAATCAGACCCTGAACGATTGTTCATACCAGGCCGGTGGATTTCACCAAAGTCATTGTAACTTACTATCAACCTTAGAACTTATGATCAGGCATGCAACTTTTCCTTGGATCAGCTGATTTCCTCTTTTTTTACTTCACTTTTATGCAATTGAAAAGTGAAAAACACTGTACAACATATGGTAAAGGTTGGAATTTCCTCTTTTTTGGGGAAAGTCCAAGTTGCATGCATGTATGATACATTTCAGGCCTACATGTACATATGATACAATGGGTTATCCTTCGTAACTCAAGTTATGATCGATCGTAGGGCTTCGTGAAATCAACCCCAGGGCCCAAGAGTTGGCTCATCTATTCGTCTAAGTATGTCACGTGATGTTTTATAAATTCATGGCTTTATAAATTCATGGCTTACGTCGCAAACATTGAAATTTTCTTCCATGCACCGTGCATTTTTGGTTTCATTCAGGTTTGATCCATTGAACACAATTGTAATATGCCCACTAAAACTGAACGTTTCATCTTAAAAAAAAAAAACAGCCAATGGTGAAAAAATTAACAAAAATGTTGCCATTAGGACTAACAATCGCTGAAAAGAGTGACAATAAGCATTATTCACCATCTCTTGGAAAGCTTTGAGTACTCCAGTTGAGCTGTGATGTTACCTCTCCAATCATGGTTCCCTCCTACGACATACCAGGGAGTCTGCAGTGATGGGGCAGTAAACACATCCTCAAATGTCTCCTGTAAATGCAATAATTAAAAGACAGTGATCTTAAAGTCTTTGTTGTATACCGGTACACGAATTCGACAAGCGATTCATGTAGTTGGCCCTGCGGTATATATCTCGCAGTAAAAGTGTGGCGGAACTTTAATTCTTTTGGCCTCATATAAAAGGAGGGCGGGGACACCGCAGTAATGGCAGATGATGCGTCGTGCCGTCGGATCGTTGTATACAGAGTTGTATGACATGGCTGCCAGAACTGCCTAATTTGCTGCTTTTAATAGAGGTTCTTTGTTTTAGCAAAGCTGATGTGATCGACTTGTTGATTATTGCCAGCCCCAAAATCACCTATGGGAATTGACCAAGCCAGGCTGCAGGTAGAGGAGATAATCCCAATCCTTCAACTTCAAGCCCCTGAACATCTCGCAATAGGCCTGAAAACAAGCACTTAATACATTTAACCTCAACCGACCTGCATAACACGGCTGAGTTTGACCACACATGGTTTTTCCAATTTTCCAAAGTGTGGTATCGTGAATACCACAATACACCACAGTGTGGTTTGTTTGGTAATGCTTGGTTTATGAGATCCTGTTCCCCTGAGGCTACATGTGTGGTAAACTGCACTTGTTGAGTGTGCTTTGACTAGTGTAGAGGCCTAGGGTTGGAGTTAAAGATAAAAACAAAGCAAAGAACAGAGAAAATTGATCATTTGCTTGTCAAGAAGCAGGCTGTACCTTGAATCGTGCATCATGGGCATCGGTAGATATACCGAATTCATAGAAATTATCACCGAGAGCCAGGACAAACTTGGAGTTGATTTTCTCGGCTATGATGCCCATCTGCTTGGCACATGCTACCTCATCAGGGGTGGAATATGGAGAGAAGGACATACCACCCCAATCACCCAGGGCTAAGAAAGGTAAGACTCCATCTGAAAAATAAATTAAAGAAATACTGGTAAGATGTTAACTAATTGGTTTTCTTAATCTTATTACAGCTAATCTACCAGTACCACTAAGAAAAATCAGAAGAGAAATTTTTATTTCACTTTTCATAAAAAATTTGTAAGAAAACCCTTTTTTTTTTTTTTTAATCATATAATACCCTATTTGCAATGATTATAACCCTTTGTCTGACATGGGGACTGGGACCTAAGGTCAGACCTAGGGTTAAGATCATCACAACTACCACAGTACCAGTCCCTATGTCAGACCAAGGGTTACAAGGCATCGCAACTACCCTTACAATATTGTTCAGGATTGTTGAAATACAGAGATGATAAATAAGTACAATCTTTGCCAATTATACTGGGGTTGGTGTGCATTAGTCCATAATTTCCCTCAAAAATCAAAGCCCTGCCCTCTTTCCACAATTTTAACCTTGCAGTTGCTATATTGAAAAGTATATTTTCAGTGGCATTATTTAAGTGAGTTAGTTTTACTGTAGAAGCCATGTCTGAAAATAATCCCTGTGGGCTAATGCACACTAATCCCATCATTAGAGACACAGGCCATAAACAAAAGCTGCTTAGAAATTTATTTTATCGCCAATAAGAAATAGTATTTTGTAACTATACATAGGGGCCTAGGCCGCGCCGGCGTACTACAAAATTGGCCTAAATAAAACTAACACTAACAACAAGGAGCCAAACCAAAATAAATCTTACCTTGTGTTGCATTAAAGTTTACAAAACAGTAGACATTCTCACAAACTAACAAAATAAGTAATATAAAACTCTTCATGTTAAATTTATGTATAATCTAGGAGGCAATTTTTCGCAAAGGCACAACAAGATCCGTCCGTCAAGCCAAGGAAGCAGAACTGACATAATGATCACGTGACTGTGGTCATGTGACTCTCATGTGACTAACACTAGACTTGTACCCAACCTCCAAATCATATTATATACGTAGTCAAACTGTTGACGCCAGACTGTACAGGGTGGCATGGTATTGCCATTTCAGCAGGGAGCTGAGCAAGTTACATGTAGGTACTTTTGCTTTTCTACTTCCAGTTAAGTTTCCGGGCATTAAAAATAGCATAGCATTAGCAATGAAATAGTATAAAACTATAGTACTACAGGTGGTAACTTTTTGACAGCTGGTTCGCTGCAGTAACTGAAATTCAGATAGAATAACTTCGTCCAAATAAGCCAAAAAAAAGTTAAAATGTTTCTACCTAAAAAGTAAAATGCTGTATTTATCCAAAAAAGAGGTCAAACAAAAGACTAGCTACAGTAACTGTAGCCCAATATTACTCCTGACGACGACAACAACGTCAGGAGTAATATTGGGCTACAGTTACTGCAGCTAACAAAAGACTTGAAAGCAGTTTTGATCTACGAAATAAAAACCTCACAATTACAACTAGGGCCTAGCTACCTTACAATTTTGCGTAACAATTGTAACGCTGTTTTCTACAGTTTCCAATGAACAATTGAGCTGAAAATTTCACAGGTTTGTTTTTATTCCATGAGAAATCAAATTATGAACAGACCGCAGCTGTTCTATCAACTTTACCAAAGTATGATACTACCTTAGTTTTAGTGTCAAACTGAATGTGGCATGGTTGTGATAATTTTTCTGGTGTTTGTTCCTTTGCAGGTAAAATATCATGGATGAAACCAGCCAACCAGGCCTATATATAGGTATTGATGTCGGCACTGGTAGCGTACGCGCGGCTGTGGTTGATGACAATGGTACCATCCTAGCAAAGAGGACTCGACCAATCAGAATCTGGCAATCTGGAGGGGACATCTACGAGCAATCATCAGATGACATTTGGGCGAATTGCTGCTTGGCAGTAAAAGTAAGGCCCCCCACAAAATTCCAAGGCCCCCCCAGTGCCCCCCTGCTGAAAAAATCCTAGCTACTCCGCTGCTTATGCGTAAAATTGGCGCTTACGAGATCCTATTTCATGGATTAGTAAGGAATTTTCAGTTGTGTGCAGTGGTAGTTTGCGTAACTAAGGATTTCTTGCTTTCTCGGCTAGCGTAGAAATCCAGCGCTAACCCAGTAAGTGAAAATGAGTAGTAAGCAGAGCCATGAAATTGGACCATGAAAAAAATAAATGGGATCATTAGAATAAAATGACAACTTCATAAACATAATTTTTAACTATAGACCTAAGGGCCTGTTTGTTTAACCCACAGGATCACGGATCTTACTGATCCAGATCCCATTTTAGCGTATCCTGCATAGGACGTGGATCCGCAGATCTGGGATCCTATGCATTAATGCTGTGCGTATTGATAAAATAATCCTTGGAATATAGCGGTATGTGAGCACCGGAATGGTGTTTTGGATGTCGCTTGTTCAAATCCCGTTCCAGTCAATTTTATTTTGTTCACTTTTCAATGTCTTAAAAAATCATTCAGTTTGCCTTGTGGTTATTTGATGATTCTAAGATAATCGGAATGTTTTATCAGTAATAAGAACAACTGATGATGTGATCTCAGTGTTTAAATCTAAAAAAAATGTATTCAATGGAATGCATATCAGTGGTAGAATGCAGTCACCTAAAATACATTTATCTTTTTGAATTGAAACAAGTATTTTATGTGAATGGAACGGACATTTCTCATTTTCCTATAGGAAGCCATGGAAGGCATTGACAGTCATCGGATCAGAGGCATTGGATTCGATGCAACCTGCTCCCTTGTTGCTATGGATACCAACTTTCAACCAATCACAGTCAGCTTTAGTGGTAATGGAGAGATCATTTCAATTGAATTATGGCCAAATAGCTAATGAGGTTTAAGGCTCAGCAATGCCAATTGGGAAATGTGTTGAGAAAATCAAGTGAATTGCAAATATCAAGAAAGATACAGTAAAAGTTATTTGTGAAAATCCCAGTCCCATACGGTGCCGACTTTTTGAGAAAATAGTGAAAAACACCCACGGAATTGCGTAAGTCTTTTCTCTTTTATTTTTGTTGTATCATTGTTACACTGTAGTACTATGAACTGTTTTTCCTCCATCCAAATACTGACTACTGTCATCTCTGCTGATTATTTCATTCCTTCGTTGTTGTGATCAGGTGATAACGCCAGGAATATCATCATGTGGATGGATCACCGTGCATCGGAGCAAGCCAACTTCATCAATGCAACAAAACATGATGTCCTTCAGTACGTTGGAGGAACAATATCCCTAGAAATGGAACCGCCTAAGCTGCTATGGTTGAAACAGGTAAAACAGTCGATCCAGTCTTCCCCAAATTTATTCAGGAATGGGGAAAATTTAGAATCAAACGGTGAAATAATAATAATAATAATAATAATATTTATTGTTTTAAGACTACCACATATACATCTCAGCAGTCTGTACAAGTTTCATTAAAAAAGTTCAAAATCAAACCACAATTACACTTAAAATTTAAAAATTATCAGTTAATAATTAATTAATAACCAGTGAATGCCTTATAATTATCATAATATAAATTACCAAATACATGAATGTAAAAAAATACATACAGTGGAATGCTACTATAACGAAAAACTGCTATACCGAACATTTGGCTATAATATACCGAACATCATCCTTGGCTTGTTTGTGTACAATACATACCCAATATGCTTCATTAGAGCACTATAACAAACGACCACTGTAACGGACAATATAAATCATTAAATAAGATGCACATTGCTTGATTTATGAATTTGGTGTGGGGAAATTGCCCAACTATGATTTATCTGCAAGACCTCTGAAATATTGTACAAGCCCTCCATCACCTGAGCTATCCAGCCATATGAAAATGGTCTCCATATGCAGTCAAACATCTGTGATCTCTTAAAAGTCAAAAACCATAAAACCTGGCATGAAACTAGTATTAAGGAGAATTTGAAAACTTTGAATCCAAGCTTTGCAATAATTTCCTTTCCTAGAATCTGCAGACTGAGTGTTGGGACAAAGCTGGCCATTTCTTTGATTTACCCGACTTCTTAACGTGGAGGGCTACAGGAGCACTCTCAAGGTAATTGATTTTAACAGTATGATTCTACCATCACCATCTTCATACCCTGTAAAGTTATAAGTAAATCTGTGAACAGTTCTGTTTCAGTATGCTAGTGAAGTATGATACTACCTTTAAGGCAAAAGATGAGAGGAAGCTCAATACCCTTGAAATGTCCTCCCTCCGAAGAATCCTGGGAGTGACAACATCAGGGCGACCCTAGGTGTCAGCCAGCCAATCCACGAACGAGTCCACGTCTGACGCCTTTTATTTGGTCATGTTGCTAGAATGGACTTTAACAGATATACAATAGATATGAATACAAATATGAGTTACAAAGGATAACCCTAGGATGGGTCTATCCTATGTAGAACTGCAATGCATCATAAATCCTACGATTGAAAGTAAGTTGCGATGAATTTGGTGAAATTGTCCCTAGCCTCTATTTCTATCTTGTATCATTTATCCCACTGTACGTAGATCTCTGTGTTCTGTGGTTTGTAAGTGGACGTACCAGGCTGACCAATCAGGGAAGAAGGAGTGGAGTGATACCTTCTGGCAACAAATCGGTCTGGCTGACCTCGTGGAGAATAACTATGCCAAAATCGGTAATATGCCACCATGATGTCAAATTTGAATGAAATTGGAATCAATCATGGGAAACAATTGTAAAGAAACTTATACGTATTTATGTTTTTGTTTTGTTAATAGCGTTCTGCACTTGTGCTAAAAATAGCAGGCTCAGACAAACATTGCAACCACGCAAACGCATGGTATACTTGTGTGCACGTGCATGCATGGTGTACACTACGTGTGTGAGTCAATGTTTATCTGACATTTTGTACATGTGCGCGCTGGCCAAATCACTCGTGTGACGTCGTTAGTGCAGAGCGCTATTGGCACCAACTTAGGGATGGATAGCTCAGTTGTTAAAGCACTGGTATATAATTCCAGGGGGTTCAGGTTCAAATCCCACTCCAGTCAGTTTCCTTTGTTAGTATTTTATATTTTGCTCGTTTTCTTGTGTTTTTGCCAGGTAACAATGTTTTGTCTCCAGGGGAACCCGTTGGTTCAGGATTGACCAATCAGGCGGCTTTAGAGCTTGGGTTACAGCCTGGAACTCCAGTGGGAGCATCCATCATTGATGCCCATGCGGGAGGTCTGGGTAAGTCTCTTCAAACCCTGTGAATCCAGGAGAAAATATGAGAGTTGGTTTATTTTATGGACGTCTTTATTTCGTAAATATGTAGAAGATGTCCAAGAAAATGTACGGTTATTATATTTAAGTTAAATCTGTGAAAAACAAATTTGTCTACGTATTCAACAGGGCCCAATTACATGGAATCCGTTTACCGTAAGCAAAAATTCTAATGGTTAGCGCATTTCATGAGAGAGTTTTCTTTATCACTACGCTAAGCAAGAACTTTCCGCAGAATGCACATGACAAATTTTTGGTGGTTAACAAGGACACTGGAGCCAATTTCATGGAGCTGTTATGCACAAAACAATTGCTTAGCACAAAATGTCTTGCTGAATAAAACAAACCACCATTAAAAATTCCATTAGACATTCATGGTCAGTGAACAACAGCCAAAGAACAATCACAAGTGATACACAACACTTTCAAATGTGGCTTTCAATCCTGTTTTAGACAGAAATTTCATGGTTAGCAAATTTTTGTGCTAATATAAGCAGGGCTGTGAAATTTGCTCCTGTACTTTTGTAGCCTGGACTTTTATTGACAGTTTTTCATCATAAATTTGTTTGCATGGAATTGAAGGTGTATGTGGATCGGTTTGCAGAAACATCATATAAGAATCGTCCGTACTTTCGCACTTCTGTTTCGTTCGCACTTCTCGTAAGGTCTCAATGTTTCGACTAGTCTGCTCTAGTCCTCATCAGGGGTCTCCTGATCTGATCCACATTTATCCACATGTCACCATGCAAAGCCTCAAATCTTTCTTGAACTGAAGGTGTGTTGGGTGCAGATTTATCGAGCTATGGGTTGTTGGAGAATACAAGCGGAGACGACTCTATGACATCACGGCTTGCTCTGATCTCTGGGACATCGTCTTGCCACATGGCTGTAAGTATAACACAAACTCAAAATCCTAACAGTTTAAAAAGAGATGTGGTTTTGGCCTTTTTCTTTAAGCTCTCTCCTGTGAAGAAAAGGTTTTTCCTGAGTTTTTCCTGTAAATTACCAAAACCAATTTCATGGAATCCGTTATGGCCTATTTGTGTGCTTACGGACACTGCTACACGTGAAATCTACTTCATGGAATCTGTAAGCAGGACTCTGGGCGCTTAATAGGTTTAGCGAAGAATATGTGGGCTATAAGCTTGATTTTTTTCTGCTATTACTCGCTGTCATGATGAGCATCCTGCATAAAGTCCATGCTTAGTGTAGCAAACTCCCTTGAAATACGCTAACCATTAGCATGCTATAAACGGATTCCATGAAATTGGGCCCTGATGGATTCTGCGAATGAAACCAAAATTTCACCCGGTATTTTTTTATATTGTACGTTTATTTTGTTTGTTCGTTTGATTTTTGCCCAAATTTATTTGGATGACATTTCTTATTTAAACTATTAGTAGATTGTTTGATTTGTTTATTTGCGGTCTTAGATTAGCACCCAGCCTACATTTGTGCCAGGCGTATGGGGTCCTTACTTCAGTGCCATGGTACCAGGCTACTGGTTGAATGAAGGGGGACAGAGTGCATCAGGGAAGCTCATTGATCACATCTTAGAGACGCATCCTGCATATCAGGCAACGAGAGACCAAGCTGGAAAGGGGTATCTATCTGCACACTTTATGATCAGTAAAATTTACTGAAATATTTGAAATGTGCCCATCAATTTGCCAACTGTCGTCTTATAAGAGGCATACTGTATCAGAAAGTGAGGGGAAACCAGTCTGTTACATTGAAACTATTCAAAATTAGCTTAGAATAGGTACGTAGAGGGTTTACGAAACAGAGGCTCCGGCTCCAGCTCCGGCTCCGGCTCAGGCTCAGGCTCAGGCTCAGGCTCAGGCTCAGGCTCAGGCTCAGGCTCAGGCTCAGGCTCAGGCTCAGGCTCAGGCTCAGGCTCCATTTTGTGAATCCATTCTAAACTGACGGGTATCAATTGGAGGCTTTTGGCTGCAGTTCAGAAGTAGATTCTCTGGGTTTGAAAAGGAAGACAGAGCTTCAGCTTCAATGAAAAACCACAACCTATATTTTCAACTTATTATCCATTACCAGTGTTGTATCCGAGTCCACAACCTCCGAGGCCAAGGCCGAGTCCGAGTCATGGGTCTCCGAGGCCAAGGCCGAGGCCGAGGCCGAGTTTCTCACAAGTAGCCGAGGCCAAGGCCGAGTCCGAGTCATAGGTCTCCGAGGCCGAGGCCAAGGCCGAGTCACACACGAGCATATCATTTCACTCCCGCAAGAGACTGTTTGCTAGTCTAGACGCAGTACCCAAACATTCTAATGCAGTTTATAACCACATTAGCACAGTTCACCATGCTCTCAAGTCATTACATTTGATGAATTACACACTAACTTTCTTTCTGTACGTGTTTATTTAATGAAAAAAGTTTAATTGTCCCCCTAAAATGTTGGGAAACACATTCCAGTTTGATATAAAAAATCTTCCCGGCCTCGGACCGAGTCATCATTCAAAATTCTTCGAGGCCGAGGCCAAGGCCGAGTCATGGACCCACGAGGCCAAGGCCGAGGCCGAGGCAGCAAATTTTCGGCCTCGAGTCCGGCCTCGAGGCCGAGGCCGGCCTCGAGTCATACAACACTGTCCATTACAGAGCCTGAGCCTGAGCCTCCGATTCATAATTCCGATTAATTGTCCAGCTTTATGAAGAAGGATACAAATCCCTTATGACTAATGGTGTGCCATGGCCCAGTGGTCTGATGAGTCATACTCAAGATCTTGTACGTGGTCAATCTACAGATTGTGGGTTTGAGTCCAGCCATGCATGGGTTAGTGGTGCTTGCATCCATGGGCAAGACACTTTGTCACACATTGCTCCTCTCCACCCAGGAGTAATGGGTATCTTTGCTGGTAGAGATGGCTTTGTGCTTGATTAGTCTTTGTTTACTTCAAGTTTGATAAACATGGCATCAGTGGTCATTTTTCATGGAGCTGTTAAGCACAACACAATTGCTTAGCACAAAATGTCTTGCACAATAAAACAAACCTCCATTACAAATTCCATTTGATATTCATTGTCAGCGAACAACAGCCAAAGAACAATCACAAGTGATACACAACACATGGAAATTTGGTTGCAAATCCTGTTTTTATCAAGACGGAAATTTCATGGTTAGCAAATTGTTGTGTTAAGCAGGGCCTTGAAATTGGCCCTAGATCTTCCATTGAGGTAATGATTTTATGGAAATAAATGACCATCATTGACTTTTCTTTGTTCTTTTGTTTTTCAGAGGAGTAACTGTCTATCAGCATTTGCACAACTTACTCGAAACCATGGCAACTGCTCAGAATTTACCATCCGTGGCCCACCTGACAAGAGATGTTCATATCTGGCCAGATTACCATGGTAACCGATCACCACTGGCTGATGCAAGCCTCAAAGGAATGGTGAGTTGGCTGGATCGGGGCCAAAATTAATTTCATGGAACCCGTTACCGTAAGCAGGAAATCTTTGCTTACGATTGCAGACTATTTCTGCTTATGGTTAGCGTATTTTAGCAATGACTTCCGGCAGAATGCACATGACATCGCGTAAGCTGAAGGTCTTTCTTACGGATTCCTTGAAATAGATTTCACGCGTAGCAATGCCTGTGAGCACAAAAATAGGCCGTAACGGATTCCATGAAATAGATTTCACGCGTAGCAGTGGCCGTAAGCACAAAAATAGGACGTAATGGATTCCATGAAATTGAGCTCTGTACTCTTTGGGGAATTTTATTTCAATCAGTTGCATCATCTTATGATTGAAAGAAGGTAGGTTTGCGTTGACACCTTGTAATCTCTTCTGTGAAAGTGTGTGGTTCTGAGAAGAACCGTTGGTATTATCTCAGAGCCACACACTCTCACAGAAGAGATTACATACTGTGACCGCAAACCTACCTTCTTTTAGTACTTCCACCATGCATAGCTTCAAGTCTTATTTATCTAATGATTGAATGTGAAAAGAATTATTTGACATTGGTATTCAATACAATTGTGTTATTAATGCTTGATTTGTTTGTGTGTGTATTTGATGCAGGTCAGTGGTTTGACTCTGTCTACGACCATCGGAGATCTGGCTGTGCTGTACTTGGCCACGGTCCAAGCCATTGCAGTAAGTCATTTCAGAAAGTGATAATTAGAAGATGGAGTTGGCTTGTTGCTTGAATTTCTTTAACACTATCTCCCACAAAGGTCTTCATACGTAGTGTGGGGGGTTCAGCCATAGGAAGACGAAAACACAAATGGAATATATATCTGAGCCACAAAAGAAATGCAAACCATGGGTCCATTCAATTTATTGTCATTTTTGTTTTTACATTTCATTGTGGCTGTTAAAATTATTCGAATTCAACAACATTTAGGACAAAGTTTCTGACTTAAGTTGCTCTTTGTTGTCATAATTTTGTTGAATTTCAAATACTTAAACATCACTTAGCAGTGGGCATCAGGCTTTCTCCTGAAGACAAACAGAGCACTTTGTTCGAAACGTGGAGTATACCACCAGTTCATCTCAGAATTACAACTTTTTCACAAAAGGTGATATTTACATAGTGTTACTGCAATTCTCCATACTACACTTGTGTTGTTTGGTACAAGCTCACCCACCAGGGCCCAATTTCATGGAATCCGTTATCGTATAAGCAAAAGATTTTTGCTTACAATAATAGACTTTTTTTTGCTTATGGTTAGTGTATTTCACTGCAGAGTTTTCTATTTTGCTATGCTAAGCGGAGACTTTCTGCAGAATACACATGACGGCACGTTAGAAGAAAAAAATCTAATTTAGCTTAGAAATGCTTCGCTAACAGATTAAGCTCGGAAGTCTTGCTTACGGATTCCATGAAATAGATTTCATACGTAGCAGTGCCTGTAAGCACAAAAATAGGCCATAACGGGGTCCATGAAATTGGGCCTTGAGCAAGGAGAGCCTGACAGGATTTTCATACTAGCAGTATCTTTCTCCATGGCTGAAATTGGTATTATTTGTTCTTCAATTGTAATAGCGCTCCTTACTAATGACGTTTGGCCAGCGCGCCCATGTACAAAATCCCCGGATGTCAGACAAACTATTCATGCATGCACATGCACACGTACACACACCCACCCACCACACGTTTGCATGGTTGCAATATTTGTCTGAGATGTGGTGTGGTGTGACGTCACAGCATTTTATCTGCTATTATTTAGCGCAAGTGCGGAGCGCTATTAAACAGCTGGAGGTTTTTGTGGATCACAAATCTGGATTCTATGGTCAGCTCTGATCGGTGTCTTTCTATGTCATTGTAATGTCCAGCATGGAACGAGACATATATTGACCTCCATGGAGAGTGCCGGTCATCGCATATCCACACTTCATGCCTGCGGTGGACTCAGCAAGAGTTCTCTCTTTGTCCAGACTCATGCAGATGTCACTGGTAAGAAAACACTTCCCTCCTTTGAAATAATTGTTGTTTAAAGGTAGTATCATACTTTGGTAAGAAACCAAAACAGAAATGTTCACAGATTTAAGTATAGCTTACAGGGTATGAAGATGGTGGTGGTAGAAACATACCGTTTAAATGTTTCCGCCTGAAATGGTGTATTTATCCAGAAATAAGTAAAACAACGATCAAAAATCTTTTTGATCTTTTAAAAGATCAAAAGTATAAAAGAAAAGACTTAATAAATACTGTGGCTGTTTTTTACTGTTTTCTCAAAAAGTGGACACCGTATTGGACTGAAATTTTCACAGGTGACTGTATCTGTCTTTATATTTTTGCCCATGAATCTGTATTTCTTTGATAAAAACCAAAGTATGATATTACTTTTAAGGTATAATACATACTGTGCATGATTGGTAATGGTCACAGAGCTGCACTCACACTTTGTCTAATCCAGCATGAACGTGAAATAATAAGCCTTTGAAAATTTGAGCTCAATCGGACATCTGAGTCTGGAGGAAATAAGGAAATCTTACTTAGTGTTGTTGTCTCTGTTCTTATAGTTGTTTTGCTTGGAGTTGGAGGGCCTGATGCTTGATTTTTCTCAAAGGTCTATGAGTCACTGTATCAGGATCCACTATGTTACAAATAAACTGTTTATCACTTCAAGATTCAGATATGTGATACAACCTTGTCTTGGCTATCGCCATGTAGAATTTAAACATATTGGGGCTGAAATTGGCGAAAATATGACCAATTGAAAGAGTACTCCTTAAAACAAATTTGCAAGGATAACACGCATAGTGGTCAATACACACATAATGTGAATGAAAGAAAGATGAAAATCGGGTTTTGAGGTTCGGTAATTCTGTCTTTGTTTTGTCCCTCAATTTCAGTCTAATTTTGCTCAAATTGTACATACCGTAGTGATAGCCAAGACATGGCTGTATCACATCTGAATCTTGAAGTGGTAAACAGTTCAATTTTTATATAATATATAAAATTGTTGCGGTTTTTTTTGGATACCCTGTGCAAACATGTTTTTCAGGTCATATTACTTGATATTTGTTCGCTTTCTTTTATTTTACAATTTGTTTGTTTCATACTATTTTTGATTTTTTTATAGTTTTATTTTTGCCTTAATTGCTGTTGGTTATAATCTTTGAATTCTCGCCTGGTTTATCATCAAATTATTGTCTTATTAACCTCGCTACTGAGATGAATAATTCAGGATGAATTGTATCCCAATTATGTTTGTCATTTATTAACATTTGACCTCTTCAGTTGCCATCAGAATCATTACTTTCTTTTCATTTACGTCAACTTTCCTTGTGAAGTGTTTATATAGCCCAGTTTGTCTTGGAGGCGTAATGTGGGCAACCTTAACTGACAGGTTTGTTCATATAAAATGTCGTACCTAGATGGCTTTGACTCGTTTGATTGGTTCATTGTTTGTTCTTCCCTGTCTTTTAATGATGATTTATTAGACAGCATAATCAGTGTAATGTAGGCCTTGCTTTATACGGTGTATTCAATGTTATGTTGGAGTCATTTGGTGGTGGGATTGTGCACAGTGTGGTTATAACACAGACACTATCTGTTCACCTGTGGGTGGTACAGCATTGTTTGGCTTTTGCTTAGAATCCTCAGCTCTCAGAGACAAGATCCAGAAGTCATACACATTTCATCGAATCACGTTCTGGAGTAAATATTTGATTAGGAAACATCAAAATGGCAGCTCCCAATAGGTCTACATCGCTTGAGTTAGCTGCAGCATCAGAGTGTCCGACTCTGAGTATTTCAGCTATATTTGAACCCTCTGATAACGTCAGTGTGGCGTTGAACTCTCTGAACCTGTTTTTAATTTTGACCATCAATCCACTGTGCTTAGTTGTTATCCAACGGACAGCCAACATCCAGCCAACTACCAAGATATTCATGACATCTCTGACTGTAGCTGATTTGTTACTTGGGTTATTGTTCATTTTCCCAATGACACTTGCCTCATATCTTTCGGACTTTCTGTCCGTGGTGAGTTCTTTGGGGTCAGCTTTTGGAGGCCAGTCTTGGCTGTCTTTATTGTTGCTGACCATTGACCGTTACTTGGCCATCACCCAATCTCTTCATTATCCTCGTTTGATGACCTTACGTAGGGCAAAAATTGCGGTTCTTTGTAGTTGGATTGCATCTGCTTCATATTTGGCACTGTTTTCTTTGATTCAAATCAGATTTTCATCATCGTCCCCAAATTGTGAAATTAGCCCTGGACAGCCTTTGGTGATCTTTACAATAGTAGTCTGTAGCCTTGTACTGTTGGGAATGCTTTGCATCATAATCATGTACCTTCACATTCTGGTGATTGCTCAAAGCCAGGCCCGACGTATCGCCCAGGAAAGCCAACCTGCAGATGGAAACAGTGCACCACAAAGGATCAGTACCAAATCATTTACTACGGTCATCATCATCTCAGCTCTGGTTGTGCTGGGCTGGATTCCCCTTCTTGTTTCTTCAGTGCTTCTAGTTGCTGGAGTTGAAATCCATCAGGTTGTTCTCTCAATAGTTAACAATCTGTTTTACTCCACCAACTGGATAGACGGTGTCATCTTCTGTCTGAGATGCAAGGACTGTAGGCAGACTCTGAACAAAATGTGGTCTAATTCATTCCGTGATGCAGGTCGCAAATGCAACTGCATTCATCTGTAGACATGGAAAAGTACTGACAGTGTGACATCTTGCCACATAAGGCAATTTACAGACAACTGACTGGTTCTTGTTGTCTGTTTTCTAGAAGGAGAGACATTAACCTTTCAACAATGACGTTATTTTCATGGGATTTTTGCACATTGTCATAGAAATATCCTTTGTGTTTTAGAAGTGTTTTAGCATTCAAAATGACACGGAATAGAAAAGGCAGTTGGTAAACATTTTCCTCTTCTTAATGAATTTGTAGGCAGACACTTAACAGAATATGTCCTACTGCATTTCGTAAACTTAGACAGAAATGCGAAAGAATACATCTGTAGTTATTAAAGTAGAAAAGGTGTCCAATAATGTCATTGTTGATTAATATACCTGCATGTCAGATACATTCATGTGCAACTTTGCTGCATATATGCCTTGTGTGAAATGTGAAACACATTGCCTGAGATGCAAGTGTTGAGTGGTGTCGCCATTTTGAGATTCTATTTTTAACTATAGTTTTGGAGTGTTAAATGCATAAAGAAAGCTATTTCAAATCCGACGTTCTATGTATAATGTATTTGTATTTAGTCTGATGAGGACATTTTTTAGACAAACTTTTCAGTCTTGTTTCAACAATTCTAGCTATGATTTCAGGTAAACTGAAAAGCTGTTTGGTTCAGGTTCCTATTTTCCCTGATTTTCTGGACAGAAAGTTTAACTTCTGAGCCGAGCCAATTACTGTTTTCACCAACCATTAGACCCATGTCCTAATGGCTAGTGATTATTTAATCTCAGTCAGGTCTTGTTTTTACCGACTTACTTTCATTGTCTTGATGACAGATGAATTGTTGATTTGCTTCATACAGGGAAGTTTCATCTAGACATTGTCAGTTTTCATATAAGAACTTGACATTAACCAAGCATTGTCTGTACAGAGCTATAGTCATCATCAGAAAGCAATAATTAGCAGTTCCATCCCTGACACCAGATCACTGTATAACTGACAGGTTTGTTCATATAAAATGTTGTACCTAGATGGCTTTGACTCATTTGATTGGTTCATTGTTTGTTCTTTCCTGTCTTTTAATGATGATTTATTAGACAGCATGTTCAGTGTTATGTAGGCCGTGCTACATATATATGTGTATTCAATGTTCTGTTGAAGTCATTTGGTGGTGGGATTGTGCACAGTGTGGTTATAACACAGACACTATCTGCTCACCTGTAGGTGGTACAGCATTGTTTGGCTTTTGCTTAGCATCTTCAGCTCTCAGAGACAAGATCCAGAAGTCGTACACATTTCATCGAATCACGTTCTGGAGTAAATATTTGATTAGGAAACATCAAGATGGCAGCTCCTAACAGTTCAACATCACTTGAGTTAGTTGCAGCATCAGAGTGTCCGACTCTGAGTTTTTCAGCTATATTTGAACCCTCTGATAACGTCAGTGTGGCGTTGAACTCTCTGAACCTGTTTATGATTCTGAGCATCAATCCACTGTGCTTAGTTGTTATTCAACGGACAGCCAACATCCAGCCGACTACCAAGATATTCATGATATCTCTGACTGTAGCTGATTTGTTACTTGGGTTATTGTTCATTCTCCCAATGACACTTGCCTCATATCTTTCAGACTTTTTGTCCGTGGTGAATTCTTTTGGGTCAGCTTTTGGATTCCAGTCTGCATTGTCTTTGATTTTGCTGACCATTGACCGTTACTTGGCCATCACCCAATCTCTTCATTATCCTCGTTTGATGACCTTACGTAGGGCAAAAATTGCTGTTCTTTGCAGTTGTATTGCATCTGCTTTATATTTGGCACTGTTCTCTTTGATTCAAATCAGATTGTTATCATTGACCTCAAATTGTGAAATTAGTCCTGGACAGCCTTTGGTGATCTTTATAATAGTAGTCTGTAGCCTTGTACTGTTGGGAATGCTTTGCATCATAATCATGTACCTTCACATTCTGGTGATTGCTCGACGCCAGGCCCGACGTATCGCCCAGGAAAGCCAACCTGCAGATGGAAACAATGCACCACAAAGGATCAGTACCAAATCATTTACTACGGTCATCATTATCTCAGCTCTGGTTGTGCTGGGCTGGATTCCCCTTCTTGTTTCTTCAGTGCTTCTAGTTGCTGGAGTTGTAATCCCTCCGGTTGTTCTCTCAATAGTTACCAACCTGTTTTACTCCACCAACTGGATAGACGGTGTCATCTTCTGTCTGAGATGCAAGGACTGTAGGCAGACTCTGAACAGAATGTGGTCTAATGCATTCAGTGATGCAGGTCGCAAATGCAACTGCATTCATCCGTAGAAGTGGAAAAGTACTGACAGTGTGACTGTGTGACATCTTGCCACATAAGGCAATTAACAGACAACTGACTGGTTCGTGTTGTCTGTTTTCTAGAAGGAGAGACATTAACCTTTCAACAATGACGTTAATATCTTTGGATTGTTGCACATTGTCATAGCAATATCACTTTGTGTTTTAGATGTGTTTTTAGCATTCAAAATGACACGGAATAGAAAAGGCAGTTGGAAAACATTCTCCTCTTCTTAATGAATTTGTCGGCAGACACTTAACGGAATATGTCCTACTGCATTTTGTAAACTTAGACAGAAATGCGAAAGAATACATCTGTAGTTATTAAAGTAGAAAAGGTATCCAATAATGTCATTGTTGATTGATATACCTGCATGTCAGATACATTCATGTGCAAATTTGCTGTATGTAGGCCTTGTGTAAAATGTGAAACACATTGCCTGAGAGCGATGTCGCCATTTTGAGATTCTATTTTTAGCTTTAGTTTTGCAGTTTTTTGCATAAAGAAAACGTTTGTGTCTTAATGAAAATGTATTTGTACATACACTGAGAAGGACATCCTTCGAGACATACTTTCTAGTCTTGTTTCAAGCGTTTGGGCCGGGTTCCAATTTTCCTTGATTTTCTGTACTGAAGTTTGAGATTCTTAGTCAATTAATGATTGCACCATCCTTTAGGCCCATGTCCTAATTTATGGCTAGCGATTATTTAATCTCGGTCAAGTCTTGTTTTTACCGACTTATTTTCATTGTCTTGATGACAGATGAATTGTTGATACGCTTCATACAGGGAAGTTTCATCTAGGCATTGTCAGTTTTCATATAAGAACTTGACATTAACCAAACACCGTCTATATACAGAGCTATAGTCATCATCAGAAAGCAATAATTAGCAGTTCCATCCCTGACACCAGATCACTGTATAACTGACAGGTTTGTTCATATAAAATGTCGCACCTAGATGGCTTTGACTCATTTGATTGGTTCATTGTTTGTTATTCCCTGTCTTTTAATGATGATTTATTAGACAGCATGTTCAGTGTAATGTAGGCCGTGCTACACATATCTGTGTATTCAATGTTCTGTTGAAGTCATTTGGTGGTGGGATTGTGCACAGTGTGGTTATAACACTGACACTATCTGTTCACCTGTGGGTGGTACTGCATTGGTTGGCTTTGCTTAGCATCCTCAGCTCTCAGAGACAAGATCCAGCAGTCGTACACATTTCATCGAATCATGTTCTGGAGTAAATATTTGATAAGGAAACATTAAGATGGCAGCTCCCAACAATTCAACATCGTTTGAGTTAGTCGCAGCATCAGAGTGTCTGACTCTGGGTGCTTCAGCTATATTTGAACCCTCTGATAACGTCAGTCTTGCATTGAACTTTCTGAACCTGTTTCTGATTCTGACCATCAATCCACTATGCTTAGTTGTTATTCAACGGACAGCCAACATCCAGCCGACTACCAAGATATTCATGACATCTCTGACTGTAGCTGAATTGGGATATGGGTTATTGTTCATTCTCCCAATGACACTTGCCTCATATCTTTCGGACATTCTGTCCGTGGTGGTTTCTTTTGGGTCAGCTTTTGGATGCCAGTCTTGGTTGTCTTTGATTTTGCTGACCATTGACCGTTACTTGGCCATCACCCAATCTCTTCATTATCCTCGTTTGATGACCCTTCGTAAGGCAAAAATTGCTGTTCTTTGCAGTTGGATTGCATCTGCTTCATGTTTGGCACTGTTGTCTTTGCTTCAAATCAAATTTTCATCATCGTCCCCAAATTGTGAAATTAGCCCTGGACTGCCTTTGGTGATCTTTACAGTAGTAGCCTGCATCCTTGTACTGTTGGGAATGCTTTGCATCATAATCATGTACCTTCACATTCTGGTGATTGCTCGACGCCAGGCCCGGCGTATCGCCCAGGAAAGCCAACCTGCAGATGGAAACAACGCACCACAAAGGATCAGTACCAAATCATTTACTACGGTCATCATCATCTCAGCTCTGGTTGTGCTGGGCTGGGTTCCAGTTCTTGTCACTCTGATGTTGATAAGTTCTGAAGTTGGTTTACATCCAAGTGTTCTCTCTGTAGTTTCCAATCTGTTTTACTCCACCAACTGGATAGACGGTGTCATCTTCTGTCTGAGATGCAAGGACTGTAGGCAGACTCTGAACAGAATGTGGTCTAATGCATTCCGTGATGCAGGTCGCAAATGCAACTGCATTCATCTGTAGAAGTGCATGGACAAGTACTGACAGTGTGACATTTTTCAAAAGTACTCACATCAATGATCTATTCACCTTGCCAGACTAGGCAATTTAAAGACAACCGGTTCTTGGCAGTTTTCTAGAAGGAGAGACATTTACCTTTCAACTATGACGTTATTATCTTTGGATTGTTGCACATTGTCATAGCAATATCACTTTGTGTTTTAGATGTGTTTTGAGCATTCAAAATGGCACGGAATAGAAAAGGCAGTTGGCAAACATTCTCCTCTTCTTAATGAATTTGTCGGCAGACACTTAACGGAATATGTCCTACTGCATTCTGTAAACTTAGACAGAAATGCGAAAGAATACATCTGTAGTTATTAAAGTAGAAAAGGTATCCAATAATGTCATTGTTGATTGATATACCTGCATGTCAGATACATTCATGTGCAAATTTGCTGTATGTAGGCCTTGTGTAAATGTGAAACACATTGCCTGAGAGCGATGCCGCCATTTTGAGATTCTATTTTTAGCTTTAGTTTTGCAGTGTTTTGCATAAAGAAAACGTTTGTGTCTTAATGAAAATGTATTTGTACATACACTGAGAAGGACATCCTTCGAGACATACTTGCTAGTCTTGTTTCAAGCGTTTGGGCCGGGTTCCAATTTTCGTTGATTTTCTGTACTGAAGTTTGAGATTCTTAGTCAATTAATGATTGCACCATCCTTTAGGCCCATGTCCTAATTTATGGCTAGTGATTATTTAATCTCGGTCAAGTCTTGTTTTTACCGACTTACTTTCATTGTCTTGATGACAGATGAATTGTTGATACGCTTCTTACAGGGAAGTTTCATCTAGGCATTGTCAGTTTTCATATAAGAACTTGACATTAACCAAACACTGTCTGTACAGAGCTATAGTCATCATCAGAAAGCAATAATTAGCAGTTCCATCCCTGACACCAGATCACGGTATAACTGACAGGTTTGTTCATATAAAATGTTGTACCTAGATGGCTTTGACTCATTTGATTGGTTCATTGTTTGTTCTTTCCTGTCTTTTAATGATGATTTATTAGACAGCATATTCAGTGTAATATGTGTATTCAATGTTGTGTTGAAGTCATTTGGTGGTGGGATTGTGCACAGCGTGGTTATAACACAGACACTATCTGTTCACCTGTGGGTGGTACAGCATTGTTTGGCTTTTGCTTAGCATCATCAGCTCTCAGAGACAAGATCCAGAAGTCGTACACATTTCAGCGAATCACGTTCTGGAGTAAATATTTGATTAGGAAACATCAAGATGGCAGCTCCTAACAGTTCAACATCGCTTGAGTTAGTTGCAGCATCAGAGTGTCCGAATCTGAGTATTTCAGCTATATTTGAACAACCCTCTGATAACGTCAGTGTGGCGTTGAACTCTCTGAACCTGTTTATGATTCTGACCATCAATCCACTGTGCTTAGTTGTTATTCAACGGACAGCCAACATCCAGCCGACTACTAAGATATTCATGATATCTCTGACTGTAGCTGATTTGGGATATGGGTTATTGTTCATTCTCCCAATGGCACTTGCCTCATATCTTTCGGACTTTCTGTCCGTGGTGGTTTCTTTTGGGTCAGCTTTTGGATGCCAGTCTGCATTGTCTTTGATTTTGCTGACCATTGACCGTTACTTGGCCATCACCCAATCTCTTCATTATCCTCGTTTGATGACCTTACGTAGGGCAAAAATTGCTGTTCTTTGCAGTTGTATTGCATCTGCTTTATATTTGGCACTGTTCTCTTTGATTCAAATCAGATTGTTATCATTGACCTCAAATTGTGAAATTAGTCCTGGACAGCCTTTGGTGATCTTTATAATAGTAGTCTGTAGCCTTGTACTGTTGGGAATGCTTTGCATCATAATCATGTACCTTCACATTCTGGTGATTGCTCGACGCCAGGCCCGACGTATCGCCCAGGAAAGCCAACCTGCAGATGGAAACAATGCACCACAAAGGATCAGTACCAAATCATTTACTACGGTCATCATTATCTCAGCTCTGGTTGTGCTGGGCTGGATTCCCCTTCTTGTTTCTTCAGTGCTTCTAGTTGCTGGAGTTGTAATCCCTCCGGTTGTTCTCTCAATAGTTACCAACCTGTTTTACTCCACCAACTGGATAGACGGTGTCATCTTCTGTCTGAGATGCAAGGACTGTAGGCAGACTCTGAACAGAATGTGGTCTAATGCATTCAGTGATGCAGGTCGCAAATGCAACTGCATTCATCCGTAGAAGTGGAAAAGTACTGACAGTGTGACTGTGTGACATCTTGCCACATAAGGCAATTAACAGACAACTGACTGGTTCGTGTTGTCTGTTTTCTAGAAGGAGAGACATTAACCTTTCAACAATGACGTTAATATCTTTGGATTGTTGCACATTGTCATAGCAATATCACTTTGTGTTTTAGATGTGTTTTTAGCATTCAAAATGACACGGAATAGAAAAGGCAGTTGGAAAACATTCTCCTCTTCTTAATGAATTTGTCGGCAGACACTTAACGGAATATGTCCTACTGCATTTTGTAAACTTAGACAGAAATGCGAAAGAATACATCTGTAGTTATTAAAGTAGAAAAGGTATCCAATAATGTCATTGTTGATTGATATACCTGCATGTCAGATACATTCATGTGCAAATTTGCTGTATGTAGGCCTTGTGTAAAATGTGAAACACATTGCCTGAGAGCGATGTCGCCATTTTGAGATTCTATTTTTAGCTTTAGTTTTGCAGTTTTTTGCATAAAGAAAACGTTTGTGTCTTAATGAAAATGTATTTGTACATACACTGAGAAGGACATCCTTCGAGACATACTTTCTAGTCTTGTTTCAAGCGTTTGGGCCGGGTTCCAATTTTCCTTGATTTTCTGTACTGAAGTTTGAGATTCTTAGTCAATTAATGATTGCACCATCCTTTAGGCCCATGTCCTAATTTATGGCTAGCGATTATTTAATCTCGGTCAAGTCTTGTTTTTACCGACTTATTTTCATTGTCTTGATGACAGATGAATTGTTGATACGCTTCATACAGGGAAGTTTCATCTAGGCATTGTCAGTTTTCATATAAGAACTTGACATTAACCAAACACCGTCTATATACAGAGCTATAGTCATCATCAGAAAGCAATAATTAGCAGTTCCATCCCTGACACCAGATCACTGTATAACTGACAGGTTTGTTCATATAAAATGTCGCACCTAGATGGCTTTGACTCATTTGATTGGTTCATTGTTTGTTATTCCCTGTCTTTTAATGATGATTTATTAGACAGCATGTTCAGTGTAATGTAGGCCGTGCTACACATATCTGTGTATTCAATGTTCTGTTGAAGTCATTTGGTGGTGGGATTGTGCACAGTGTGGTTATAACACATACACTATCTGTTCACCTGTGGGTGGTACTGCATTGGTTGGCTTTGCTTAGCATCCTCAGCTCTCAGAGACAAGATCCAGCAGTCGTACACATTTCATCGAATCACGTTCTGGAGTAAATATTTGATAAGGAAACATTAAGATGGCAGCTCCCAACAATTCAACATCGTTTGAGTTAGTCGCAGCATCAGAGTGTCTGACTCTGGGTGCTTCAGCTATATTTGAACCCTCTGATAACGTCAGTCTTGCATTGAACTTTCTGAACCTGTTTCTGATTCTGACCATCAATCCACTATGCTTAGTTGTTATTCAACGGACAGCCAACATCCAGCCGACTACCAAGATATTCATGACATCTCTGACTGTAGCTGAATTGGGATATGGGTTATTGTTCATTCTCCCAATGACACTTGCCTCATATCTTTCGGACATTCTGTCCGTGGTGGTTTCTTTTGGGTCAGCTTTTGGATGCCAGTCTTGGTTGTCTTTGATTTTGCTGACCATTGACCGTTACTTGGCCATCACCCAATCTCTTCATTATCCTCGTTTGATGACCCTTCGTAAGGCAAAAATTGCTGTTCTTTGCAGTTGGATTGCATCTGCTTCATGTTTGGCACTGTTGTCTTTGCTTCAAATCAAATTTTCATCATCGTCCCCAAATTGTGAAATTAGCCCTGGACTGCCTTTGGTGATCTTTACAGTAGTAGCCTGCATCCTTGTACTGTTGGGAATGCTTTGCATCATAATCATGTACCTTCACATTCTGGTGATTGCTCGACGCCAGGCCCGGCGTATCGCCCAGGAAAGCCAACCTGCAGATGGAAACAACGCACCACAAAGGATCAGTACCAAATCATTTACTACGGTCATCATCATCTCAGCTCTGGTTGTGCTGGGCTGGGTTCCAGTTCTTGTCACTCTGATGTTGATAAGTTCTGAAGTTGGTTTACATCCAAGTGTTCTCTCTGTAGTTTCCAATCTGTTTTACTCCACCAACTGGATAGACGGTGTCATCTTCTGTCTGAGATGCAAGGACTGTAGGCAGACTCTGAACAGAATGTGGTCTAATGCATTCCGTGATGCAGGTCGCAAATGCAACTGCATTCATCTGTAGAAGTGCATGGACAAGTACTGACAGTGTGACATTTTTCAAAAGTACTCACATCAATGATCTATTCACCTTGCCAGACTAGGCAATTTAAAGACAACCGGTTCTTGGCAGTTTTCTAGAAGGAGAGACATTTACCTTTCAACTATGACGTTATTATCTTTGGATTGTTGCACATTGTCATAGCAATATCACTTTGTGTTTTAGATGTGTTTTGAGCATTCAAAATGGCACGGAATAGAAAAGGCAGTTGGCAAACATTCTCCTCTTCTTAATGAATTTGTCGGCAGACACTTAACGGAATATGTCCTACTGCATTCTGTAAACTTAGACAGAAATGCGAAAGAATACATCTGTAGTTATTAAAGTAGAAAAGGTATCCAATAATGTCATTGTTGATTGATATACCTGCATGTCAGATACATTCATGTGCAAATTTGCTGTATGTAGGCCTTGTGTAAATGTGAAACACATTGCCTGAGAGCGATGCCGCCATTTTGAGATTCTATTTTTAGCTTTAGTTTTGCAGTGTTTTGCATAAAGAAAACGTTTGTGTCTTAATGAAAATGTATTTGTACATACACTGAGAAGGACATCCTTCGAGACATACTTGCTAGTCTTGTTTCAAGCGTTTGGGCCGGGTTCCAATTTTCGTTGATTTTCTGTACTGAAGTTTGAGATTCTTAGTCAATTAATGATTGCACCATCCTTTAGGCCCATGTCCTAATTTATGGCTAGTGATTATTTAATCTCGGTCAAGTCTTGTTTTTACCGACTTACTTTCATTGTCTTGATGACAGATGAATTGTTGATACGCTTCTTACAGGGAAGTTTCATCTAGGCATTGTCAGTTTTCATATAAGAACTTGACATTAACCAAACACTGTCTGTACAGAGCTATAGTCATCATCAGAAAGCAATAATTAGCAGTTCCATCCCTGACACCAGATCACGGTATAACTGACAGGTTTGTTCATATAAAATGTTGTACCTAGATGGCTTTGACTCATTTGATTGGTTCATTGTTTGTTCTTTCCTGTCTTTTAATGATGATTTATTAGACAGCATATTCAGTGTAATATGTGTATTCAATGTTGTGTTGAAGTCATTTGGTGGTGGGATTGTGCACAGCGTGGTTATAACACAGACACTATCTGTTCACCTGTGGGTGGTACAGCATTGTTTGGCTTTTGCTTAGCATCATCAGCTCTCAGAGACAAGATCCAGAAGTCGTACACATTTCAGCGAATCACGTTCTGGAGTAAATATTTGATTAGGAAACATCAAGATGGCAGCTCCTAACAGTTCAACATCGCTTGAGTTAGTTGCAGCATCAGAGTGTCCGAATCTGAGTATTTCAGCTATATTTGAACAACCCTCTGATAACGTCAGTGTGGCGTTGAACTCTCTGAACCTGTTTATGATTCTGACCATCAATCCACTGTGCTTAGTTGTTATTCAACGGACAGCCAACATCCAGCCGACTACTAAGATATTCATGATATCTCTGACTGTAGCTGATTTGGGATATGGGTTATTGTTCATTCTCCCAATGGCACTTGCCTCATATCTTTCGGACTTTCTGTCCGTGGTGGTTTCTTTTGGGTCAGCTTTTGGATGCCAGTCTGCATTGTCTTTGATTTTGCTGACCATTGACCGTTACTTGGCCATCACCCAATCTCTTCATTATCCTCGTTTGATGACCTTACGTAGGGCAAAAATTGCTGTTCTTTGCAGTTGTATTGCATCTGCTTTATATTTGGCACTGTTCTCTTTGATTCAAATCAGATTGTTATCATTGACCTCAAATTGTGAAATTAGTCCTGGACAGCCTTTGGTGATCTTTATAATAGTAGTCTGTAGCCTTGTACTGTTGGGAATGCTTTGCATCATAATCATGTACCTTCACATTCTGGTGATTGCTCGACGCCAGGCCCGACGTATCGCCCAGGAAAGCCAACCTGCAGATGGAAACAATGCACCACAAAGGATCAGTACCAAATCATTTACTACGGTCATCATTATCTCAGCTCTGGTTGTGCTGGGCTGGATTCCCCTTCTTGTTTCTTCAGTGCTTCTAGTTGCTGGAGTTGTAATCCCTCCGGTTGTTCTCTCAATAGTTACCAACCTGTTTTACTCCACCAACTGGATAGACGGTGTCATCTTCTGTCTGAGATGCAAGGACTGTAGGCAGACTCTGAACAGAATGTGGTCTAATGCATTCAGTGATGCAGGTCGCAAATGCAACTGCATTCATCCGTAGAAGTGGAAAAGTACTGACAGTGTGACTGTGTGACATCTTGCCACATAAGGCAATTAACAGACAACTGACTGGTTCGTGTTGTCTGTTTTCTAGAAGGAGAGACATTAACCTTTCAACAATGACGTTAATATCTTTGGATTGTTGCACATTGTCATAGCAATATCACTTTGTGTTTTAGATGTGTTTTTAGCATTCAAAATGACACGGAATAGAAAAGGCAGTTGGAAAACATTCTCCTCTTCTTAATGAATTTGTCGGCAGACACTTAACGGAATATGTCCTACTGCATTTTGTAAACTTAGACAGAAATGCGAAAGAATACATCTGTAGTTATTAAAGTAGAAAAGGTATCCAATAATGTCATTGTTGATTGATATACCTGCATGTCAGATACATTCATGTGCAAATTTGCTGTATGTAGGCCTTGTGAAAAATGTGAAACACATTGCCTGAGAGCGATGTCGCCATTTTGAGATTCTATTTTTAGCTTTAGTTTTGCAGTTTTTTGCATAAAGAAAACGTTTGTGTCTTAATGAAAATGTATTCGTACATACACTGAGAAGGACATCCTTCGAGACATACTTTCTAGTCTTGTTTCAAGCGTTTGGGCCGGGTTCCAATTTTCCTTGATTTTCTGTACTGAAGTTTGAGATTCTTAGTCAATTAATGATTGCACCATCCTTTAGGCCCATGTCCTAATTTATGGCTAGCGATTATTTAATCTCGGTCAAGTCTTGTTTTTACCGACTTATTTTCATTGTCTTGATGACAGATGAATTGTTGATACGCTTCATACAGGGAAGTTTCATCTAGGCATTGTCAGTTTTCATATAAGAACTTGACATTAACCAAACACCGTCTATATACAGAGCTATAGTCATCATCAGAAAGCAATAATTAGCAGTTCCATCCCTGACACCAGATCACGGTATAACTGACAGGTTTGTTCATATAAAATGTCGCACCTAGATGGCTTTGACTCATTTGATTGGTTCATTGTTTGTTCTTTCCTGTCTTTTAATGATGATTTATTAGACAGCATATTCAGTGTAATATGTGTATTCAATGTTGTGTTGAAGTCATTTGGTGGTGGGATTGTGCACAGTGTGGTTATAACACTGACACTATCTGTTCACCTGTGGGTGGTACTGCATTGGTTGGCTTTGCTTAGCATCCTCAGCTCTCAGAGACAAGATCCAGCAGTCGTACACATTTCATCGAATCATGTTCTGGAGTAAATATTTGATAAGGAAACATTAAGATGGCAGCTCCCAACAATTCAACATCGTTTGAGTTAGTCGCAGCATCAGAGTGTCTGACTCTGGGTGCTTCAGCTATATTTGAACCCTCTGATAACGTCAGTCTTGCATTGAACTTTCTGAACCTGTTTCTGATTCTGACCATCAATCCACTATGCTTAGTTGTTATTCAACGGACAGCCAACATCCAGCCGACTACCAAGATATTCATGACATCTCTGACTGTAGCTGAATTGGGATATGGGTTATTGTTCATTCTCCCAATGACACTTGCCTCATATCTTTCGGACATTCTGTCCGTGGTGGTTTCTTTTGGGTCAGCTTTTGGATGCCAGTCTTGGTTGTCTTTGATTTTGCTGACCATTGACCGTTACTTGGCCATCACCCAATCTCTTCATTATCCTCGTTTGATGACCCTTCGTAAGGCAAAAATTGCTGTTCTTTGCAGTTGGATTGCATCTGCTTCATGTTTGGCACTGTTGTCTTTGCTTCAAATCAAATTTTCATCATCGTCCCCAAATTGTGAAATTAGCCCTGGACTGCCTTTGGTGATCTTTACAGTAGTAGCCTGCATCCTTGTACTGTTGGGAATGCTTTGCATCATAATCATGTACCTTCACATTCTGGTGATTGCTCGACGCCAGGCCCGGCGTATCGCCCAGGAAAGCCAACCTGCAGATGGAAACAACGCACCACAAAGGATCAGTACCAAATCATTTACTACGGTCATCATCATCTCAGCTCTGGTTGTGCTGGGCTGGGTTCCAGTTCTTGTCACTCTGATGTTGATAAGTTCTGAAGTTGGTTTACATCCAAGTGTTCTCTCTGTAGTTTCCAATCTGTTTTACTCCACCAACTGGATAGACGGTGTCATCTTCTGTCTGAGATGCAAGGACTGTAGGCAGACTCTGAACAGAATGTGGTCTAATGCATTCCGTGATGCAGGTCGCAAATGCAACTGCATTCATCTGTAGAAGTGCATGGACAAGTACTGACAGTGTGACATTTTTCAAAAGTACTCACATCAATGATCTATTCACCTTGCCAGACTAGGCAATTTAAAGACAACCGGTTCTTGGCAGTTTTCTAGAAGGAGAGACATTTACCTTTCAACTATGACGTTATTATCTTTGGATTGTTGCACATTGTCATAGCAATATCACTTTGTGTTTTAGATGTGTTTTGAGCATTCAAAATGACACGGAATAGAAAAGGCAGTTGGCAAACATTCTCCTCTTCTTAATGAATTTGTCGGCAGACACTTAACGGAATATGTCCTACTGCATTCTGTAAACTTAGACAGAAATGCGAAAGAATACATCTGTAGTTATTAAAGTAGAAAAGGTATCCAATAATGTCATTGTTGATTGATATACCTGCATGTCAGATACATTCATGTGCAAATTTGCTGTATGTAGGCCTTGTGTAAATGTGAAACACATTGCCTGAGAGCGATGCCGCCATTTTGAGATTCTATTTTTAGCTTTAGTTTTGCAGTGTTTTGCATAAAGAAAACGTTTGTGTCTTAATGAAAATGTATTTGTACATACACTGAGAAGGACATCCTTCGAGACATACTTGCTAGTCTTGTTTCAAGCGTTTGGGCCGGGTTCCAATTTTCGTTGATTTTCTGTACTGAAGTTTGAGATTCTTAGTCAATTAATGATTGCACCATCCTTTAGGCCCATGTCCTAATTTATGGCTAGTGATTATTTAATCTCGGTCAAGTCTTGTTTTTACCGACTTACTTTCATTGTCTTGATGACAGATGAATTGTTGATACGCTTCTTACAGGGAAGTTTCATCTAGGCATTGTCAGTTTTCATATAAGAACTTGACATTAACCAAACACTGTCTGTACAGAGCTATAGTCATCATCAGAAAGCAATAATTAGCAGTTCCATCCCTGACACCAGATCACGGTATAACTGACAGGTTTGTTCATATAAAATGTTGTACCTAGATGGCTTTGACTCATTTGATTGGTTCATTGTTTGTTCTTTCCTGTCTTTTAATGATGATTTATTAGACAGCATATTCAGTGTAATATGTGTATTCAATGTTGTGTTGAAGTCATTTGGTGGTGGGATTGTGCACAGCGTGGTTATAACACAGACACTATCTGTTCACCTGTGGGTGGTACAGCATTGTTTGGCTTTTGCTTAGCATCATCAGCTCTCAGAGACAAGATCCAGAAGTCGTACACATTTCAGCGAATCACGTTCTGGAGTAAATATTTGATTAGGAAACATCAAGATGGCAGCTCCTAACAGTTCAACATCGCTTGAGTTAGTTGCAGCATCAGAGTGTCCGAATCTGAGTATTTCAGCTATATTTGAACAACCCTCTGATAACGTCAGTGTGGCGTTGAACTCTCTGAACCTGTTTATGATTCTGACCATCAATCCAATGTGCTTAGTTGTTATTCAACGGACAGCCAACATCCAGCCGACTACTAAGATATTCATGATATCTCTGACTGTAGCTGATTTGGGATATGGGTTATTGTTTATTCTCCCAATGGCACTTGCCTCATATCTTTCGGACTTTCTGTCCGTGGTGGTTTCTTTTGGGTCAGCTTTTGGATGCCAGTCTTGGCTGTCTTTATTGTTGCTGACCATTGACCGTTACTTGGCCATCACCCAATCTCTTCATTATCCTCGTTTGATGACCTTCCGTAGGGCAAAAATTGCTGTTCTTTGCAGTTGGATTTCATCTGCTTCATATTTGGCACTGTTCTTTTTGATTCAAATCAGATTTTCACCATCGTCCCCAAATTGTGAAATTAGCCATGGACAGCCTTTGGTGATCTTTACAATAGTATCCTGCATCCTAGTACTGTTGGGAATGCTTTGCATCATAATCATGTACCTTCACATTCTGGTGATTGCTCGACGCCAGGCCCGACGTATCGCCCAGGAAAGCCATCCTGCAGATGGAAACAACGCACCACAAAGGATCAATACCAAATCATTTACTACGGTCATCATCATCTCAGCTCTGGTTGTGCTGGGCTGGGTTCCAGTTCTTGTCACTCTGATGTTGATAAGTTCTGAAGTTGGTTTACATCCAAGTGTTCTCTCTGTAGTTTCCAATCTGTTTTACTCTACCAACTGGATAGACGGTGTTATCTTCTGTCTGAGATGCAAGGACTGTAGGCAGACTCTGAACAGAATGTGGTCTAATGCATTCCGTGATGCAGGTCGCAAATGCAACTGCATTCATCTGTAGAAGTTGAAAAGTACTGACAGTGTGACATCTTGCCACATAAGGCAATTTACAGACACACTGACTGGTTCTTGTTGTCAGTTTTCTAGAAGGAGAGACATTAACCTTTCAACAATGATGTTATTTTCATGGTATTGTTGCACATTGTAATAGAAATATCCTTTGTGTTTTAGAAGTGTTTTTAGCATTAAAAATGACACGGAATAGAAAAGGCAGTTGGCAAACATTCTCCTCTTCTTAATGAATTTGTTGGCAGACACTTAACAGAATATGTCCTACTGCATTCCGTAAACTTAGACAGAAATGCGAAAGAATACATCTGTAGTTATTAAAGTAGAAAAGGTATCCAATAATGTCATTGTTGATTGATATACCTTCATGTCAGATACATTCATGTGCAAATTTGCTGTATGTAGGCCTTGTGTAAATGTGAAACACATTGCCTGAGAGCGATGTCGCCATTTTGAGATTCTATATTTAGCTTTAGTTTTGCAGTGTTTTGCATAAAGAAAATGTTTGTGTCTTAATGAAAATGTATTTGTACATACACTGAGAAGGACATCCTTCGAGACATACTTTCTAATGCTTGTTTCAAGCATTTGGGCCGGGTTCCAATTTTCCTTGATTTTCTGTACTGAAATTTGAGATTCTTAGTTAATTAATGATTGCACCTTCCTTTATGCCCATGTCCTAATTTATGGCTAGCGATTATTTAATCTCGGTCAGGTTTTGTTTTTACCGACTTACTTTCATTGTCTTGATGACAGATGAATTGTTGATACGCTTCATACAGGGAAGTTTCATCTAGGCATTGTCAGTATTCATATAAGAACTTGACATTAAACAAACACTGTCTGTACAGAGCTATAGTCATCATCAGAAAGCAATAATTAGCAGTTCCATCCCTTACACCAGATCACGGTATTGATGGCTTTTTAATATGACATTGACGGGTCCTACGTAGGTTGTTTGAAAACTACCTGGGACCATGAATTTATTAGTAAATCTTGTGGTCATCATTTTGTTATGTCATGTTTGTGATTTATTAACATTTAACCTCATCAGTTGGCATCAGAATCATTATTTTCTTTTCATTTATGTCACCTTTCCTTATGAAGTGCATGTTTATATAGCCCAGTTTGGCTTGGCTAGAGACGTAATGTGGACAACCGTAACTGACAGGTTTGTTCATATAAAATGTTGTACCTAGATGGCTTTGACTCGTTTGATTGGTTCATTATTTGTTCTTCCCTGTCTTTTAATGATGATTTATTAGACAACATGTTCAGTTTAATGTAGGCCGTGCTACATATATATGTGTATTCAATGTTCTGTTGAAGTCATTTGGTGGTGGGATTGTGCACAGTGTGCTTATAACACAGACACTATCTGTTCACCTGTGGATGGTACAGCATTGTTTGGCTTTTGCTTAGCATCATCAGCTCTCAGAGACAAGATCCAGAAGTCGTACACATTTCAGCGAATCACGTTCTGGTGTAAATATTTGATTAGGAAACATCAAGATGGCAGCTCCCAACAATTCAACATCGCTTGAGTTAGTTGCAGCATCAGAGTGTCCGAATCTGAGTATTTCAGCTATATTTGAACCCTCTGATAACGTCAGTGTGGCGTTGAACTCTCTGAACCTGTTTATGATTCTGACCATCAATCCACTATGCTTAGTTGTTATTCAACGGACAGCCAACATCCAGCCGACTACCAAGATATTCATGATATCTCTGACTGTAGCTGATTTGTTACTTGGGTTATTGTTCATTCTCCCAATGACACTTGCCTCATATCTTTCAGACTTTTTGTCCATGGTGAATTCTTTTGGGTCAGCTTTTGGATTACAGTCTTCATTGTCTTTGATTTTGCTGACCATTGACCGTTACTTGGCCATCACCCAATCTCTACATTATCCTCGTTTGATGACCCTACGTAGGGCAAAAATTGCTGTTCTTTGCAGTTGTATTGCATCTGCTTTATATTTGGCACTGTTCTCTTTGATTCAAATCAGATTGTTATCATTGACCTCAAATTGTGAAACTAGTCCTGGACAGCCTTTGGTGATCTTTATAATAGTAGTCTGTAGCCTTTTTCTGTTGGGAATGCTTTGCATCATAATCATGTACCTTCACATTCTGGTGATTGCTCGACGTCAGGCCCGACGTATCGCCCAGGAAAGCCAACCTGCAGATGGAAACAATGCACCACAAAGGATCAGTACCAAATCATTTACTACGGTCATCATCATCTCAGCTCTGGTTGTGCTGGGCTGGGTTCCAGTTCTTGTCACTCTGATGTTGATAAGTTCTGAAGTTGGTTTACATCCAAGTGTTCTCTCTGTAGTTTCCAATCTGTTTTACTCCACCAACTGGATAGACGGTGTCATCTTCTGTCTGAGATGCAAGGACTGTAGGCAGACTCTGAACAGAATGTGGTCTAATGCATTCCGTGATGCAGGTCGCAAATGCAACTGCATTCATCCGTAGAAGTGGAAAAGTACTGACAGTGTGACATCTTGCCTCATAAGGCAATTTACAGACAACTGACTGGTTCTTGTTGTCAGTTGTCTAGAAGGAGAGACATTAACCTTTCAACAATGAAGTTATTTTCATGGGATTGTTGCACATTGTCATAGAAATATCCTTTGTGTTTTAGAAGTGTTTTTAGCATTCAAAATGACACGGAATAGAAAAGGCAGTTGGTAAACATTCTCCTCTTCTTAATGAATTTGTCGGCAGACACTTAACAGAATATGCCCTACTGCATTTCGTAAACTTAGACAGAAATGCGAAAGAATACATCTGTAGTTATTAAAGTAGAAAAGGTGTCCAATAATGTCATTGTTGATTAATATACCTGCATGTCAGATACATTCATGTGCAACTTTGCTGCATACATGTATATATGCCTTGTGTGAAATGTGAAACACATTGCCTGAGATGCAAGTGTTGAGTGATGTCGCCATTTTGAGATTCTATTTTTAACTATAGTTTTGGAGTGTTAAATGCATAAAGAAAGCTATTTCAAATCCGACGTTCTATGTATAATGTATTTGTATGTAGTCTGATGAGGACATTTTTTAGACAAACTTTTCAGTCTTGTTTCAACAATTCTAGCTATGATTTCAGGTAAACTGAAAAGCTGTTTGGTTCAGGTTCCTATTTTCCCTGATTTTCTGGACAGAAAGTTTAACTTCTGAGCCGAGCCAATTACTGTTTTCACCAACCATTAGACCCATGTCCTAATGGCTAGTGATTATTTAATTTTAGTCAGGTCTTGTTTTTACCGACTTACTTTCATTGTCTTGATGACAGATGAATTGTTGATTTGCTTCATACAGGGAAGTTTCATCTAGGCATTGTCAGTTTTCATAAGAACTTGACATTAACCAAGCACTGTCTGTACAGAGCTATAGTCATCATCAGAAAGCAATAATAAGCAGTTCCATCCCTGACACCAGATCACGGTATAACTGACAGGTTTGTTCATATAAAATGTCGCACCTAGATGGCTTTGACTCATTTGATTGGTTCATTGTTTGTTCTTCCCTGTCTTTTAATGATGATTTATTAGACAGCATAATCAGTGTAATGTAGGCCTTGCTACATATACCTGTGTATTCAATGTTATATTGAAGTCATTTGGTGCTAAGATTGAGCACAGTGTGGTTATAACACAGACACTATCTGTTCACCTGTAGGTGGTACAGCATTGTTTGGCTTTTGCTTAGCATCCTCAGCTATCAGAGACAAGATCCAGCAGTCTTACACATTTCATCGAATCATGTTCTGGAGTAAATATTTGATAAGGAAACATTAAGATGGCAGCTCCCAACAATTCAACATCGTTTGAGTTAGTCGCAGCATCAGAGTGTCTGACTCTGGGTGCTTCAGCTATATTTGAACCCTCTGATAACGTCAGTCTTGCATTGAACTTTCTGAACCTGTTTCTGATTCTGACCATCAATCCACTATGCTTAGTTGTTATTCAACGGACAGCCAACATCCAGCCGACTACCAAGATATTCATGACATCTCTGACTGTAGCTGAATTGGGATATGGGTTATTGTTCATTCTCCCAATGACACTTGCCTCATATCTTTCGGACATTCTGTCCGTGGTGGTTTCTTTTGGGTCAGCTTTTGGATGCCAGTCTTGGTTGTCTTTGATTTTGCTGACCATTGACCGTTACTTGGCCATCACCCAATCTCTTCATTATCCTCGTTTGATGACCCTTCGTAAGGCAAAAATTGCTGTTCTTTGCAGTTGGATTGCATCTGCTTCATGTTTGGCACTGTTGTCTTTGCTTCAAATCAAATTTTCATCATCGTCCCCAAATTGTGAAATTAGCCCTGGACTGCCTTTGGTGATCTTTACAGTAGTAGCCTGCATCCTTGTACTGTTGGGAATGCTTTGCATCATAATCATGTACCTTCACATTCTGGTGATTGCTCGACGCCAGGCCCGGCGTATCGCCCAGGAAAGCCAACCTGCAGATGGAAACAATGCACCACAAAGGATCAGTACCAAATCATTTACTACGGTCATCATCATCTCAGCTCTGGTTGTGCTGGGCTGGGTTCCAGTTCTTGTCACTCTGATGTTGATAAGTTCTGAAGTTGGTTTACATCCAAGTGTTCTCTCTGTAGTTTCCAATCTGTTTTACTCCACCAACTGGATAGACGGTGTCATCTTCTGTCTGAGATGCAAGGACTGTAGGCAGACTCTGAACAGAATGTGGTCTAATGTATTCCGTGATGCAGGTCGAAAATGCAACTGCATTCATCTGTAGAAATGGAAAAGTACTGACAGTGTGACATCTTGCCACATAAGGCAATTTACAGACAACTGACTGGTTCTTGTTGTCAGTTTTCTATAGAAGGAGAGGCATTTACCTTTCAACAATGACGTTATTTTCATGGGATTGTTGCACATTGTCATGGAAATATCCTTTGTGTTTTAGAAGTGTTTTTAGCATTCAAAATGACACGGAATAGAAAAGGCAGTTGGCAAACATTCTCTTCTTCTTAATGAATTTGTCGGCAGATACTTAACAGAATATGTCCTACTGCATTTCGTAAACTTAGACAGAAATGCGAAAGAATACGTCTGTAGTTATTAAAGTAGAAAAGGTATCCAATAATGTCATTGTTGATTGATATACCTGCATGTCAGATACATTCATGTGCAAATTTGCTGTATGTAGACCTTGTGTAAATGTGAAACACATTGCCTGAGAGCGATGTTGCCATTTTGAGATTCTATTTTTAGCTTTAGTTTTGCAGTGTTTTGCATAAAGAAAACTTTTGTGTCTTAATGAAAATGTATTTGTACATACACTGAGAAGGACATCCTTCGAGACATACTTTCTAGTCTTGTTTCAAGCGTTTGGGCCGGGTTCCAATTTTCCTTGATTTTCTGTACTGAAGTTTGAGATTCTTAGTCAATTAATGATTTGCACCATCCTTTAGGCCCATGTCCTAATTTATGGCTAGCGATTATTTAATCTCGGTCAAGTCTTGTTTTTACCGACTTACTTTCATTGTCTTGATGACAGATGAATTGTTGATACGCTTCATACAGGGAAGTTTCATCTCGACATTTTCAGTTTTCATATAAGAACTTGACATTAACCAAACACTGTCTGTACAGAGCTATAGTCATCATCAGAAAGCAATAATTAGCAGTTCCATCCCTGACACCAGATCACGGTATTGATGGCTTTTTAATATGACATTGACGGGTCCTATGTAGGTTGTTTGAAAACTTCTTGGGACAATGAATTTAATAGTAAACCTTGTGGTCATCGTTTTGTTATGTCATGTTTGTGATTTATTAACATTTAACCTCATCAGTTGGCATCAGAATCATTATTTTCTTTTCATTTATGTCACCTTTCCTTATGAAGTGAATGTTTATATAGCCCAGTTTGGCTTGGCTAGAGACGTAATGGGGACAACCGTAACTGACAGGTTTGTTCATATAAAATGTTGTACCTAGATGGCTTTGACTCGTTTGATTGGTTCATTATTTGTTCTTCCCTGTCTTTTAATGATGATTTATTAGACAGCATGTTCAGTGTAATGTAGGCCTTGCTACATATATATGTGTATTCAATGTTCTGTTGAAGTCATTTGGTGGTGGGATTGTGCACAGTGTGGTTATAACACAGACACTATCTGTTCACCTGTGGATGGTACAGCATTGTTTGGCTTTTGCTTAGCATCTTCAGCTCTCAGAGACAAGATCCAGAAGTCGTACACATTTCATCGAATCACGTTCTTGTGTAAATATTTGATTAGGAACCATCAAGATGGCAGCTCCTAACAGTTCAACATCACTTGAGTTAGTTGCAGCATCAGAGTGTCCGACTCTGAGTATTTCAGCTATATTTGAACCCTCTGATAACGTCAGTGTGGCGTTGAACTCTCTGAACCTGTTTATGATTCTGAGCATCAATCCACTGTGCTTAGTTGTTATTCAACGGACAGCCAACATCCAGCCGACTACCAAGATATTCATGATATCTCTGACTGTAGCTGATTTGTTACTTGGGTTATTGTTCATTCTCCCAATGACACTTGCCTCATATCTTTCAGACTTTTTGTCCATGGTGAATTCTTTTGGGTCAGCTTTTGGATTACAGTCTTCATTGTCTTTGATTTTGCTGACCATTGACCGTTACTTGGCCATCACCCAATCTCTACATTATCCTCGTTTGATGACCCTACGTAGGGCAAAAATTGCTGTTCTTTGCAGTTGTATTGCATCTGCTTTATATTTGGCACTGTTCTCTTTGATTCAAATCAGATTGTTATCATTGACCTCAAATTGTGAAACTAGTCCTGGACAGCCTTTGGTGATCTTTATAATAGTAGTCTGTAGCCTTTTTCTGTTGGGAATGCTTTGCATCATAATCATGTACCTTCACATTCTGGTGATTGCTCGACGTCAGGCCCGACGTATCGCCCAGGAAAGCCAACCTGCAGATGGAAACAATGCACCACAAAGGATCAGTACCAAATCATTTACTACGGTCATCATCATCTCAGCTCTGGTTGTGCTGGGCTGGGTTCCAGTTCTTGTCACTCTGATGTTGATAAGTTCTGAAGTTGGTTTACATCCAAGTGTTCTCTCTGTAGTTTCCAATCTGTTTTACTCCACCAACTGGATAGACGGTGTCATCTTCTGTCTGAGATGCAAGGACTGGAGGCAGACTCTGAACAGAATGTGGTCTAATGCATTCCGTGATGCAGGTCGCAAATGCAACTGCATTCATCCGTAGAAGTGGAAAAGTACTGACAGTGTGACATCTTGCCACATAAGGCAATTTACAGACAACTGACTGGTTCTTGTTGTCAGTTTTCTAGAAGGAGAGACATTAACCTTTCAACAATGAAGTTATTTTCATGGGATTGTTGCACATTGTCATAGAAATATCCTTTGTGTTTTAGATGTGTTTTTAGCATTCAAAATGACACAGAATAGAAAAGGCAGTTGGCAAACATTCTCCTCTTCTTAATTAATTTGTCGGCAGACACTTAACGGAATATGTCCTACTGCATTCTGTAAACTTAGACAGAAATGCGAAAGAATACATCTGTAGTTATTAAAGTAGAAAAGGTATCCAATAATGTCATTGTTGATTGATAAACCTGCATGTCAGATACATTCATGTTCAAATTTGCTGTATGTAGGCCTTGTGTAAATGTGAAACACATTGCCTGAGAGTGATGTCGGCATTTAGAGATTCTATTTTTAGCTTTAGTTTTTCAGTGTTTTGCATAAAGAAAATGTTTGTGTCTTAATGAAAATGTATTTGTACATACACTGAGAAGGACATCCTTCGAGACATACTTTCTAGTCTTGTTTCAAGCGTTTGGGCCGGGTTCCAATTTTCCTTGATTTTCTGTACTGAAGTTTGAGATTCTTAGTCAATTAATGATTGCACCATCCTTTAGGCCCATGTCCTAATTTATGGCTAGTGATTATTTAATCTCGGTCAGGTCTTGTTTTTACCGACTTACTTTCATTGTCTTGATGACAGATGAATTGTTGATACGCTTCTTACAGGGAAGTTTCATCTAGACATTGTCAGTTTTCATATAAGAACTTGACATTAAACAAACACTGTCTGTACAGAGCTATAGTCATCACCAGAAAACAATAATTAGCAGTTCCATCCCTGACACCAGATCACGGTATAACTGACAGGTTTGTTCATATAAAATGTCGTACCTAGATGGCTTTGACTCATTTGATTGGTTCATTGTTTGTTCTTCCCTGTCTTTTAATGATGATTTATTAGACAGCATAATCAGTGTAATGTAGGCCTTGCTTTATACGGTGTATTGAATGTTCTGTTGAAGTCATTTGGTGGTGGGATTGTGCACAGTGTGGTTATAACACATACACTATCTGTTCACCTGTGGGTGGTACTGCATTGGTTGGCTTTGCTTAGCATCCTCAGCTCTCAGAGACAAGATCCAGCAGTCGTACACATTTCATCGAATCACGTTCTGGAGTAAATATTTGATTAGAAAACATCAAGATGGCAGCTCCTAACAGTTCAACATCGCTTGAGTTAGTTGCAGCATCAGAATGTCGGAATCTGAGTATTTCAGCTATGTTTGAACCCTCTGATAACGTCAGTCTTGCATTGAACTCTCTGAACCTGTTTTTGATTCTGACCATCAATCCACTGTGCTTAGTTGTTATTCAACGGACAGCCAACATCCAGCCGACTACCAAGATATTCATGATATCTCTGACTGTAGCTGATTTGGGATATGGGTTATTGTTCATTCTCCCAATGACAATTGCCTCATATCTTTCGGACTTTCTGTCCGTGGTGGTTTCTTTTGGGTCAGCTTTTGGATGCCAGTCTTGGCTGTCTTTATTGTTGCTGACCATTGACCGTTACTTGGCCATCACCCAATCTCTACATTATCCTCGTTTGATGACCCTACGTAGGGCAAAAATTGCTGTTCTTTGCAGTTGGATTGCATCTGCTTCATATTTGGCACTGTTCTCTTTGATTCAAATAAGATTTTCATCATCGTCCCCAAATTGTGAAATTAAACCAGGAGAGCCTATGATGAACTATGTGTTCTGCAGTCTCATACTGCTTGGAATGCTTTGCATCATAATCATGTACCTTCACATTCTGGTGATTGCCCGACGCCAAGCCCGACGTATCGCCCAGGAAAGCCAACCTGCAGATGGAAACAACGCACCACAAAGGATCAGTACCAAATCATTTACTACGGTCATCATCATCTCAGCTCTGGTTGTGCTGGGCTGGGTTCCAGTTTTTGTCACTCTGATGCTGATAAGTTCTGAAGTTGGTTTACATCCAAGTGTTCTCTCTGTAGTTACCAATCTATTTTACTCCACCAACTGGATAGACGGTGTCATCTTCTGTCTGAGATGCAAGGACTGTAGGCAGACTCTGAACAGAATGTGGTCTAATGCATTCCGTGATGCAGGTCGCAAATGCAACTGCATTCATCTGTAGAAGTGGACAAGTACTGACAGTGTGACATTTCAAATGTATTGACATCAATAATCTATCTTGCCACATTTCCCCTGATTTTCTTGACAGAAGTTTGAGCTTCTTAGTCAATTAATGTTTGCACCATCTATTAGCCCATGTCCTAATGGCTAGTGATTATTTAATCTCGGTCAGGTCTTGTTTTTACCGACTTACTTTCATTGTCTTGATGACAGATGAATTGTTGATTTGCTTCATACAGGGAAGTTTCATCTAGGCATTGTCAGTTTTCATATAAGAACTTGACATTAACCAAGCACTGTCTGTACAGAGCTATAGTCATCATCAGAAAGCAATAATTAGCAGTTCCATCCCTGACACCAGATCACGGTATTGATGGCTTTTTAATATGACATTGACAGGTCCTACGTAGGTTGTTAGAAAACTACTTATGGGACCATGAAGTTAAGCATTTTTTGTGATCTTCATTTTTTTTTATGTTAAAAAAGTCTCCAGTTTTAAGGTATAGGTAATCCTGACGTTAGAGGCTAAAATCTAGCTGCATGTGGCTTATTGGATAATAGGTCTAAAATTACATGGATCCATGGGTTTTTCCTAAAGCTTGGCTCTAGCTCAGGCTTCGGCCTTGCCTCTTTCATCCAAATGCTGAAATTACAGGTTTTGGTTTTTCATTGAAGCTGAAGCTCTGTTTTCTTTTTCAAAGCAGAGAATCTACTTTCCAAATCGCAGCCAAAAGTCTATATTTTCTGTAATTTCAAAATAGATTCACGTAATGGAGTTGGAGCCAGAGCCGGAGCCGGAGCCGGAGCCGGAGCCGGAGCCGGAGCCGGAGCCGGAGCCGGAGCCGGAGCCGGAGCCGGAGCCAGAGCTGGAGCCGGAGTTTGAAAAAGGCCCCATGCACTAATAGTTTACCCATTTGTACAGCCATTTTAGGGTGTTGTCACTGTATATCAACAAAACTAAGCGTTTCTGTTAGTGTTGGAACTAATACCGAAAATAATTCGATACCCAAATAATCATTAGTTTAATGGTCTGATATAAATGTATAAAAGATTAACCAGAATGATTGAACCAGAATGAAAAAGGAGTGGACAGTTTCTGGACACTTTAATTATGATAAAACAGATAGATTAATATTGACCGGATATTAATGGCGGAACTTCAGGGGGAATAAGCATCTCCGCTTTATTAATTGCCTTTTTAGTTTACTTGTCATCGTCCAGGAAATTAACTGGTAAGCTGTCGGATGTGTAGCGTGATTAAATGCTGAACCTCATTTGGGGATTTTTCATTTTATACTATGAGATTTCTACAGGCGATGACGTCAGTAGTTTGCGTTAATCAGATTCTTACTTTATTATCTTGTGTAACTTATTGGTCAAGTGGGCTGAGGGTACTCGGTCATTTCCTTCATCGGAGTTGATGGTTAAGGACGTACGTTTTGTAAAATGGAAGGAAGCGTTGTGTTTCACTAGTTTGATTTGATCCATTGCTTGGTCTGTGGTGTAGAGTTAGGAAGTTCACATGTTAGATCTCTCCAGTAAACTGGAAGAGCTGTGAAACTGACTTTATAGTGTTAAGATTTGAACCAAGATGCAAGGCTCATCTTGTATCTGAATTGAAGGCTGTTCTTTTCAACGGATTCAGTAACAACAGACGGCCGTCAGGACAAGCTCATCGTCATGTTAAATTTTCAACACCAGTCTTTTGTAATGAACTTGATATTGACTGTAGTGCCAGATGTAGATCTGTCTTGTGACCATGCCCGGCTGGTCGTGTGATTTTTTGGAAGAGAGGTTAGTGCTAGACTTCAGTTCCATTTTATTCCACCCTATGTTGATCACAGTCTGCTTCTTTTAACTGAAAAGCTGTGAGCAGTGCTCAGAAAGTACTTGTACTGATCTTGAAACTAGTGGGAGTTTTGTGGTTGACAGTAAAATGGCTGGTAATGCGGCGAATGTAACGTTTACAAAAGACATCCACGCAACAGATGCTGATTGGTCAGCATTGAGAGTGTTTGCCGCGGTAACGGCAGTCGTCAACCTGATACTGATACTGACCTTCAATCCATTCTGCCTGATCGTCATCCGACGTGTGGTCAATCTTCAAACGTCCACCAAGATCTTCATGGCTTCTCTGACTATCGCTGACTTTGGATACGGGGTGTTTGTGCTTTTCCCACAGACACTCTTGCTGTTTTGTGGATATTGGCCGTTGGGATCGGTCACATGCATCGTCATGTTCATCATGAAGTTCTTGTTTTCTTTTCAAACTTTCCTGAGCATGGTCTTGTTGACCGTCGATCGTTACCTCGCTATTTCGAGGAGCCTTCACTATCCACTGTTGATGACTGTTCAGCGAGCGCGGATTATTGTGTCCTGCAGTTGGGTAGCAGCTTTGGTGCTCAGCATCTTAGGAAATGTCATCCAAGACCAGAAGAAGCATAACACCCACACGAGAGACAATTGCCATTTCAACGGGTACAATACTGTACTGGTTTACATTCTATATGGCTTGATTCTGTGTGGCACGGTTGCAATTATGATCATGTACTTACACATTCTGGTGATTGCTCAATATCAGGCAAGACGTATCGCCATAGAGAACCAACCCTCAAATAGAAACAACGCAACACGACATTTCAGCACCAAATCATTCACCACTGTTATCATCATCTCAGCAGTCCTTGGGCTGGGCTGGATTCCGGATATTATTCTGGGACTACTCATAAATGGCGGAACTTACATACCTGAAGACTTGAGTAATGTTCTGGAAGTATTTTACTGGATGACTAAATGGATGGACGGACTTATCTTTTGCCTGAGACACAGAGAATGCCGACGGACATTTTATGCAATGATGCACAAACTCTGTGGTCATCTGACTCAGAAATGTAAATGTGCACGTCCTTAAAGGTACTATCATACTTTGGTAAAGTTGATAGAACATCTGCCGTCTATTCATAATTTGATTTGTCATGGAAGAATAACAAACCTGTGGAATTTTCAGCTCAAATGATCGTTTGAAATAGTAGAAAACTGTGAAAAAAACGTTGCAATTGTTACGCGAAATTGTGAGGTAGGCCTAATTGTAATTGTGAGGCTTTTATCTCGGAGGTCGTAACTGTTTTCGGTATTTTTTTTGAAATACTCATTTCTGGAAAAAACAGCATTTCGGGGAGGACAATTTTAATGGTATGTTTGTACCAGGTCTATCTTTATACACTGTAGGTTTTTATGTAAATCTTTGAACATGTCTGTTTTGGTTTACTGCCAAAGCATGATCGTACCTTTTAGGAAGAAATGTAAAGTAATTCTGACCATAAACTGAGGGATTGCAGGAAGATATGTCTCAATCATTTCAAGAAGTAGAGCACCCTTTTGTGATACTTGGGATATTTCTAGTCCCTTTTCAGTCCTTTGTTCTTATCTTATTGCCTAAAACTCATGGCTGCATGCTTGTAACCATAGCAAACACTATCCTACCTTTATTTATTCATGTACATGTAAGTTAGTAGGCTAGAGTAAATTGAGGGAGGATTGGTCAATTTGTTGACATTGAATTTATATCTTTCTTGAATTCATTTCTTTTAAATTTCTTGAGTGTTTCATGTGAAATATTAGCTGTAGTTAGATTTTTATCTGGGTTCATAAATTTAGGTAACAACCAATATTGCAATTGTGTCACTGTGAACTTGAAACATTAACATTTGCTTAGCTTTGCAAATTCAATGAATCACAAGTTTTGTATATGAATTAAAGATGTTATTGCTGGCTTTTGGATTTTTTGGATGATATTTCTTAGTATCTCACAGTGTATTTAACTTGGCTATGTTTATGGATGTATATATTTGTGCATAATATTATGGTAACATTTTAGGGAATGCTAAATTGTGTTTGAATATTTATAATATCTTATTTATTTATACTTATAAACTGTACATATCCACCAATCACCACAGTGCTACATCATCGGTATCTATTTGCACCTTTGGCCCATGAAGCATTCTGTATACCATCTCAGAATTCATTTAAGTTTACATCATTTTAATCATTGATAAATTTGAAGTCACAGTACTTCATCAAAGATATAATTTCATGATGAAATGTCAGCAGCACAAAATGAATTGTTATCATACCTATTGAGCATTGGCATTGTATTAACACTAACATGTACAGTATATGAGTCATCATTAACTATTTTACATAATTATCATGAAATATTTACTATTTGATTTTCCTGTTATTGCTCTTTTTTTCATTTCAATGTATTATTTCGAAACAATACAAGTACATGTAATTGTAATCATTGCAAGGATCATGGAATTGTTCTTGAGAAATATACATTTACTAGTGCACGATAGAAACATGTCTTGTCATTGTTAAATTATTCAAGTATTTTGTTATCCGTGGAATTGTCTATTCCTTTCAGTTCTTGTACAGCCTATTGTAGCCTTTGTATGCTACACCCTACCCTTGTGTCTTGTGTTCAGGAATTGCCCTGAAATTACTTGTTGTTAACAAATACACTGATCCAGTACCTGCCACGCCTACCATAGCAACGTCCAAGCAACAACGCACATGCGCACGTACATACACAACGTGTCATGATCGACCACGATGCGTTGCACACTCTCAACCACCGAAAGCACTTCTCTCCATTGGACTTTGGTTTTGCAAAAGGCCAAAAATGTACATTTCCTCTCAGCCAGGGCATCAAGAGTTACAAATATAATGAAAATATAACTACCGCTAATTGACTATGTTTAAGAATAAAACTCAGGTTTGTAAAAGAAAATTGCCTTGAACATACGAAACAAAAGTAAACAAGAAGTGTGTATTTAGTAAAGAATACAATATTTAAAACATTTTGCTGGACAAAATGGCGGCAATTTGTCGGACCTTAATTGACGCGTTGTGATTGGTCAATTTGTTAAGGGGCATGGCCTACTGGATCGGTGTATTGGCGTGCAGCGCGCGTGTGTGTGGGCGATCACAGGTTTTGAGCATGTGCATGCATTGCTTGGCCATGGGCTGGGCCTATATTTGGATTTGCACCTTCAATTTGCCGATAATAAGTTACACAATTACTGAGGAATGTATGAGCTCTTTGCGTTATATACGATTATGTTCGGTTCCTGTTCCATTTACAGGTTTGCCTATTGTCCTTCCCAAGGAGAGTGAATCGGTTCTGATTGGTTCGTCCATCCTTGGTGCACGGTCATCTGGACTGTATGCAACAGTGCAGGTAGGCCACTTTGTACGTACGCATCATTCACAATATGAGCCATCATACCTTTAGCCCGTTTTACATGAACGCAACTACTAAACTGATTTATGTGTAGTGTACCAAGTCTAAACCCTGCAAGCCTCAGATCATTTGACATTAAAAAAGTGAACAGAAAATTGACAAGAACGGGATTCGAACTTGCGACCTTCAGAACACCGTACTGGCACTCTACCAACTGCGCCATCCAGCCCTACGTTGGTGATGTCCCTAATAGTCAATTATCTTTGTCCGTTTGGCAGTCAGAAGCCATGAAACCACTCATTTACCGCAGCAATGCTGCAACCTGAGAAACAGAATATCAGGGATCATTCAAAGAGGATGCTGCTTTTTAATCAATATGAATTTCAATCCGATAATCGCAAAGAATAGAATTTCTGGTGCAAAACATTTTTCCGTCGAACCTTTGCAATTTGCAGCCCATAGACCCTATTCACGGTGCATCCATCTTGTCACCTTCCTTGTATACCCGTTGGAAATGATAGCACCTATTCAAAAAAGAAAACAGGTACCAGACTGCTTTGAATCCAAGCCTCGGTTTAACTGCACTGCTTCGAATGTAGGATGGATGCACCGTGTGTGGTGCCAGGGGTCAATTTCACCAAACTCATAGTAACTTTTAATCGTAGGACTTATGATGCATTGCAGCCCCACGTAGAAGTTGTGGGATATGATGAGTCATCGATCGTAACTCAAGTCACGATCAATCGTAGAGCTTCGTGAAATCAACCTCTGGGCTCAAGACGTTGTAACACCTAACTCTCTGATTTTATGCAGGATGCCATGAAGTCTATGTGTAAGGCCGGTGATGTCATAAGACCCAACACCAAGACCAAGCAGTTTCATGATTGCAAGCATAGAGTATTCCTTAAGATGGTGGAACATCAAAGGGAGTACAAGCAGATCATGGAAGCGCAACAGTAAACATTTATATTTGGAACCAGCACTGTCGGGCGAAGTCTTGCTTGGTATGTCAAATCAAGGCTGCCAGCCAAAGTTATGACAATCTCTTAGCTTTTTGATGTGTAGACATCCGTAGAATATCCTTAAGAAGACTGAAATATTTCATCTTGGCATATTCACTAAACTGGGGCAATCAGTCGTAATAATTGGGATGTGCATGTCCGTAGGAGTTCCCCTAATCACCATTTTTGTTGGATCGTAAACTTGAGACACACTTTACCTCAGAAGTTACCCGATGACGAAGGTGTTTTTTTTTTTTTTCGACTAGGGATGTCAAGAAATTTGAAACCGTATTAAAAGTATCCTTGAACCAAGCTGTGACCTATAGAACAAAAAACCAGCTTCAGCTCTGAGCAACCATTCCTATGATGGGGCCTCCCTATAGTCAACTATCTTTGCTCAGGGTGCCAGTCAGAAGCCATATAACCCATCGACTACCACACCAGTGCTCTACCATCTGAGCTATCCAGCCCTACGATGGGGCCTCCCTATAGTCAACTATCTTTGCTCAGGGTGCCAGTCAGAAGCCATTTAACCCATTAACTGCCATACCAGTGCTCTACCATCTGAGCTATCCAGCCCTATGATGGGGCCTCCCTGTAGTCAACTATCTTTGCTCAGGGTGCCAGTCAGAAGCTAAATAACCCATTAACTGCCATACCAGTGCTCTACCATCTGAGCTATCCAGCCCTATGATGTGGACCTCTATAATTATCTTTGCACACTTGAAACAATGATATCTGTGCCTCAAGCAATTTATGATTTAATTTTTAATGCATTCATCAATTAAAAATGATGATACATATTGTATTCCATGTACATATTTATAACATTTCTATTTTTAACATTGTTTAAATTATAGTTTTGCTGAGAACATCTCACTATGTACATATTAATGAAACAAGTAAAACTCATAAAAGTGTCATTATGGAGTCAATATAAAACAGTAAATAAATCTGTATAATCAAGTAGACAACAATCTTGTGAAACAAAACAAAATTTCACTTGTAAAGTTTTGATATTTCACATTTTAGTACATCAAGGCTGCATCCGAATCTGTTGTCTAGAGCTAGGTCTAGGTCCTCGCTCCATTGGAAATATGCGGAGAAGCCAAGACACAAGACCTAGCCGTAGCTCTGGAAGCCCGTTTCGGACATGACCTATGTCTTATCTAGTCTATGTGATAGACGCACTCACTGTACAGCGAGCAAGCGTCTATCACATGCGTGCAGATTTCCGATTAATTATGCAAGCCAACCCAGCACTCTATAAGTTTTGACCAATCAGGGGGCATCTACTATCATACCGTTTGGCGAGCGCGTCTATCACAAAGATAGCTGCTGCTGCGCGGACACACAAAATTGACCAATCAACATCCTCTGTCACAATCCTGACGAAAATGTTCTAAAAACAGATCTGATTGGCTGATGTGCTGTGTTGCATAAAATTTGTATGCACGCATGTATCAGATGTTCGTACGGAGTTGCACGGAGTAGAATGGGTGATACTCAGACTATGACTTAATTACCTGGAGTAATCATTGCTGTTTGCTGTACAGCAAACCTGTATCTGTAGCCTTCTGTCAAGAACTCTTTAGATGCTTCAACAAAACAATCAAACTATTTTGATTCTACTGCGGCTGCTCAGTGCCCTCTTCAAAAATGGCGGCTGCGCATCCAAACAGAAGTACAGACAATACTCGCGTTGGATATGGAGTGCACACTCATTTATTGAACTCTACATGTATTTGTTGTTGTCATCGAATCCTTTCAGATCAGTGACATCCATCCATTACATGATACACAGAAGATAAGCAGCTGCTGCAAGTAGAAGCATCAGTGTAGTATTCCCATAGGCTGCAGTGTTATCCGATCCTCCTAGTAGGTACTTGACCACTTGGACAAAAAGAAACAAGTTAAAAAAATTCAGTCATTTTATTTTTCAGTATGTTTCTACCATTACCGTCTTCATACCCTGTAAGTTATACGTAAATCTGTGAACATTTCTGTTTGGGTTTGTTACCAATGTTGTACATGCCCTTCAACCAAAAGGAAAGCCCAGAAAAGAATGCAGTTGCATTTTACCATTGAATGGATGTTCTTCAGAGCTTGCCTCTCCGTACTGGTTGCCGGCGATGATTCTCACTTTGAAGTCTCCTTCAAAGAGTTCGGCCACATTCTGTCCCGTTGCCCGGATGGGTACAGTCCGATGCACTCCAAACACAGTACCATACGGCTGCCAGTCGTAGGCCGAAGCATTCCCTTTGGCCACACCTTGTGTTGAAATGCGTTTCGCCTTGCATAAAGAAAATGCAGCCAAAATTTAATGTATTTTTGTTTGGCATCATCAAAATAGTGTTTAAAACCTGTGCAAATGAATGGGCAATAACAATAGTGTGCCTTTCAGAAATTCCCCCCCAAAAAAATTTGAGAAACAAATTTAGGGTGACAAATAACTGTTGCCCAAGAATTTTTTTTCCCAAAAACTAGAAACAATTTTGTGTCTGTCATCCCTAACGTATCTTTTTTCATAATAATTGTTGCCCTACTGTAGAATACAGTAGATAAATGATAATAATAAAGAACTTTTATATAGCACATGACAATCAACATGTGATATGTGCATTTTATCCCTGGTCATCAGGCCATAATTTACATTCCTGAAACCATGTCAACTCCCTGAGTAGTATACAGCCCTGGCTGCTGTAAAGAGCACAAAGGCTAATCAAGCACACAAAGTCATCTCTACCCTCACAGGTGCCAATTTACTCCTGGGTGAAGAGAAGCAACACAAAGCATCTTGCCCAAGGATGGATTCGAACCCACAATCTGTAGATTGACCACAAGACCTTGAGTGCGACACACTAGGCCACACCACCCTGGTGCCATTTGGATCTGGGCATGCTGCAATGCTGCATGTACAAAAAGACCATAGCTATATGAATAATACAAGGTATGTAGGCCTACAGTGTGCACAGTGCAATACCTGAACCACAAAGTAATCAGTGTATATTTCATCATCATGGGAATCATCCCAGCTTATGTAGATGGTCACAAGACGTTCTTTGCTAACTGAGACTGAAAAGTTGAGTTGTGAAGGTGGTAACGGCAACACTGCAAGAAGGAAAAAAATTTTTTTTAATGATTTGAAAAAAATCAATAAATTACATCGCAGCACTGTGAATGATTTTATGACAATATTGCATTTACGAATCCGATAAGTTCCACTGAATAATGCTATGCAATGGAAACAACAATTCATCCGATTTCTGCAGTACAGTGACAGTCCCATAAACTTGGGCACAAAAAAAATAATAAACAACACAAACCCTTCTTTTCCCCCTTGTTATAGGTAACCAGCTGAACCAAACTTTATAGACGAAGGTTTTAGACTACAGGGATTAAAATTAAAAAACAACAACTAGATACTAGATCATGGTATTATTGGTTTGTGAATATGAATGATTATTGGATTATTATATCCATGCATGAGGCAGGCATGCAACTTGGGCTTTCCAAAAAAAAAGAGGAAATTCCAATCTTTACCATACTTTGTGCAGTGTTTTTCACTTTTCAATGGCAAAAGAGTGAAGTGAAAAAAGAGGAAATCAGCTGATCCAAGGAAAAGTTGCATGCCTGGTAAGGTATATTATGCAGCCTACCTGGACATTGATATTCAGTGTAGCACATAACCTCCCTGAACCCTTCTCCTAAGCAGTCCATCCCTCCGTGAGCCGCTGCTGGATCTGAACAATTCCTACTACGAGTCTCTTGACCCTCCCCGCAAGTGACCGAGCAGATTGACCATTGATTCCAGTCTGTCCAGGAACCATGGACTGTAACGGTCAAGAGAAAGCAAAGAATGGCTGTAGAGATTCCTCTGTTTTGCACGGCACTCATCAAACAGACACAAGATAGTTTGGTTGGTAAGTTCTTGAAGATAAGTTTGTAACAGTAACTTCAAGAGTTTGGTTAGTAAGTTCTTATGGAAGATAAGTTCATTAAACATTTCCTTCAATGTGTATGATATAGAAACCTACCTACCAGCCTTAATAAAGGTGTTATTATTTTACAGAGCTGGGGCTAAGCACAAACAATCATTTGCTAACCATGAAATTTCTGTCTTAATAACATCAGTCATTGAAAAGTGAACAAAGAAAAATTGACTTGGGGTATGGCAGGATGTGCGTGGTTTCATGGCTTCTGACTGCCAAACGAACAAAGATAATTGACTATTGGGGTCACTGCCAACGTAAGGCTGGATGGCTCAGTTGGTAGAGCGCCTGTACGGTATTCAGGAGGTTGCCGGTTCGAATCCCGCTCCATCCATTTTTTCTTTGTTCACTTTTCAATGACTTTAAATTCAGTCAGTTTCCCTTGTGGTTATTTGATGATTAATAAAAACAGCTAAATTAACAACTTAATTTCCATGTGATGTTCGCTGACCATGAATATCAAATGAAAATTTACTAAATGGTGGTTTGTTTTATTGAGCAGGACATTTTGCGCTAAGCATTTTTCTTTTGTGCTTAACAGCTCCATGAAATATGGCCCTTGATGTCAGCCACCCTTACGTACTTGGGCAGGGGAAATCAGCACACGGGCCTCTGGATTCTGTTGGTCCTTCACATGGCCGTCCATCGTGACGAGGGGTGGGATTGTTGCAGATACGGGATCGGTTCACAGTGGAACCACCGCAGCTCACTGGACAGATGGACCACTCACTCCAGGGTGAAAAACCACCATGAACTGCAGGGGGAATAAGTTGGCATCATAGGAAGATGTCAAGTATGTTTCTAAGATCTTACATCGCAGACTGCAAATCAAAGGTATTTCCTTCTTGAGATGAAACGTACTATCATACTTTGGTACTGAGCATACCAAAACAGAAATCTTCACAGATTTACCTATAACTTACAGATGACTTAACTAATAAAGATGGTGATGGTAGAAACATATTGTTAGAATTATTCTGCCTGAAATGCTGTATTTATCAAGACTGAAAGCGGTAAAACCAAAGACCCCAAAAAGGGAGATCAAAACTCCTGTGAACAGTTTTAAAAATACTGTGAGCGTTTTGCACTGTTTTTTTTTTTTAAAGTGGACACCGTATGAGACTGGGAATTTCACAGATGACTGTTACTGTATCTTCCTTGATAATTTTGCCCATGAATCTGCATTTCATTGGCAAAAACCAAAGTTTGAAATTACCTTAAAAACTGTACTTCTGTGGGTTTCAAATGGAAGACTTTATTCTTACATTGGATATGTCTTTGTTATTGTTATTTGCATATATTATTTTGTAATAATTCTAATGTTTCTACAGTTTTAACTGGATAGTATGTGTCATATCATAGGTTGGTACCAATCTCAAAGAAAATGAGGAATTCTCAGCAAACCACATAGGAATACATTTGTATTTCCAAGCCAAAAATCGCAACCTGTTGTCAAGAGCTTGTATAAAACTGTTTTACCAAAAAAATTGGAATGATTCCTCCAAAATAGGAATAGTTGGCAGCTATGCATAAGTGTCTTGGGGGGGGGGGCTCAAAGAAAATTTTTCTCCCACAAAACATTTTGTGACTCCCCCGCCCCTCCTCTCCCTTTCCCTCTCCCCATTTAAGAAAAAAAATTTCAGGGACCCTCTTGGGTAGGGGCTCAAGCCCCCCGAGCCCAAACCTCCCCCCCCCCCCCCAGTTGCGCCACCGAGTACTGCGACTGATAGTAAGTTACAATGAAATTGGTGAAATCGACCCCAGATCTGTTTAAGAGTTGCTGTATGGTCCGTACGTCAGACTACAACATGCTATATTTGACCTGGGCAATAGAAGGCAGAACAGAGTCGTTTCTCAATGTTAGGACCGGTGCATGGGTTGCCTCCGTGGGATGGTGCTGGGTTGTTACACTCCCTGGTACGTTGTGTCTGTCCCCCTCCACAGAACTTGGTACAAGTAGTCCACGCTGTCCACATTGAGAAGCCACCATGAACTGCAACCAAAGAAACAAAAATTCAAGGCCTTGTTGTCAAAGTAGAGGAATTCATCAATACAAGTAAACAAACTGCTACAAATTAAACTGCTTAGAGTCAGGAGGGCCTGGCATTTCAATCTTACCAGGATCTTTCTCAATTAAGGCTATATGACAAGAGGATGAGAAAATGCAAGTAAAGATACACATGCTTAAATGTCTGGTTTCAGAATGTTTTGCTCAAAGGTTGAGGTAATGAAGAGGTAGTTCTCGCCCAAGCTGTTGGGATATTTCTACAAGATAATGAGATGGGTGTTTTACTGGACTTACCAGGGCACCTGTGTGTATTACACTCTGCCACCTCTTGCATGCCACCAAGGCATCTCTCTCCACCATACAGGGGAGATGGATTGTTACACAGACGAATCCTGGACGTCATGCCATTCTCACATGGTTTGGAGCAAGGTGCCCAGTTCAGCCATCGACCCCAATTTCCATGAACTTGAATGCAAGGAGGGAACAAAGAGTAGGGAATTAGATACAGAACAATGATAGGATGAAGGAAAGGTCTTTGTGCTTTCTCCTTTGATGACCATGATAATAACCGAGGTTGGCTACTCCCAGAGACTCCCAGTAGGGGTTGTGCACTAAACTTTACTCACCTATTTCTAAACATCCTCCAAACCAATGAACTTAGAATTGACATATGTTCATATTGAGAGCATTCTCTGTCTTCTATTAAAATATGGACACTAAAAATATGTCTTGAAAAGGTTGCTGGTATTAGGGAGACATCGAAATGTCTCCATAATTCTCGATGTGTCCCAAATGTTCACTTTCAGATGCTAACCTGTCTCCCTAATACCCTATTTAGGCTAATGACAATCTAAACCCCAAAATCAATCTGTTCAATTTTCTTACTAACTTGGGCACTGGACGTCCTCGTTGCAGATCATATGACTCTCATTGCCTCCCTGGCAGTCTAGGCCGCCGTACATAGGGACTGGATTGGTGCAGTTGCGATGACGATAGATAGCTGCTCCTCCGCAGGATACCGCGCAACTCGGCCATTCTGTCCATTGGGTGAAGCCTCCGTTGACTGGAAATGATCAGCAGCAACAATAAACAACAATAACAACAACAACATCAAATAAATAATAATAATATAGATTTGGCGCGCTTATTCGGAAACCCGATCAAGGCGCCTACATTATTATTATCCCTGGTCATTGGGCTACATTAACATACCTGCAACTCCCTGGGGAATATACAGCCCTGGCTGCTATAAAGCACACAAAGGCTAATCAAGCACAAAGTCATCTCTAGCCTCACAGGTACCCATTTACACCTGGGTGATGAGGAGCAATATTCGACAAATCGTCTTGCCCAAGGATGCAAACATCACTAATCCAAGGCTGGAGTCGAACCCACAATCTGTGTGCTTCTGAACTTCAACCCAGAATTAGAAGCTGGTGAGAGGCAGTTAATGCCTTGGCAGTATGGATAGTTTGAATTGATTCCTTAAGTACCTGGACACATCTGAGGATTGCATCCTCTGTCCTCCATCTCTTTCTGCAGCTCTCCGGAAGCTTCCTCCTCCTCCGTCCAGTTACCGGGGCAGCTGCTTCCACCATGTGCAGGGGATGGATCGGTGCAGGTTCGTTCCCTGGACTGAACACCGCCCTCGCATGACACGCTGCAATCGTTCCATTCCGACCACGAGGTCCAGCTTCCATTAACTGGCAAAATGACAAACCATGTACTATTCATTCCATATCTAGTAAACTAAGAACATTTGTTGATATTGAGAGAATGGATCTGCTGAGGTGCAAGTTTAATACTGTGAAAGACGCTGTCTCTTGCTTTGACTGAAGCATTCATATATTATTATTAAAACTATTACCATCTACCAGCAACAGGACACTGCGTGACATTGATCACCTTTTTCCCCGTATCAGTAACTACCACGATGAATAACCCTTTCCTTTCTATTAACATCTTTTTTTTTAGCAGTGCGGCTGTGTGTATTAGAATGCAGTGGCAGTATTGAGCTGTAGTAGGTCTCCTGGTCAGCAAGCAAGGAGGATCTCCCATCTGGACAAATGATCTCCAAAAACATTATCCTAATAGGCTCCATCTTAACTGCCCTGGCTTCTTACAGACAGACAAACCTTTCTCGTTTAGATTCTCAACATGTGACCATCAGACGGAATCCTCCTGACCTACCTGGGCAAGGGTTCTCATTGCAGATGGAATCCTCCTGACCTACCTGGGCAAGGGTTCTCATTGCAGATGGAATCCTCCTGACCTACCTGGGCAAGGGTTCTCATTGCAGATGGATGTCTCCTGTCCATCTCCTTGGCATTCATCTCCTTCGTGCTGTGGGACGGGATTGTCACATTCCCTCTCTCTGAGAAGTTCATGACCGCCACACGTGACTGGACACTCCAGCCAAGCTGACCACTCCGACCAACCACCATGGACTATTAAAACAAGGTCAATGCAAACATTAACATATTTGAAATAACCATCTGAACTAAACTCTTGCTTAAAGTTAGAAGGTCCTGAAGTTTTGATCCTCGTTTTATAAGTAGTTTGCTACAATCAGTTGTCTTCTGATTTTTTACTTTTTAGGAAAATTTTGCTTTTTTGTGGTAATTTTTCAGTGTTTTTCCCAAGGGAAAAGAGAAACTTGTGACATTTTAAAATTGTTGGTTGATATATAATCATATTTTGGGTAAGACGTACTTGGACAAGGGAACATGTTGCAGTCTTTCCATTCTTGCTTAGGGTCAGTCTCAGGACAGGGAGTCCCTCCCCACACTGCTTCAGGGTTGGTACAGGTGCGACTTCGAGATGTGTTTCCCCCTCCGCAGCTAGTGGAACAGTCCTCCCAAGAAGACCAGTCGGCCCATGCTCCGTCAACTGAAAATGAGTGATCAATCAATCCCAAAAACAAATCTTGAAAATCTAGAATTTTTTTTTTTTTTTTATCATCAAATATCCACAAGGGAAACTGACTGGATGAATTTCAATTAATTGAAAAGTGAACAAAGAAAAACTGTCTAAATGTGTAATTAGAATTACTGGAAACTTCCAAATTCAGGCATTGTAATTGGCCTAGTCTGATACATTTATAGCTAGCTGATTATAAGAGGACTGTTTGGATTGGTCCATTGACATCCCATGACTCAATAACATCCCATGACTCAATCACACACCTGGACAGCCATCAGTGCTGCAATCTCTCTCCTCATTGGCCGATCCTTGGCAGTCATCACCGTTGAACAATGGAGGGGGGTTGGTACAGATATGATATCTGGTTTCAATATCACCTCCACAGGTAACCGGGCACTCAGTCCACATGGACCATGAGGCCCAACCGCCATGTACTGTAAATAAACAGAAAGATGTCTGAGCTCTGTCAGTGGGTCATTTCAGAAGTTTGATTGTTATTTAATTTAAAAACTCTGAGATCTAAACTGTTTTCGGTATTTTGTTTTACTAATTTCTGGAAAATGCAGCATTTCAGTCAGAGAAATTTTAATGGTATGTTTGTACCAGGTCTATCTGGTACAATCTTGAAAAGGAAAGAATAGAAAGGAAATTCTATCAAATGTTCAAACATTTTCATAGGTCTTTACAAAGTTCAGCCGACTCATTCAAACCATAATCATAAAATACACAAGTCCAAGATATTCTGCAAATGTTGTCACTTTAAATTTGTTTCCCTCTTGTTTCTTGTTTAGTAGCAGGGGCAGGGATGTTAGATGGAGGGGATCGTCGGGATACAGATTTGAGTTCTTACCCTGGCATTAGCTCTTTAATAGTTCGATCTTACCTGGACAGATATGAGTGTTGCATATTCGGCTTTCATTGCCAGATCCACGACAGCTTTCTCCGTCTGGCTGGGTTGGGGACGGATTGTTGCATGTACGATTGCAAACCTCTAGTCCCGTCTCACATTCCTTGCTACAACTGCTCCATTCACTCCAGTCAGACCATCCGCCATCATCTTGGGGAAAAGCAAACAGGTATATAACATAGCATCTGTGTTTCAAACTCGAGAGTTTTGATATCTGGGTGCGTTCCACTCCATCTAACTACGCGCGCGCCGCACAATGTGCGCCACCGTTTTAAAACCAGAACGCACTGTTCGCCAAACACGCACACAACGTTCGCCAAACATAGCTAGCAGTGTAGAGGAGGTGTTTGCTAAAGTTGGCCAACTACTTTGAATGAAAGATAGACACAGTACGCAACACGTGTTCGCCATTAGTTTGGTAACTTTGTACTTACTTGCACATCGGTCCACATAGCAATCTGCAACACTCCAGTTGAGACCTGTACATTGCCTTCCTCCGTGTAGTGCAGGGGGAAAGTTACAGTGTCTCGTACGAGTGTAATTTCCTCCTGAGCCACAGGACTTGGAGCAGTTACTCCACTCACCCCAGGCACTCCAACTAGCATCAACTGTCAACCAGATTAACCAAAATCAATCGGGGAAAAAAGTTAAAGGTACGATACATGATTGGTAAAGGTCACAGAGCAGCACAGCACCCACACTTTGTCTGGTCCAGCATGTACATGAAATAATAAACCTGTGAAAATTTGAGCTCAATCTGACATCAGAGTCATGAGAAAATAGTGAAAATTCAACTCAATATTTCTTTTAAAAAAAAACATAAAGTTTTTATCTTACCCCGAGATCAAAACTGTTTTTGGTCTTTGTTTTACTAATTTCTGGATAAATACACCATTTCAGGGGGAAATATTTTAACGGTATGTTTCTACCAGCACAATCTTCATACCCTGTAAGTATGTAAATCTGTTAACATTTCTGTTTGGGTATGATACTAATCCTGTTCTGTACCTTAAAGTTTTCTTGGCCTTGAACTGCACCTCCATGTTCCATTACTCTGATTCTCTGTTCATTCCTCCTGATATCTAAATTAATTCCTAAGTTCAATTGTTTGAGGGATTTACTGTTATCTTACCTGGACATGGAGTGAGTATGCAGCTCTCCCCTGCCGTCTCTGATCCTATGCAGTAATAACCTCCAAAGGCTGGTGATGGGTTATCACAGGTACGCTGTCGCTCATGGAATCCCCAGCCACAGGTCTGAGAGCAGTCTGTCCAGGGAGACCAAGGAGACCAACCGCCATTACCTGCAAGGATAAAGAGCTCAGGATCAGGGTCAAGATCAGGATCAAGCACAGGATCATGATCAATATCAGGATAAGACTAAAGATCAGGATCATGATTAGAATAAGGGTTAAGATCAGGATCAGGAACATCAGGAGCAGGATTGGGCTCAGGATCAAGCACAGGATCAGGCTCAAGATCAAGATAAGGCTTAAGATCAAGATAAGGCTCAAGATCAAGATAAGGCTCAAGATCAAGATAAGGCTCAAGATCAAGATAAGGCTCAAGATCAGGATAAGGCTCAAGATCAAGATAAGGCTCAAGATCAGGATTAGGAACACCAGGAGCAGGATAATGCTTGCGATCAAGCACAGGATCAGGCTCAAGATCAAGATAAGGCTCAAGATCAAGGTAAGGCTCAAGATCAAGATAAGGCTCAAGATCAAGATAAGGCTCAAGATCAGGATTAGGAACACCAGGAGCAGGATAATGCTTGCGATCAAGCACAGGATCAGGCTCAAGATCAAGATGAGGCTCAAGTTCAAGATAAGGCTCAAGATCAGTTAAGGATAAGATCAAGATCAAGATCAGTTATGATAGGGAACAGGATAAGGATCAGAATCAGGATCAGGATCAGCGTCAGACGAGGATCAAGATCTGGCCCAACATCAGGATCAGAATTGGGATAAGCATCAGGATCATTACCAGAGTAGAAACCAGGATCAGGGGTGCGTTCCGCTTGCGCGAACATACGCGAACATGTTCGCGTCGTTTGCGTTACGCTTGGATTTTGTAGTGGAACGCACACGCAACAAACCGCGAACATGTGTTGCGTACTGCGTCGATCTTTCATTCAAAGTAGTTGGCCAACTTCAGCAAACACCTCCTCTACACCGTTAGCTTTGTTAGGCGAACGTTGAGTGCGTGTTTGGCGAACAGCGCGTTCCGGTTTGAAAACGGTGGCGCACATTGTGCGCCGTGCGCGTAGTTAGCTGGAGTGGAACGCACCCCTGGATTAGGATTAATAGATCAAGGTTTATTCTCCGTGTGCAGACTTATTGGAACAAGGTTTTACTCACGAGGGCAGGTTAGTGGATAGCAATCCATTGTCTCCCTGTTCTGGCCTGGGCAGTCATTTCCATTGTATTGTGGGACAGGGTTGTCACACGACCGCTGGCGTATGTGAAGTCCATAGTTACATGTGACACTGCAGTCTGTCCAGGTGGACCACTCTGACCATGCACCATCGACTGCAGAGGAAAATTGAGTTTGTTTATTGAGCATGAAAAGTCTTCTTTGATCTAACAGGATTACCAACCACATTTTCTTGTGATGTAATAATGCTTTTGGCCATTGTTTGCTGAGCAAAACATTCACAAGGAGTTTTGGTTGGCATACATAAATACCAAGTGTTTTTGTGCTTAAAGGTAGAATCATACTTTAGTCGCATACCGAAACAGACATCTTCACAAATCTACCTATAACTTGATGGTGATGGTAGAAACATGCTGTTAAAATTTTTCTGCCTGAAATGCTGTAAAACCAGTCACCAACATTATTTGTCATCTTTTAAAGATCAAAAATAAAAGAAAAAAGACTTGAGAAATACTGTGGCCGTTTTTCACTGTTTTCTTAAAAAGTGGGCCCTGTATGGGACTGAACTTTTCACAGATGACTGTTACTGTATCTTCCGTGATATTTTTGCCCATGAATCTGCACTTCTTTGACAAAAACCAAAGTATGATGCTACCTTTAAGCACATTTTGGTGCTTGGGCCGCTGTATGAAATTGGCCCCATGTTTTACCAAGGACCCATGCCAAACCAGCTTACAGAAGGCTGGCAACCAAGAATAATGTCCTGACTTCACACTGATGTAAAAGCAGACCCCATCAGCATGGAGTCTTCTAAGCTTCTAGGACCACCTACTTGGGCAAGGATCTGGATTGCATTCTCTTTGCTCGTCACCGGTTCCGTTACATGGCAAGCCACCATGAAATGGACCCACACAGGACCGGTTCCTAGCTTGTGTGCTCCCACCACAAGAGACAGGACAGGCATACCAGTCACTCCATTGAGTCCAGTACCCATCAACTACGCAGTCAAGAAAAAATAATTAACAAAACATTTACAATCATTAGAACAAGTGAGAAAGTTTATCAAATTGATTTTCATTTTCAGCTGCCCATTTGTAAAACATTATTTGAAATGAAAAGCACAAACACAGCATCCTTCCTCTTAAAAAAAACAACAGGAAAATCAAAGTCATAAAAATAACGAGAAATTCATCATCTCCTGATGATGACTAGAGCAGGTTAGTAAAAAAGGTTAACGCCTACATGTAACCAGAGTGCAACAAAATAAGAAGTGTGAAAGTATGAATGAATATTACGTGGTGTTTCCACAAAGCGATCCACAAACTAGACATTACTTACGGATTCCATGAAATAATTTTGTTTTCGTATTTTTGCCTGTAAACACAGAAAAAGGCTGTAACTGATTTTATGAAAATGGGCCCTGGGGCCAATATCATAGAGCTACTTAAGCACAAAATTTGCTTAAGCATGAAAAGTCTTCCTTTATCAAACAGGATCACCAACCAAATTTTCATGTGATGTTTACTGTATTTGACTTGTATTCGAGCATAACATTCACAAGGAGTTTTGTCTGGCATACTGATTTTATTCATCTAGGTTTTTGTGGTGCTTAAGCAAATTTTGGTGCTTAAGCAAATTTTTGTGCTTAACGCAGCTCTTTGAAATTGGGCCCTGGTTCTTACTTGGACATGGCTGGATGTTGCATGCTTCAGTTTCATCATAATCTCCTTGACATGGCTGTCCTCCATGGAGTGGATCCTGACATTCTCTCTGATGGAACCTGGTTCCTGATCCACATATGAGTGTGCAGTTTGACCAGCTACTCCACTCCAGCCACACACCATCCACTGTAAAGGAGAACATCTAACTTTTTTAGTACGACTCTGGAAAATCTTTATTACAAAATTATATTTTGTTGTAGGACCATACTCCATAATGAGTGTTGAAGGTAACTTCATACTTTGGTTTTTGTGAAAGAAATTCAGATGAGTGGGCAAAAATATCAAGAAAGATACTATGACAGTCATCTGTGAAATTTCTGCCCACTTTTTAAGAAAACTGTCACCTCTGACACTATTTTCATCATCAAGCCTTGAATTAGCAGAGGCCCCGGAGGCCATGGCCTTCGTTGCCCTGGTTCTTGGCCTTTATGCCCCCTTCAAATGCTTCCATTATGATTTTCCAATGGAAGTGCCCCTTGCAAAAGTGGCATTGCCCCTTTCAGAACCAAATTTCATGCCTGCATTATGATCGTCAAATCCCCAGTAGGCCAGTTGGTAGAGCGCCAGTATGGTATTACAGGGGTCGCTGGTTCGAATCCTGCTTGAGCAAGTAGATTTTGAGTAGATTTTCCTTTGTTCACTTTTCAATGTTTTAAAAGAATAATGTGCTTAAATCAAGGAATATGAAAGCTAATCTTCCTAAAAAAAAGAGGTCTATGTATCTTACCAGGGCAGGCATCCATATTACAAACATCTCCAATCAAGCTATCTCCGTGACAAGGTGTCCCGTCTTCCACACAGGTACGTGTCCGAGTTGTATAGCCACCGTCACCACAGGTAATAGTACAATCTGTCCAGCTAGACCATTCTGTCCATGACCCTCTCACTACAAGGATTGAACATTTTAATTTCAAAAACTGTATAAAAAAATTAGCATAGACCAGTTCATCTCCGACCAAATAAACAAAGAATTTAAGTTGCTCAGCCTAAACACTGCAGTCTCAAAGCAGTGTGAGTGTCACAAATGCACTTGACTTGCTTAGATTAGAATTTAATGGGAGACTTTTGAGAACCGGTCTTCAAGTCAACGGAAAACGGCCACAGAATTGTGAGCATGCGTGCATTGTTTTGCGCCTGCGCTGTTGTGCGTGCGTGTGCGCTGTTGACTTGGAGACCGGTTCTCAGAAGTCTCCCATTAATTAGCCTATTAATTATATCGTGATAAATAAAAAATATTTAAAAAGATGAAGGTACTGCCTACTGGTAAAGTTTTGATCTTTGCGCCTGATCATTTCGTTTCGATTTTTAACTGACTTTGGACATTAAATTGAGCAAAGGCAAAGAAAGTATAATGTAACATAGACCTCCTAGACCTAGCCCTAGGCTAGGCCTATGACTATGAATATGAAATAATCATAATGAATGCTATGAATGAGAACAAAAATAAGAATTTAGAAAGAACAAAGATCGACAACCTTACCTAATTCCGATGACCACAGCAGACATGTCAAGAGAAGAACAAGCATAACAGGTTCCAAAACAGCCTTACAGACGTATTTGGGGGCCATTAAAATTCCTTGAAAGTTGAAGCTTTTTCAATCAACTGCAACTTGAACAGCAATCACGCGTTCCACTTTGGAAATCATTGCTTAAGGTCGATCTTTTGCCAAATCTTTAGATTGCACTTGTACTCTGGATTTCTCAAACCATCGATGAACAGATCACCAAAGATTAGAAGAGGTAAAAACGTGAGAAATACAGGTAAAAATGCTAAAACGATGAGAACCGTACGCACGCAAGTATGAAAACATATCCCACAAACTTGTTGAAAAAAGTTTTCCTGAACTTTAGGCTAAGACTCGAGTGGCCAAAGAGGGCGCTCTCAAGCTTTGAGCCGTTTTCGCGCGGTGAGCTATTTTTAAGATTGCACACAAAGTCATTATGTAGTAAGCGACCCACAGAAGATTCGCTGAGTGACTAATGTTCTTATGATAAAAAATAATGACGACACATTGGAAACATTATTTTTATAAGTATAGAATTTTGAAGACTCTGAGTGGGAGATATTTGTTAGACCGTTTGTTTTTTACTTGTTTTTATTAATTCAGTCAAAGGTTTTTTTCGGGGGGAGGGTTGATTTGTTTATTAAAAAGTCGCATCCTCTGAGTGACCCCCCATGTACTCAGGTTGCAGCATTGCTAATATGACGCGTATCATTATCCTTGGGATATGCAGTGTGACGGTGTAGTTTCATGGCTTCTGAATACCAAACGAACAAAGACAATTGACTAGTATTAGAGACACCGGGCTGGATATTTCAGGTTCAGGGCGCTGGTACGTCATTCCGCAGGGCGCAGTTTCGAATCCCGCTCCGGGCTCCTTTGTTCACCTTTCTATAATTACCTTTTTCTTCGTTATAATGATAAACAAATTTCTAACAAACCAGCAAACATTTGGGTCAAAAAATATAAATTCAAGATGACCATTTAGAATACATTCAATTTAATTATTTTTTATTATTTCATATAATAATTATCTTTGGTCTTCAGATTGGCAGTTCGTAGCGCGCTCAGCGAAAATGATTAATTAATTGATTTCAGTGTTGTAGGCCTCCCCATCGGTCTTGGTCTCGGACTTCCAGGTCTCGATTACAACAATGCATGATTTATTTACTTACATTTAAATCATTTTAGAACCCCCATGATTTATTGCAATGAGTTTGCAACTATTTTCCTTGGTTGATTCTTGATGGATTAAAATCGATAGGCAGTAGAAAGAGCACAGGGATGCTATACTGCTGAGCTACTCTCATAAAAGGCCCTATATGGGAATGAGAAAAGGAGATAAAATGAACGGAGTATTAAATATTTTCCTCTCCTGTTTTTCTCTCTAATTGTGCTTCGTCTCCCTATATTTTATTGTGCCGATAGAAATCGTTCCAGAACATGTTCATTCTGCAATCCTCCATAAACTATTACTGAAGACCAGCCCATCATTCAAGAAGTAAAGTGGCTCCCATTTGTATCAAAATCGACCACAATTATTACTATTATTTTTTGTAACCATCTCATTTATGATTATTTACTAGCCAGGGGTTAGCATACTTTCAAATGATAATTATATCGCTAGAAAACTGACCAAAACAAAACAAAAAACATTATGATAATTATTAAAAAAAAAATTGAAAGAAGTTTCACACTCTCGCCTATAGTTAGATTCTCGGGTTCTTTCCAAACCGGCCAACTCATTAATTGACGATCACTAAAAAAAACCATTTTCATCGGCTGGCTTTATTACAATGCACGAATGCAAATTGTTTAAAACGTTTTTGTCCGAAAAACACGTTAAGCAGCGGGGGAGAACCGGTGTTTCAGTGATTTTCACTGGAATGGGGTCATTTTTTACAAAAGGCAAGTGAAAGTTTGGTAGCAGTGCGCCCTCTATATTATTCGATAGTCGGAGTCAACTTTTAATTGCTTCGTTTTGTTATGTGACGTCAGGTAACCGCACCGCTTGCAACAGGTGGACTTGTGTACACACATACCACCACCAGTGAGTCACTTTCAAATTCCGCACAGCCAGCGAATCTCATTACGCAAAATGCTGAACACACTGTAAACAGTTTATCTGAACAGTAGAAATTATCAACGATCATTTTCCATCTTCAGAGCAAGAATAAGTACAATTTGTCGTTTACTTGGAAGAAAACACCGATTCATGGATGATACATGAGTGCAACGGTGAGGTAGCTTGTTATGTGTCCGTGAAATTTGTGCCGTACGCCAGCAGCTTGAGCGTGTTTGCAGCGGTGCTGTGCCGGGAGCAGAGGTCAATTTTGACGGCTGTGATGGCTGAGCGTCGTTCGCCAAGACAACAAGGACCCACGCGGTGCCACCGCAGTCCCTGGCGGATCTTGGGTTACAACTTGCACTGTCTTATACTCCTAGCGGTGTTTTTGTCTTATTTTCTGGAGCCAGTGTCAGGTGAGTAAATAATGAATACAAAGGAGGTGATTGTTGTAGATTATGTTGCTTACATTTACAGCATTCACAAGGAAATTTATATAACCACTTTTGAGTTTTGTAAATTGATTTAAAAATCATCCATGGTTAAATTGGGGATTGTACATTAAAACACAACGATTATTTTCAGTTCTTAAATAGCTTCTACTGTTCCGAAAATCGAAATGACATTTTGACTTAAAGCAAATGTTTCTGAGACATTAAAACCATAGATTGATAAAATCTCGAAAGTATTTCAGCACATTTTTTGTAAAGATACAATGAAATAAAAATACAAGGAAATAAAAAACACTTATTGTAAAGTAATGTAACTCACGTAAAATAAGTTAGGGAAGAATTCCACTGACGGCCACCACTTTTACACAAGCCTATATTGGACCGACAGAGGGCATTTTGAGAAAAATGGCTACCGCTGCATTCGAAGTGTATCATTGTAGGTAAACAAAAAACCCTGAAAATCTCACTTTTCTGATAAGCTACCCCTGTGTTATACACCTGAGATTGAAGTTCATTATCATAATGACTTGCAGCCAATAAGTTAACTCTTGGAGGAAATAACCCGTAATGGCCGTCAATGGAATTCGTTCCATAAGGGGATGGTAGTGTCCTCTTGAATATTACCAATGCAATTGCAATACCAATGTTAATTTTGTGGAAAGAGGGCTGAGCTTTGATTATTGAGGAGAATTATGTGGGGAAATTAGTGAAGGTGGGACATTGCTAGTTGCGATGATCGTAACCCTGGGTCTGACATGGGGGCAGGTCCCAGTCCCCATGTCAGACCATCGGTCATCGCAACTAGGACATTGCAGGCCTTCATTTTAATCACTTGCCTTAAACTAAAGGTACAATACATGATTGGTAAAGGTCATACTTTGTCTGATCAAACATGTACATAAAAAAATCAATCCGACATCTGAGTCACGAGAAAATAGCGAAACTCTGACTCAATTGTTCTTATAAAACATGAAGAATGGTTTAATTGATCTTACCCCGAGATCAAAACTGTTTTCGGTCTTTGTTTGACTAATTTCGGGATAAATACAGCATTTCAGGTGGAAATATTTTAACGGTAATGTTTCTATCAGCACCATCTTCATTTTCATTATACCTTGAGTGAAATGGGATTTAACTAAAACAACTTAAGTGAGGGTTTCCTCTTGTTTGTTCCAAAAATTGTTCGGACAAATGATCTTTGGAAAAGACACTAAATCTTGATTTCCTTGAAAAACCCAGCATCTTATGAACCAAGATTTCCCATGGTGACTGTTTGCACCGTTTATGAACAGTGCTACTGAGCCTACCTTGGGCAGTATGTTTTTTTGGAAAATAATAATCATAAATTAAAATTTAATCCTCATTCTAGTCCTTTTAATTTTTGCAATGCTGCACGTACATGTATCTTTAATGATCCTTGGGATATAGTGGTATGTGTGTGCTTTCATGGCTTCTGACTGCCAAACAAACAAAGATAATTAGTTAGTATAGGGACACCACTAACATAGGCCTGGGTAGCTCAGTTGGTATTTATATAAGAGCGCCAATAGTAATACGGTAAATTCCAGGCCACGGAGGCCATGGCCTTCGTTGCCCTGGTTCTTGGCCTTGGTGCCCCCTTCAAATGTTTCCGTAGACATTAAATGATTTTCCAATGGAAGTGCCCCTTGCAATGAAAAAATTGGCCTTGCCCTCACCAAACCTTATTTCCAGCCCTGCAAGATTGTTTTTTTTTTTTACAGACCCACCACTTTTTCGACCAAGATATTATCTTGAATATTGATTTAAACAGTTGTTTTTGATTGAGAAAGTGAAAAAGTTAAATGAATACAATATGCACAAATGAGTCATACGTATAACAGTCCATGACGCCTTTCTAATCGATGACGCTGTAGAAATTCTAAAACTCATAAAGAAATTGATGGGAAAAAACATAAAGGGGAGGTTTTATAGCCTGGTATTTTGGGAGTGGAGAAATATTTCAGAATTAGTTTGATAGTTTTAAGGAGATAATTGTAATTTTCAATTAGTGGAAACTCAAATAATTAGTACAAAATCACCAATTTTTAATTTTTTTTTTCTCCAAACTATGTATCAAAATGTCATCTGTTATGATGATATTTTCAGTGACAGATGATGGAATATGTACCCCACCCATAATATGTCATTATCCATACCATATGTGCTGCATAAATTATTCCAGTTGCATAGACATACAGTGTATCGTGAAGACCAAATGGCAATTACACCACTTCCATTGTCGCAAACTAATCAATAATTTCCATTCAGTGCACATGTGTATTGCAACCCCACCCAATTCTAGTGCATACACATGTATCACACTCCCAGGTCGTGGCCATTCATAACGCTTGCTATTTTTTGTGTTGTAATCAATGAGACAAAACATAATGGGAATTGTCATATAAGAGCAAAATTGTGCATTGCTATTTATGACGTACATGTATGAGTTCCAAATTCTCCACCTTTTTTATTGTTTAAAATGAATTAATTAGTTACGAATATAATTACGAAAATCTTGGTAGTATTTTTGCTACTTTTGTATTATTATGTTTTTTTTGGTTGGATTTTTACACATTTCTGTATGTTCTTTTATCTGTGATATGGAAATAAATGTTCTATGAAAGGAACAAAGCTAAAGGAAGGAAATTAATCTATAGTTTAGAGATTTTAAAGGAGATTTAAAGATTATGAGTTGAAATTAGGTTTTGGATTTAAACGTAAAATTATTTTCTTTAATACTTGCCTTTGTTTGCAGTTTGTTAAAAAAACACAGGAAATTCTCATCAATTCCGCATTTCTACACCACCCTCCCATACGAAATAAACAAAAAAGCCTTAGTCCCTATCACGTTGCTCAGCCATAAGAATCGATGCAAATATATATTAAAGTTCTTTGGCCTGTGCTCTATTTACATTATGAACACGTTTTTACAGTCCCAGTTCTTTCACATTACCTGCATGTGAATTGGTCTTTTTCAATGGGTGGGTGAGTTTAATTGTCTCTGCATCCTAGAAAAACATGGCCCTGTGCGTTCCATTGTAATGGTAATACTGTACTATGGATGTTGGAAAAGATAATGTGTCAGTAGATACCAGTGGGATTCTGTGGGTTGAATTCCCATTCAGGTAGAGATACATGTATACTAGCACTTCATGAAGGGCAGCTGTGGTCCTTTACAATCCTTTGGAACAATGCTGGGCTTTTTATCCAGGTAGGCCTATAGCTTAACCAACCTGGATTTAATAATCCAGTTACCAATTTTTCACAAACCGTGATCTGAAACTGAAAGGAAAAAAGGGACGAATGTCCACCAAAAGTATTTTTCTTTTAGTACACAGTCAATTTTATCATTTGAATATTGGACTAAAAAAAACTTGATTCATTCTTTGAATCACCACCTAGTCTAGTCCTACACAGTCTAGAAAACAAGTTGCATTGAGAACATAAATGGTTCATTAAGATCAAAATGAGGAATTGGGTAGCTGAAACCAGCCCAAATGACCGGCCATTAAGGACTAAGTGGTTGCTGTATGGCAAGGACCACCATGAGAAGTCATATTCTCAAATGATCCAAAGACCAAACCTGATTTACTACAGTTTTGTAAAAAAAATAACTCATGACATTAATATTCCAAACACAAAGAATGACACATTAAACCCAATGGTGGTATCAGTTCCACTAGCATTATGATACCAAGTGAACACAGACCAAACAAATAATAACCACTAGCAGAGAACTAACAACCCATCCTGTCATGCCTGTTGAATATATCAACAAAGGAACTAAATGTTGTATATAGGCTACTGTTCCTGAAATAACCATGGAGGTCTTGGAGGAAGGAATGATATAATTGTAAATTAAAACGGGGCGTTCAAGTAGGAAAGATGATTAATTTAAACAAAAATAGCAGTCCCTAAATCCTAAAAGATCCCTGGGATATAGATCGAGGTATGGGCAATTCCAGCGTAACGGACATGACAATTTCACAGTTTTTGCCTTTTTCAGAGGATCATAAAGTAGGATTGGCAGTTTGCAAACAATTTTAATTAGGCTTATCAGACACATTTAACTATCAGTTACATATGTAGTAAATTTTATGTAATTTCATTAAACAGTTGTAGAGAAAATGCACTTTTTGTGACCGTAACGGACATGACACCAAATGCCACTTGATGTCATGTCCGTTACGGTCACAAGAAGTGCATTTTGTCTACAACTGTTCAATGAAATAACATAAAATTTACTACATATGTCACTGATAGTTAAATGTGTCTGATAAGCCTAATTAAAATTGTTTGCGAACTGCCAATCCTAATTTATGATCCTCTAAAAAAGGCAAAAACTGTGAAATTGTCATGTCCGTTACGCTGGAATTGCCCGTATGTGAATGGTTTCATGGCTTTTAACGACCAAAGGAACAGATTATTAGGGACACCACCAACATATGGCTGGATATCTCAGTTGGTAGAGCACTGGTACGGTATTCCGGTGTTCGCCATTTGAAATCCAGTTCCAGTCAGTTTCTCTTTGTTGACCTTTAAATGACTTCAAATTAATCTAGTCAGTTTCCCGTGCCGTTATTTGATGATTAAAATGTTGCATTTTACATGTTTACAAAAACAGATTAATCTAGGGTGAATTAACCGTAAGAAAAGCTCTGGGCCCAATTTCATGGAATCCGCTACGGCCTATTTTTGTGCTTACGGGCACTGCTACGCATAAAATGTATTTCATGGAATCTGTAAGCAAGGCTTTTTGCAGCTTAATCAGAATAGCGAAGAATTTCTAGGCTAGCCTTGACTTTTTTCTGTTAATGCACTGTCATAAATGCCTTCTGCAGAACAGTCATTGGCTCCTTGCTTAATGTAGCAAAAAAGAAAATTCTCCTGTTAGCAAAGAAAGTCTGCTTTCGTATAAAGCAGAATCCATGAAATTGGGCCCTGAACTACTTCAAAGGAATTTACTATTAAAAAGTATTCAACATATAACATGACTTGCATTAAAATCTTAGTAATTTGGAGATTGATCTTTGTTTCATTTCTTGTTTCCCAGCTCAAAGCTGCGGGGGAGGGGCTGTGAGTCTGACGGCATGTGCTGATGGTCAATGTGTTCTTGCTGCATGGGTTTGTGATGGTTTTACAGACTGCATTGACATGTCAGATGAGTCCGCTGCTACTTGTCAGGATGGAGGTAAGAATGATATATTAAAGGTATAATAAACATGATTGGTAAAGGTCACAGAACAGCACCGACACTTTGTCTGATCAAACATGTACATGAAATAATAAACCTGTGAAAATTTGAGCTCAATCGGACATCTGAGTCAAGAGAAAATATTGACAACCCGACTAAATTTTTCTTATAAAACATAAAGACGTCAGTCACTCTCAAGCATCTGTGTCCTTTCACACGATGACACTTTTGTAAGAATTCTCAAGTATTTGTGACAACATTTCTCAAGTCTTGTTGTGATTTTTTTTTAAACATCGTGTGAATAGGGATTAATACTTGTGTCTACATGATTCATTCATTAATTTTATTTTAGGATGAAGTAAAGGTTTTTATTTCTGTTTTCATTTTATTTTTGGATATTGCAGTTACTGCTTGTGACTCAACACCATGCCTGAATAATGGTATTTGTACACCCATCCCCCGAACGGATGCCCACGTTGCTCTATTTAATTGCACTTGCCCCTATCCCTATACTGGTGCTACCTGTCAAACAGTACTTACAACGACCTCTGCAATGATGCCACCCACCGAAACAGTACCCACAAATCCACCTGAGTTACCCACTACTAGTCCAGTCCAAGGAATCACCACGGCAGCAGGAACGGTCCCGCCAAGTCAGGGACTTACACCTGAGGCACCTGCTCCAACCCAGCAACCTGTTGTTACAACACAGGCGCCCGCTTCCACCCAGCAACCTCTTGACGTTACAACAGAGGCACCCGCTGCCACCCAGCAACCTCCTGTCGTTACAACACAGGCACCCGCTCCCACCCAGCAACCCCCTGTAATTACAACACAGGCACCCACTTCCACCCAGCAACCTCCTGTCGTTACAACACAGGCACCCGCTCCCACCCAGCAACCTCCTGTCATTACAACACAGGCGCCCGCTTCTACCCAGCAACCTCCTGTCGTTACAACACAGGCACCCGCTCCCACCCAGCAACCTCCTGTCATTACAACAGAGGCACCCGCTTCCACCCAGCAACCTCCTGTCATTACAACCCAGGCACCCGCTTCCACCCAGCAACCTCCTGTCATTACAACAGAGGCACCCGCTTCCACCCGGTTACCTCAGTCCACCGATATTGAGCTTTGTAATCCTAATCCTTGCAGCAATGGAGGGACGTGCCAATCAACAGCGGATGGATTCATTTGTCAGTGTCTCTCGGGCTTTGAAGGTAATAATTGATATATTCATTTCTATTAAGTCCTCTACCTTTGTGGGTTTCAAATTTCCATTCCTTCTTTCCCTCTACTTCTACCCGCTAGCTTAAATGGTTAGCGTATTTCCTGGGAGAGTTGTCTTTCTCGCTACGTTAAGCAAGGACTTTCTGCAGAATGCACATGACAGCGCGTTAGCAGAAAAAGAGATTTTGATTTGATACTCTAGCTAGTAGCTACTGTATTAAGTGTAAGGACCCTTTTTCAGACTGATGTTCATATGTAAATATCAATCTTATGGCAATTAAGATTTGTAAATTGAGTATTAAATGTACGAGCCTGGCATTTCCACGGTTTTGGGACATTTTGTAACAAGAGGTAACGCAAGTTACCTCTTTTTGAATATGTATTTGCATTCATTTCAAGGAACCATTAGTGGTATACTTGCTGATTTTAATAAAAAAACATTAAATTGGAGTCTTTCAAGAACTATTGATCAAGGAATATAAAGTCAAAGTCACTTAAAAGGTAACTTACGTTACCGTAGAATTTACCATGACAATTAAAGACTTGTTTTCATATTTTACAGGAACTACATGTAGCAGGCCAATCCAGACAGCTTGTAGTAGCAGTCCTTGTACCAATGGAGGACTCTGTCTCTTAAGCACGACTGGATACAGCTGCGTCTGCCCTGCTGGATTCACTGGCACAAACTGTCAGATGGATTCCTGTGGATGTGAGAATGGTGCAACGTGTATCCAGGATACAAACGGTGTAAGGTGTGTCTGTGCGACAGGATACCAGGGTGAGTAGAAACCATCATATCGCCACGGTAATGTCATTCATCGCTCAGTATTTCTTGTTAGGATTCAAACATCATCCTTCTTACTCGTCAAATAGCCACAAGGGAAACTGACTGAATTTTGAGTTCATTGAGAAGTGAACAAAGAAAAATCTTACTGGAGCTATCTGGCTAGTTGGCAAAGTGCCAAAGTTGACTTAATGTATCACTGACACAAGATTGAATCACTGACACAAGATTGAACATCTTTTCTCATCAATAGTATTTAATCCTCACCTGTTATGTTTAAGACCTCTCTTTTGCAATGTCACAGCCTGAGTTATGCCAACCAAGATGGCAGAAACTTTGGAGAGCCGTCAAAGCCGGGCATAGAAAGTAACAAAAATTTAAACACAATTTTGTATACAACATTTCATAAACATTGAAAAATATTGCACGAATGTAATGGAAACAAAACAAGCAATGATGGTGTGTATTTTGTACAGCCATGTAAAGTTTGCCAAAATGTTGAATTTGGTCACGCCGTCTTTCGAGCAGACAAAATGATTTGCAACATTTGACTGCTTATGCCAACCACGAGCCAATGTTTGTAAATAAAAGAAAGGTCTATATCTGTCTGTTGACAGGAACTAACTGCCAGATCAACATTGATGAGTGTTCCAGTAATCCTTGCACGGCACCAGCAACCTGTCAGGATCTGGTCAATAGCTACGTATGTGTCTGTCCAGTCGGGTTGTTCGGTCCTGACTGTACTGAGGAGGTGAATGAATGCGCTTCTACTCCCTGCTTGAACGGAGGCACCTGCATCGATCGCCTGGGTAGTTTCCTGTGCCAGTGCCCAGTGGGACTCACTGGGCTGACATGTGAAGTTAATATCAATGAGTGTAGCAGTGATCCATGCCAAAATGGCGGTAAGTATTCTCATACTACTATAAAGAGTATGTAACAGTTCTTGTTTAAAGGTATTATTATACTTTGGTAAAGTTTATAGAACAGCTGCAGTCTGTTTGATTTGTCATAAAATAAAAACCAAAACTGTCAAATTTTCAGCTCTATTGATTATTGGAAACAGTAAAAAAACAATGGAAAACCGTTGCAATTGTTACGCGAAAATGTAAGGTAGTTGTGAATGCGAGGTTTTGATCTCGAAGATCAAAACTGTTTTTGTTTGACTTATTTCTGGATAAATTCTGCATTTCAGGCGGAAAAAGTTTAACGGTATTTTTGTACCCTCCAAACTCCAAAGCGTTATTCAAAATAAAGTGAATCTTTCACCTCCTGCGGTGACTTTGATCATGTTGAAGTATGAAGTGTTTCTTCAGGCTTCAATAGGGCTCCGTGCTCGAGCTATTTACAGAATACGCCCTTTATATTGGCAGCTATAGTTACCCTGATGTTCGGACAAATTTCACAACGTTTACGTGTAAGTTAATTGGGCAACATACGACTTGTTTGTCCGAACATCCGAATAGCGCGGAGCACTATTGCAGTCAGTGATAATTATATTGCAGAGAATGAATGAATGCATGGCATGGCCAGTTTTTCTGATATTTGTGTAATTTCTGCATCTCACCAATATCAGGCAGTTGTGTGGATGGCATCAATGGCTACAGCTGCAATTGCTTAGGCGGATTCACTGGCACAAACTGTGAGCTTGACGGTGACCAGTGTGCCAGTAATCCTTGCAATAATGGAGGGACGTGTGTGGACCTGGTCAAGGCTTATCGATGCAGCTGCCCAGCTGGTCTGGCTGGCTTGAATTGCAACATAGACCTTGTGGACGAATGCTCCAGTCAACCTTGTCAGAATGGTGGTGAGTAGTCAATGTTTGTATTGGGGAATGGTGTTTGGGGTGTGGTGTTTTGATGTTTGGGGCGTGGTTGTGCTGATGTTTGGGGTGTGGTGTTTTGGTGTTTGCAGTGTGATGTTCTAATGTTTGGAGTGAAGTGTTTTGATGATAGGGGCACACACAGTTTATGAAATTTGAAAATGAACGTTTTGCTGCACTTCTAGACGAATTTGTGGACAATAAAGAATATTTATGGGGTATAGTAAAAGAAATATCACATGGTTTATTTCGGGTGGACTAGTCCGACTGTCGATTCTAGCTCTCGAGGTGTTGGAAATTGACAAACAGTTTATCATCTTCCAACAATGAGGGAAGCAAGAATCGACTGTCCACCCTCGAACCATGTGATATTTGTATACAATAAAATAACACTTAGAAGTTAGAACACAAATGCCACGTATTAATTTCTTCTTCTTCTCGTTTTGTCTTGAAGGGATTTGCATGAATAATCTTGGGAGCTATTCTTGCATTTGTCCTTCCGGCTGGAATGGCACCAACTGTGAGGACGATGGAAACCAGTGCATATCAGATCCCTGCCTGAATCAAGCCACTTGTGTGGATGGAATCATGTCGTACACGTGTCAATGTGTGCCTGGATACAATGGTAGGAATTTTTGACTATTAAAGGTAGTATCATACTTTGGTAAGAAGCCAAAACAGAAATATTCACAGATTTACGTATAACTTAATACATTGTATGAAGGTGGTGGTGGTAGAAACATACCGTTAACATTTTTCCGCCTAAAATGGTGTATTTATCCAGAAAAGAGTAAAACAACGACCGAAAATCTTTTTGATCGTTTAAAAGATCAAAAATAAAAGAGAAAATACTTAAGGAATACTGTGGCCGTTTTTTCACTGTTTTCTCAAAAAGTGGGCACCGTATGTGACTGTTACTTTATCTGTCTTGATATTTTTGCCCATGAATCTGCATTTCTTTGACAAAAAACAAATTATGATACTACCTTTAATCAGGGTCCAATTTTATAGAGCCGCTTAAGCACCAAAATTTGCTTAAGCACCAAAAGCATTAGTAAATAAGCAGTGTTGGAGGTCTCGAGGCCGGCCTCGAGGCCAGTTTTGGATGGCCTTGGAAAATGGGCCGAGCTTTTGTAGATAGTAGGAACAATCCGATAGAATCTAATGCTTTGCATACATAGTATAGAGTCAAGATAACATTCTACTTTTCTGTTTGTTTGACATTGTTTCAGGAACCAACTGTGAGCAAGATCTGGATGAGTGTCTGAGCAATCCTTGCCACGAAACTGCAACCTGTGAGAATCTGATCAATGAATATCGCTGCATCTGCCCGGCCGGATTCACCGGCGAAGCTTGCGACGTTGACATCAACGAATGCACCAGCAATCCCTGCCAGAATGGAATATGCAGAAACAACGCGAATTCATTCGAGTGCCTGTGTCTTCCCGGATACAGCGGGACGATGTGTGAGCTCAATATCAATGAATGCGGGAGCAACCCATGTGGAAATAATGCATCCTGCGTGGATCTGGTGAATCGGTACCGATGTGACTGCCTGGTAGGCTTTACCGGTGACCTCTGCGATGTCAATATTGATGACTGCGCCGGGGCACCGTGTCTCAATGGAGGCTCATGCACTGATCAGATTGGCGGCTTTCGGTGTCTGTGTCTGCCAGGTTTTACCGGGGAAATCTGCGACAGCGATATTCTGGAGTGTGACAGCTCACCCTGCTTGAATAACGGAACTTGTAACGAGTTGATCAATAGCTACACTTGCTCCTGCCTGCCAGGGTTTGCTGGCACTTACTGTGAGGTTGATGTCAATGAATGCAGCAGCGGACCGTGTCAGAATGGTGCTCAGTGTGTGGACGGCTTGAACATGTTTGAATGCAATTGCATACCGGGCTATCGAGGCACTCTCTGTGAGCAGGAAATCCTGGAATGCATCAGCGGACCCTGCCAGAACGGAGGATCCTGCGTCGAGGGAATCAATTCCTACGTTTGTGCTTGTGTCCCCGGCTTCATCGGTTTGAACTGTGAGACTCAGATCAACGAGTGCTCAAGCAATCCATGTCAGAATGGCGCCATGTGTCTGGACCTTGTCAACTCCTTCGAGTGTCAGTGTGTCCCCGGATACATAGGCTCGCTCTGTGAAATTGAGGTGAACGAGTGCGTCAGCAGTCCGTGCCAGAACAACGCTGTGTGCGTGGATGAAGTTGGACGCTACTCCTGTATTTGCAGCGGAGGCTACGCCGGCATCAACTGTGAGAGTGAGATCATAGAGTGTGCTAGTTCTCCATGCATGAACGGAGCTACTTGCATCGAGCAGGTCAATGCCTACAGCTGCGTGTGTCTGCGTGGATATGAAGGCACCAACTGCGAGCTGGACGTGGATGAATGTGCGAGTCAACCATGCCTTTTTGGTGGAATCTGCAGCCAAGGCGTGGGGTTCTTCTCGTGCCAGTGTCAGCCAGGCTACCAGGGAGCAACCTGCGAAGTCAACACTGATGAATGCCAGAGCAATCCGTGCCTTAACGGCGCCCTCTGTGTCGACATGGTGAACGGCTTTTTCTGTAACTGCACAGCCGGATTTCAAGGTGAGCAGTGTCAAAATGATATTAATGAGTGCTCCAGCAATCCGTGCCAAAATGGCGCCGCTTGTTCGGACGGGGTGAACTCCTATACCTGCGGGTGCACCGCGGGATTCACAGGCCCCAACTGTGAAGTCAATATTGACGAATGCGTCAGTAATCCCTGTCAGAATTTGGCCACATGCTTGGATAGGGCCAACAGCTACGTCTGTTTCTGTCGTCCAGGATTTGTCGGCGTCGTTTGTGAGGAGGAAACACTGGAGTGTGCCAGCAACCCTTGTCAGAACTCGGCCACCTGTAACGAGGAGGTCAATGCCTACTCATGCACCTGTAGTCCTGGCTATGAGGGCGTGAACTGCGAGCAGGAGATCAATGAGTGTATGAGCTCGCCCTGTTTGAATAACGGTACCTGTCAGGATGTCTTTCTGGGCTATACCTGCAGGTGCGTCTCAGGGTATCAGGGTGTGCATTGCCAGGAGGATGTCAATGAATGCAACAGCAGCCCGTGTCAGAATGGTGCTGCATGCCTCAATCTCTTTGACAGGTTTGAATGCCAGTGTAGTCCTGGATTCTCAGGCGTCACATGTGAGGTTGATATTCTGGAATGTGCCAGCGATCCCTGCGTGGTTGGGCAGTGCGTTGATCAAGTTAATGCTTTTCTCTGTGTCTGTCCGGATGGGTATGTCGGCCCTCGATGTGAGGAGGAAGTGAATGAATGCTCTAGTGCTCCGTGCCAGAATAACGCGACCTGCTTGAATCAGATCAATCAATATGAATGTAGCTGTCTTCCGGGATACGACGGAACCCTCTGTGAGAACGACATCAATGAATGCGCCAGCAATCCGTGTCAGAACGGAGGTAATTGCACAGAATTCATCGGCGGTTATTCTTGTGCTTGCCCCGTTGGCTACGAAGGTTTAAGCTGCCAGGATAATATCAATGAATGTGCAAGCAACCCCTGTCGCAATCAAGCAAACTGCAACGATCTCGTCAACGGCTTCGAGTGTTTCTGTCGTCCGGGATACATCGGTGTAAACTGTGAGAGTGAGATTAATGAATGCTCCAGTAACCCCTGCCAGAACGGGGCGGAGTGTCGGGACAGGCCCAACAGTTATCTCTGCGTCTGTGATCCGGGTTTCATCGGCGATCGCTGCGAGACAGAAATTCAAGAATGCCTGAGTAATCCCTGCCAGAACGGAGCCCAGTGCGTAGATCGTGTTAACGGCTACTCCTGTACGTGCCCTGGCGGATTTACTGGAACCAACTGCGAGATTGAAATTGACGAATGTCAAGTGCAGGCAGATACCGGTCAAACCTGCCAGAATCAAGCAACCTGTCTGGATGTGATCAATGGTTTCAGATGTCTGTGTCCTGCGGGGTACCAGGGAACTTACTGTGAGATTGATATTAATGAGTGTTCAAGTAATCCGTGCTTGAATGGAGCCACCTGTACCGATGGATCAAACAATTACACCTGTACGTGTTTGCCCGGCTTTGAGAATCTACAGTGTCAGACAAATATTGATGAGTGTGCTTTACAGCCGTGCCTTAATGGCGGTCAGTGCTTGGATGGTATTGGTAGCTTCACATGCATATGTCCATCAGGATTCACGGGACTAATGTGTGAGATCAACATTGACGATTGTGAGAGCAGTCCGTGTCGTAATAACGCCACTTGTCAGGATCTTATCGGTAGATACGAGTGTCTGTGCGTTGTTGGGTATCAAGGAGATAGATGTCAAGAGGACATTCTAGAATGTATCAGCAGTCCTTGTCAGAATGGTGGCGCTTGCACGGACAAAGTCAATGGCTACACCTGTGACTGCCTAGCTGGTTTTGAAGGCATCCACTGCGAGGTGGATATCGATGAATGTGCCAGCTCACCGTGTAGTAATGGAGCGACCTGTCGGGATGTGGTGAATGGATACACCTGTTTGTGTCCTGAGGGATATCAAGGATCCGAGTGCGGTCAGGACATCCGTGAATGTGACAGCAACCCGTGCCTGAATGGTGCCGATTGTCTGGATCAGGTCGGGAGTTACGTCTGCGCCTGTCGTCCTGGTTTTACCGGTCTACACTGCGGTCAAGACATCGATGAATGTGCAAGTAATCCCTGCATGAACAGCGCTCATTGTCAGAACCTGATCAACAGATTCACCTGTGTTTGTCCTGATGGATTCAACGGGACACTCTGCGAGGTTGACTTTGATGAGTGCGCAAGCAATCCCTGTCAGAACGGAGCCATTTGCAGGAATCTGGCAAACGGCTACCAATGCGATTGTAATTTGGGTTTCGTAGGTACCAACTGCGAGGTGGATATTGATGAATGTGCGAGTGCCCCTTGTCAGAACAATGCAACCTGCGTCAATGCCATCAATCATTACCAGTGTAGTTGTCTCGATGGATATAGCGGTGGACTATGCGAACGTAACATCAATGAGTGTCTGAGCAATCCCTGCCTCAACGGCGCCCAGTGCGTAGACTTATTAGCCGGGTACCAGTGTCAGTGCAGAGAAGGTTTTGTTGGAGCCATGTGCGAGATTGAGATAAACGAGTGTTCCTCCAGCCCTTGTGAGAACAATGCCACGTGCCAGGACTTAGTCGGCAGATTCAACTGTCTATGTGCGGCTGGGTTTATCGGAGACCGATGCCAGACTAATATTCAAGAATGTGGCAGCTCCCCGTGCCAGAATGGAGCAGTCTGTTTGGATGGCATCAACAGTTACCGGTGTGCCTGTAGGCAAGGGTTTATGGGTACGCGGTGTGAGACGGAGATCAACGAATGCAGTAGCTCTCCCTGTCAGAACGGTGCTGAGTGCTCAGACCTTGTCGGCCTGTTCCAGTGTCAGTGCTTGGCCGGGTACCATGGAGACCGGTGTGAGATGGACATCAATGAGTGTGCCAGCAATCCCTGCCTGAATGGCGCCGGCTGCATGAATCTGATCAACTCTTATATCTGCGTCTGTCTGGATGGCTTTGAAGGTAAGCAATGCCAGACCAATATCAATGAATGCGGCAGCGCTCCATGCTCCAATGGAGCCCGCTGTGTAGATGGGGTCAATTCGTATACATGCAATTGTACTGATGGGTTTAGTGGTACCAACTGTATGGTAGAAATTAATGAGTGTCTTAGCAGCCCATGTGCCAATGGGGCCACCTGTAATGATAGAATAGGTGGTTATAATTGCACCTGCCAGCCGGGCTATGCAGGCATTCACTGTGAGGTTGAAATCCAAGAATGTGCGAGCGATCCTTGCTTGAATGGAGCAACCTGTGTAGAAGAAATCAATAGTTACTCGTGTACTTGTCCAAATGGCTACGAAGGCACACACTGTGAAACTAACATCAATGAGTGTTTGTCAAATCCCTGCTTGAATAATGGCACATGCCAAGACGGCGTTGCCTTGTACATGTGCTTCTGCTCCGCTGGTTTCATGGGTTTGAACTGTGAAATTGAGACTAATGAATGCGCCAGCAGTCCGTGTCAGAATGCGGCAACGTGCAACGATCTGTTGAATGGCTACACCTGCGTGTGTGCAGCAGGCTACAGCGGTCAACACTGCGAGATCAACATAGACGAATGCAGCAGCAATCCGTGTCTGAACGGCGCACCGTGCACGGATCAAATCAACGGGTTTGCGTGCAGCTGCGTGAGCGGCTACGTCGGTGATCGTTGCGAGACGGACTTCGATGAGTGCCAAAGCGGCCCCTGTATGAACGGCGCCACTTGCCGCGACGAATTTGACTCCTACACCTGCCTGTGTGCTGCAGGATTCTCCGGCACTCACTGTGATGTCAACATCCTGGAATGTCTGAGTGGACCCTGTCAGAATGGAGCTAGCTGTGTGGATATGGTGAACGGTTACAGGTGTGACTGTATACCGGGTTATACAGGTGAACCAATCAATTATCACATGGTGTATCATGGCAATGGAGGCTTGTCTGTCATCACTCTCCTACTCGCTGTTCCTCTTTGTCAAATTCTCCCTCGTGGTTCTTTGTTTCTTTCTTCTGATGATCTATTCTGGTGAATTCTGCTTTCAAATGGACTTCTCATCGTCTGGCATCTTCTATTAACATCCCTCGTGAATCTTGGTCTTGGCCCAATATTATGGCTCTGCTTATCGTCCATTAGAATGAGTATCACCCATTCTATTCCGTGCCACACTAATTCTACGTACTGTACGAACGTCTGATACATGCGTGCTTGCAAATTTAACGCAACACAGCACATCAGTCAATCAGATCTGTTTTGAAAACATTTCCATCTGGGCCGTAATGGAGGATGTTGGACCTGATTGGTCAAAACCTAGAGGTCAGTGCTGGGTTGGCTTGCATAATTAATCAGGAAATTTGCACGCATGTGATGGACACTCACACGCTGTACGGTGAGTGTGTCTATCACTGAGGGTGCATTCGTAGCTCCCCCGGGTCAACACCAGTCAACCCCGTCCCCATTCTCAAGCTTGTTTTGTGCAGTATAGCACGACCATTCCCAGTAAGGACTGACCCGTGTTGCACCCATAGACTATAAACCGTGCATTATTTGGCGCTTATTATCCTCATTCTATGCTTTAATACTGGTTTAGCATCATATTTCTACGCGAGCTGAGTAAGCGAGAAATCCTAAGTTTTGCGAACTACGAACACGCACAACTGAAAATTCCTTGCTAATTCAGGAAATAGAGTCCTGTAAGCACACAATTTCATCATTGAATGAATTCAAATTTTAAACACCGATTCTACACTTACAGTTTTAAGCAGAGTCATGATGTTAGTCCCACGGATTTTGTTCATAATATGACTGAGAATTGCTTTAAACTCGCTGGACTTGGACACAGCATGGTGTGGTATGCTCATCCAAACTCGATCTTCCTCCTTTCTGATTTTCTCTAATTTTTCAGTATTTATTAATTCAAAAAAGTAAATCCACTGCCTTCATCTTAGCACACATATCTCTAAATAGTCCATTTAGGACTAAAACTTAAACATTTATGAAAAGAAGACCAATTTTATTAAATGTGTGAAGATATACCGTAAAGAATACTGGGAGACAGTCAAGTGTCCTTCATATATTTTAACACCTTTTTCTGGAGAAAGAAAGTTGCTCAAAAAGATTTAATATATTTATTCCATTCTGTTTTTGTCCCAAACATTGGCCTTTTAAAGATTTTCCTGAAAATATCAGATCCTCCAATAATTAAAGCAATTTATTTAAAAAGCACTCTCTCCTGCTTATCAGAAAGAAATGAAACAAATTGGTCATTGATAAGAGGAGTTATAAATGTCTATTGTAATGAAGGTACTCATTTTGCAAGCTGTCCATGGAATACAAAAGTGTGAAGTACACATTTTAGCTGTGTGCGTAGCTAAAATGACTTTTAATGCCCTTTCAGATGTTTAGATTCAGTCTTGAAGCATTAACATTTTATGGACATCTTGCAAAATGAGTACCTTCATTAAAATATACATAAGTCCTCTTGGGAATGATCAATTTGTTTCATTCTTTTTTTCTAATAAGCAGGAGAGAGTGCTTGTTAAATATATGCTTTACTGAACTGTTGAGTGCATTCGTTTCTTTTGAAAAACATCACCAATTCCCAGTCAAGTTCTCTTTTTGACTCACCCTGTATTTGGTTTGGGAGTGGGACCTAGTTTAGCCAGGATATCTCCTTACTGTTATGGTGTCCTGGTGCTGACTTCCTGAGTCTTTCTAAGTCCAAGAATATTGATAGTCATGGATGTTAGTATATGATTCTAATGGCTTTGGATTGGTGTTGGCTCATACTAAAGCATATGTCCTTATACATGTACATGTACTACTGCATATTCAGTGGGTCTCATATTTAACTAAAAAACCTAACCTTTCTGTACATGTCTTATCCCAGACAGAATTTTTTCCGAGAAAGTTTGTTCATTTTAACATTTTGATAAAAAATAAGTTTGATTACATTTTAATTCCTTTTCTGCATACTTTATCAAAGGTGAACGTTGTGAGACGAACATCAATGAATGTGAAAGTATGCCATGTGCCAATGGAGCCTCTTGCGTAGATTTGGTCAACCAATACCAATGTGACTGTCCACTTGGTTACTTTGGCAACAACTGCGAGAATGAGACAGATGAGTGTGCCAGCAACCCTTGTCTTAACTCGGCTACTTGTATGGACATGGTAGGGGCTTACCGTTGTCTGTGCGTCCCCGGTTACGTCGGCACTAACTGCGAGAGGGAGATCCAAGAATGTCAGAGTAACCCTTGTCAGAACGGCGCGGCATGTTCAGAAGAGCTCAACGGCTTTTCGTGTGTTTGTCCGAGCGGGTATGATGGTGACCTCTGCGAGAATAACATCAACGAGTGTGCATCAGACCCCTGCTTGAATAATGGAACATGCCAAGATGGCGTCGGCATGTATTCGTGTCTGTGTCTTGGAGGTTATCAGGGGCCTAACTGCGAGATTGATGTCAATGAGTGCGCAAGCAACCCATGTCAGAATGGGGCCATGTGCCAGGATCTGGTCAACCGCTTTGAATGTGCTTGCATTCCCGGCTACGTGGGGGCTTTCTGCCACATCAATATCGACGAATGCGGTAGCAATCCCTGCTTGAACAGTGGGCAATGCATTGACCAAGTCAACGCCTTCTTCTGTAGCTGCGTGACCGGCTTCACCGGTCAGCGCTGCGAGATACCCATCAACGAATGCGAGAGTGACCCATGCCGCAATGGGGCGACCTGCGTTGACAACTTCAATAGTTACACTTGCAGCTGTGTCGCAGGCTACACGGGAGTGCTTTGCGAAGTCAACATCCCTGACTGCTTGGGCGATATCTGTCTCAACGGAGGAGTCTGTGTAGATTTGGTGAATGGATACCGATGTGACTGTCTTGCTGGATATACAGGTGATCAGAAGTGAAGTGATGCTAACACACTGGGCAACATATTAATCACATTGGTGGCTGGATCCATTGCACTGTTTCATCTCCGACATTTGGAGTTTCATTCTTGGGATTCCCTCGCACATTGCACTCGGCACTAACAGTTTTGCACAGCACAAATTATTCATTTTCTTAAACTCGCAGGAACAGAACAGTTTGTAGTGACCAAGCTTTTCTCCTGGCATGTTCATCGTTTTGTTTTGAGCGTGGTATAGGATTCGATCATCTCATTTGATATCATTTGCATGATGGTCACCGCATGGCATTAACATGAGGTTGTTTGGTGTTTGACTCTTCAGTACATTTGACTTTACCACGAATAATGATTTGAGGTCGTGGGTCTTTTATTATTAAAGTACAACATCTGCGGTATTTTGTTTAGCGATGCTCAGTCATGACAGTATGTGCATAACTTGTGCATGTCTTTATAAAGATAAGCAGTTTCAATCATTGTTCTGCAAGTGGATTTCATATTGAACTGCAGTTACCCACGTAATAGCTACACAAGTATAATCCCTGTTTGTGCACAGTTTTAACTCATCCCTTGTCAGATAACAACTCAATATGTGAGTGATTTCTAACTGCCAAACGAACAAAGATGATTGACTATTAGGGACACCACCAACATAGGGCTGGGTAGCTCAGTTGGTAAGAGCATGGAGGAAGGAAAGCTCCATGGTAAGAGCGCCAGTACAGTATTCCAAGGGTCGCTGGTTTGAATCCTGTTCCAATAAATTTTTCTTTGTTCACTTTTCAATGTCATATCTGGATTGACAGAAGTTTGACTTTGACGGTTCAAGGATGTTGCAAACTTGCAAAGGATAATCTTTTCTTTAATACCTTTCACATCTGTGGTTCCAGGTTCATATCCCACCATGGTGTCATGTGGATCATTTCCCCAGATTTATTCTCATTGGAGAGGGGTTCATCTCTCACCTCTGTTCATGAATGCGTTTCATTGCAGTGTTTAATACCTGTATTCATTGCACATGGTCTTCATATTGTATCACCAAATCATTAGGATCATTGCTCTTGCGGTGCTATTTATTAACACAAGTTAGAATTAAGGCTATGCATGGCGGAAGTACATATGATAATTGCTTTTTGCAGTAACACCATATGAGACAAAAATTATAATCTTTTTTTTAGTTGTGTGGCCGGCACATCGAAAAGACCAGCCAGTTGGCCATTTTCAGGAGATTGCTTGCTTTCACAGAAACGCCGAGTTAACCAGCTCTTTTCGAAGCTCACAGCTCAAAAAAAGAGTAAAGGCCTATTATTTTATGTCTCATGGTGTTACCACAAAAATCAATTATCAAATTTATTAACATGTTTTCTTTGAGCCTGCTGCAAATAATTTATAATATCACCTTTTTTCATCGAGTAGAAAAAAAACAAAAAATGAGATCAATATTTTAAGATCAATATTAATTGCTAAGCAAAGTGTGATGTCACAATACAAATCACCATGGTGATTCTGACAAATCAAAGTTAAGATTAATTGCAGTGAAATCCACCACTGTTCTCTGAAGAGCACTTAATACATGGTGATTAATATTATTGTTTGTATGTATTCTTCGTGTAATTTTCTTTCAGGCAAGAAATTTTTCTTGGGAGAGTCTTTGTCTTATTTTATTCCTCATATATTGCTCTAAATTGTCCCTTATTATACAGGGTGTCCGAGAAAAAACGCAACCCTGTGTTGGGAACCATTATGTTAAAATCAAACTGTTTACAACTTCAAGATTAAGATATGTTATACAGCCATGTCTTGACTATCACCATTTAGAATTGAGTTAAAAAACTAAGACTGAATCACCCAACCTCAAAACCTGATTTTCATCTTTCTTTCAATACACATTATGTGTGTATTGACCACTTATTCTGGAATACTGCAAATTTGTTTTAAAGGAGTACTCATTTCATTGGTCATATTTTCGCCAATATCATCCCGAGTCTTCTTAAATTCTACATGGTGATAGCCAAGACATGGCTGTATGATATAGCTGAATCTTGAAGTGATAAACAGTTTAATTTTAACATTTGGGTCCTGACACAGTGTTGCGTTTTTTTCTGGGACACCTTATTACATCACAGTGCTCTAGCAGTTGCTTCTTTGAAAATCTCATGCTGTATTTAAGCCTCTGTTATTTCTGCTTTCCTTTAAGGTTCAAACTGCCAGACGAACATCGACGAATGTACATCCAATCCATGCCAGAACCAAGCCACTTGCCAGGATGGAATCAACGGCTACGTCTGCGTCTGTGTGGCGGGTTATAGTGGTATTAACTGTGAGGTAGATACTGATGAATGTGCTAGCACTCCGTGTGTGAACGGTGGCCAGTGCATCGATGCGCTGAATGGCTACGGCTGTGCCTGTGTAGCAGGATTTACTGGTGAGAATAACTACACGTGGAAAACTAGAGGGCCCAATTTCATGGAATCCGTTACTGTAAGCAAAAGTTCTTTGCTTACGATAGCAGACTTTTTTGCTTACAGTTAACATATTTCATGTGAGAGTTGTCTTTCTCGCTATGCTAACCAAATACTTTCTGGAGAAAGCACATGACAGCGTGTTAGCAGAAATAAAACTAGGTTAACCTAGAAATTCTTCGATACGGTAGCAGACTTTTTTTACACAGTTAGCATATTTCACGGGAGAGTTGTCTCGCTATGCTAACCAAGGACTTTCTGCAGAATGCACATGACAGCACGTTGGCAGAAAGAAAAAAACAAGGGTAGAATAAAAATTCTGCGCTAACCGATTAAGCGTTGAAAGTCTTCCTTACAGATTCCATTAAATAGATTTCACATATAGCAGTGCCTGTAAGCACAAAAATAGGTCGTAACAGATTCCGTGAAATTGGGTCCTTTTTTTAATATGATTTGAAGTTTTGTATGGTAAAGGCTAGTACTAAGTAAGGCTTGCGGATACATCATACAAGCACTCTTATTGGGAGAGGTGCGATTCTGAGAAGAACCGGCGAGTAAGAATCTGACGTTTTGGCCAGTGTGCTCTGGCCGTCCTGAGGAGAGAGAATGGGTCTGCTTCCGTGGCTCTACTTTATACCTCTCTCCTGAGGACAGCCATAGCACACTGGCCAACGTGCCAACCTATTGTGCTTGGTCTCCGCAAGGTACCGGTACCAGGGCCCAATTTCATGGAATCCGTTACAGCCTATTTTTGTGCTTACGAGTACTCTTACGCGTGAAATCTATTTCATGGAATCCGTTAGCGAATATTTTTCTCCCGAGAAATTCGTAAGCAAACCGTAAGCAAAAAAAGTCTGCTATCGTAAGCGAAGAATGTTTGCTTGCGGTAACAGATTCCATGAAATTGGGCCCTGATATGCACCCATAAGGCCTAAAAAAATTGTTGTGTTTCCCTCAGCTACCGACCGTAAAATGCCAAAACTTAGGGTCGGGATTTTTTATTTTTTTATTTTTTCTCTGAGTCATAAAGTATGAAAACTCACCATTTTTGACAGAAAATGTAAGATTTAGCAGAAAAAAAGCGTGTCTCCTCAAAACGACCCAAGACCGTTGATTTATAAGCCCTGGTGACCATGCATCCTGTATTTATCCTTAAATGTTTGAAAGTCTGCCCCCCAAAAAAATCGACCGACCGACCCAAAATTTTAATTTTTCCACTTGAGGGCAACACAACAATTTGGGTTTTTTTAGGCCTAATGTTCTGAAATGAACTGCAAAGATTCTCTGGCTGGGCCTGCAGTACTTATAATCCTAACATTCCTGTTTTCCATCAGGTACTAACTGTGAGATGAACATAGACGACTGCGTGGGCATCGTCTGTACTAACGGTGCTACCTGCTTGGATGGTGTCAACTCTTACACCTGCGTCTGCGCAGCAGGATACACCGGTGCCTTGTGTGATACGGAGATCAATGAATGTGACTCGTCGCCGTGCTTGAACCAGGGCACCTGCAGGGATGCAGTGGCCGGCTTCACCTGTGACTGCCTGGTCGGGTTTGTGGGCGATCGCTGTGAGACTAACTTTGATGAGTGCGGCAGCAATCCTTGCCTCAATGGAGGTGAGTGTCAAGCTTATAGCAGCCGATTTCACGAAACTTCAAATGTTGTGTATATATGCAACATTTTGTTGCTTATTTTATGCAACATTTCCTGCCTTTGGTTGCACAAGGTATGCCCGTTTCACGAAAATTATGCAAAATTTGTATGTTGCGTAAGTTTCAACATTTCGTGAAATCAGCCGCAGGTGCTGAAATATATAAGCTTTAATCTTGTCCTGAGCACAGTACTAGGCTGTTTAACTTCTGATGACTATAGGGAGGCCCCATCACAGATCTGAATAGCTCAGATGGTAGAGTGCTGGTATGAAAGTTTGTATGGCTTCTGAGTTGACTATAGGGAGGCCCCATCATAGGGCTGGACAGCTCAGATGGTAGAACACTGGTATGTCAGTTAATGAGTTATATGGCTTCTGACTGGCACCCTGAGTAAAAACTCAAAGAAATTGTTTATCAAATATAGTTATCAAAGAAATTCTTCTAATCTTTTTCTCTAATCTTTACCAACCTAACAAATGTACAGCTACTTGCGTAGACCTGTTGAATGCATACCGATGTGACTGTCGGGAGGGATTCGATGGCACCCTCTGTGAGATAGACGGTGATCAGTGCATCCCTAACCCTTGCCTGAATGGAGCCACCTGCGTAGACTTGGTCAAGGCTTACAGGTAAGTAGGACCAATAATATGGCCCAGGTTTCATAAAAGCTGCTATTAAAAAGGAACAAGTCAATACAAGTAATAAACTACTGCAAACTGCTCATCAACCAAAATAGTGACCTGAAATTTATAAAATGCTTGGAGTTTAATAGGAGGGCTCGCTCGTTTTAATCTTTGCAAGATCTTTTTCTTAGCCTTTAGAAGATCCTGCTAGGATCGAAACACGTCAGGCCCTCCTAACTCCAAGCAAAAAAGGAACAAGCTTAGCAAAAACAGGTTAACAGCTGAAATTTCCAATGGTGTATATTTCCGATGCCTGGTACCCGTGTAAAGATTTGCTTAGCATGTGAATTTTCTAAACAGGACCCTGGAATGAAGTTACAAAAAAGTTATCCTTTGAGTACAGGCTATTGCCTTTTGCCATCTGGAATTCAATGTGTATTTACTCTTGTTCTTGATAATGCAGTGTTTCAGGTGGAAAAATTTAAACAATATGTTTCTACCATCACCAACTATAGGTAATCTGTGAAGATTTCCCTTTTGGTATGCTACCACAGTATGATAATACCTTTAAAGCCTGGTCCAACATTTTTATTCTAGTTTGCTGTTAAATTATTGTGTTTTTTTCCTATTTCAATAACACACAGATGTGAATGCCCTGCTGAGTTCAGTGGGACAGACTGTGAAGTAGACATCATTGATCAATGTAGCAGTAATCCATGCAACAACGGAGGTAAAGAAGAAAAAGCTGTTAAATTTCACGTTTTTTGCCTGTTTTTGTTGTTGTTGTTGTTGTTTGTTTTCTTTTTTTTACAGTGCCGTATCTAGAGAAAACTTACCTGGGGCAAGCGCTAAAATAGTGCCCCTTATTCCAATTTCTGATGCCAATGAAAAAGAAATCGGACAATTTGAAATTTGAAATTGGAATCTTTCTTTCTTTGTTCATTGGATTAGATTTCCAATAACTTTACTGACTGTACAGTTTCCATTTTTTTGTGTTTTTGCGCCCTGCAAAAAGTGTCGCCTGGGGCACATGCCCCCCTTGCCTCCCTAGTTACTGGTACGTTACTGCCTTACAGGGAGCATGTAGGATTTGCAAGGCCTCAAAAAAAAAATTATTGAGTTTGAGACATAAAATGAACACAACAGTTCGTAAACAGTGCAAACAGTCACCATGGGAAATCTTGTTTCATCAGATGCTGGGTTTTTCAAGGAAATCAAGATTTGGTGTCTTTTCCAAAGATCGTTTGTCCGAAAAAAATTTGGAACAAACATAAAGTAAACTTTTCTTCATGTTTTATATAAAGAAAAATCGAGTCGGGTTTTCGCTATTTTCTCGTGACTCAGATGTCCGATTGAGCTCAAGTTTTCACAGGTTTATTATTTCATGTACATGTTTGATCAGACAAAGTATGAGTGCATTCCTGTGACCTTTACCAATCATGGATTGTACCTTTAAGCACATGTATTAGTCTACCAGCAGTACCCCTCCTGCTAATAAGTACTAAGGTTGGAAAGTGGTGCTGTAGACCAAACTGAAGTAGACTGAAATAGGTGTCATTCATTTCAACCTTCAGGTACCTGTGAGAATCTTGCTGGAGCCTATCGATGCAGCTGCCCTACAGAATGGTTTGGAACCAACTGCGAACTGGATGGTGACCAGTGCCAATCCAACCCGTGTCAGAACGGCGGTACTTGCACAGATGGAGTGTTGAGCTACACTTGTCAATGTGCAATAGGATTTCAAGGTCAGCTTAAACTTGAATTTCAAAAATACACACTTAGACTTTCTCAATTTGTAAAGAATTGTTTTTTTCCCTTTAGTGAACATTTCCCCTTTAGTGAAATTATCCTAGTGACGGAATCAAGTTAGACTTGCCCTTCATCGACGTAAATAACCACTGCATACCCAATGCTGAAAAATAGAAAACAATGATTAATTGCCGTACCAACCACGATATTGGATTCAACTTACCCTGCTGGTCTCAGCTAGCTTGGTGGTCTAGTGGTATGGCATATGCACTAGTATTCAGGAGATCGTGGGTTCGAATCCCACCTGAGCAGGTATATTGTCCATGGCCATGATTATAAATCTGTGAACAAGACAAGTTCAGTGTGTGTGAAGCTTGAATGCATACAAGATTGTTTCTTGATATGTGACTAATTAAAGCGCTTGCATTGTCTGGTTGTATCTGTCATATTTGACTCAACTTTTCAGGTCTCCAGTGCGAGGTGAATATTGATGAGTGTAGCAGTACACCATGCATCAATGGAGCAACCTGCGTTGATGGCATCAACTCCTATACGTGTATGTGTGCATCGGGTTACACTGGTACCCACTGCGACTCGGAACTCTTTGAGTGTGCCAGCAACCCTTGTCAGAATGGCGGCACATGCAGGGACCAGATTGGCGGATACCAGTGCCAGTGCGCCGTAGGGTACACCGGTGACCAGTGCCAGATTAACATCAATGACTGCGCTGGTAACCTGTGTCAGAATGGTGCTTTGTGCATTGATGGGATTAATGGGTACCAGTGTCAGTGTGCGGTTGGATTTGAAGGCCAATTCTGCCAGGTAAGGTGACAATTAGGAATTTTTTCTCTCTAAAGTGAATGAACTCGTTGAATATTTGATAGCTCACTTAACTTGTACATTTCAGAGTGAAAACTAGACATCATTTCTAGGATTTTACAAATTTTGTTCAATTGCATAAGACATACAACGATGGAGCCGCCATTGTAAAATAATTTCTGATTTCATGTATTAAGGTTTGCCATGCACTGTGAGATGCAGCTTTTTATGAATACAAAATGTTCCTTATGAATATAAATTGGTTCTTGAATGCAAAATGGCTTTTATAAATTAAAAAATGGTTCTTTTGAAGACAAATTGGTTCTTAGGAATATAAAATGGTTCTTGTGAATACAAATGGTTCTTATAAATACAAAATAAATCTTATAAAAAAAAATGGTTCTTACAAATACAGAATGTTCCTTTAAAAACCAAAGGTTTAACATCAATATTTGTACTAAGAAGTTGAGGCATTTTCTTGATAACCATTAGATATTTTTGATTTCTACCCCAATGTGAATGACTAGAAAAAAGATTATCATCAAAAAGCAGAATATTAAGTTAAATCCAGCTTTTGTTGTTTTACTTTTCCAGAATAATATTGATGAATGTGGCAGCAATCCTTGCCAGAATGGCGCCATGTGTCAGGATTTGTTTGGAGGATTTCTCTGTTCGTGTTCCCTCGGCTTTGAGGGAACATTGTGCGAGATTAACACGAACGACTGCGCCAGCAACCCTTGTCAAAATGGCGCCGTTTGCCAGGACGGGGTGAGCAGCTTCACCTGCCAGTGTGCGGCAGGTTTCACGGGAACTTTCTGCGCGGTCAACGTGGATGAATGCTCCAGTAATCCATGCTTGCAGGCTGGCACTTGCACAGACCAGGTCAACGGTTTCATCTGCCAATGTCCTGATGGTTACCAGGGGAACCGTTGCCAGACGGACATTCAAGAGTGCGCCAGCGGGCCGTGTATGAACAATGGTGTGTGCGTGGATCTAGTCGCTGGGTACCGGTGCCAATGCCAGCCTGGCTTTGCCGGGATCAACTGCGAGACAGAGATTGATGAGTGTCTGAGCTTTCCTTGCAGGAATGGAGGTAGGTCTACACGTCGGGATTGTTGCTGTTTTTGCTTGTTTTTACGGTGAATATTTATCGCAACTTGTCTTCAGTCAGTTGGCTATGTGCTTTGACAATTGTACAATAATGTGTTAAGTCATTGATGAATTTTTCTGTTATAAAGTTAAAATCTGCTGGTATTGCTGGCAGCCGTGGTATGATATCATTCTTATGAAAGAACAAGAATTTGTTCTGAACCCCTTCAGCCCAGGATTTTAGCCTCATTATCAGCCACCGTTCAAATAGAAGTCATCCGGCTGGGCCATGTGTGCAGGGAGCTTGGCGTAAGCAATGCGAGCAGACAATGGTTGAATACCGCCCCACAGTATCCCAAATTCCAGGCGGACTGTATTTTACGCAAGCAGTTGTGTTCGGAACTCCAACAGATTGCGGTCTGCTTGAAAATAACAAAGCAATCATGAATATACTCACGTCATGAGGTGAACTGCTTTAGGCTTTATTCATGCCACATCCATCTTGTCACCTTCCATGTATACCCTTCGGAAAAGATATCAATTCTATTGAACAGGTACCAGACCATTTTGAATCCAAGCCTCGGTTTGATTGCACTGCTTCGAATGTAGGATGGATGCACCGTGATTAAGGCTTATAGCAGCTTCCCTTGCCAAAGGGGTTCATGATTCTATGCAGATGTGATAAATGTTTTCATTGTATTTCTTCTGTTCTTTTTTGTCTTCAGGACTTTGCCGAAATCTAATCGCTGGGTACCAATGTGACTGTCCGGCCAACTATGCCGGTATAACCTGTGATGTGTTCCTAGATGCTTGCTCATCCAACCCTTGTAAAAATGGCGGCAATTGCCAAAACTCTGGCGTCGGTCAGTTTACCTGTCAGTGTTTGCCTGGATTCGTCAGTAAACAGTGCGAGCAGGACGTGAACGAATGTCTGAGCAATCCTTGCGCCAACGGCGGTACATGCGTGGACGGCATCAACGGTTATGCGTGTTTGTGTCTACCGGGTTACACTGGTGCGTATTCTTAGTGAGAATCTATGGGGTCTTTTTGAAATGCTCAGGCTCAGGCTCCGGTTCTGTCATTCATATCTTGAAAATATAGGTTGTGGTTCTCATTGAAGCTGAAGCTCTGTTTTCCTTTTCAAATCAGAGAATTTGTTTTCTGAACTGCAGCCAAAAGCCTCTATTTTGAATATTCAATTCATGAAAAGCGATGTTCCTGGTGCAAATTTAAACGCTTCCAATTTGTGCGAATTTTAACGTATGAAATTTGCAGCGAATACTTGGAGTACATTTTCACAATGCCTTAAAACCCTCACTTAACGTTGTACAACGTTGTCTGAACATCTGGGTATCTATAGCTTTTGCCGTAGTGCGTATTCTATAATGAGCTAGAATGCGGAGCCCTATTGACTGTACGTAGGCCATGTATTAACTTGGCATTGACATCTGGAGACTTGAGTGATGTCATTTTCTATTTTTAGCTTCATTGTGGAGTGATGGTCATTGTGTGAATCAGGGCCCAATTTCATGGAATCCATTACCGTTTGCAAAAATTACTCACTTACTTTAGCAGACTTTTTTTGGTTATGGTTAGCAAGATTTTTTTGCAGAATGCATATGACAGCTCGTTAGCAGAACAAAAATCAAGGTCAGCCTAGAAATTCTTCGCTAACTGAAAATCTTGCTTACGGATTCCATGAAATAGATTTACGTGAAGTAGTACCCTTAAGCACAAAAATAGGACTTAACGGATTCCATGAAATTGGGCCACAGACACTTAAATTATCGATCATCATCATTATTGATTGGTTTTTTGTTGACGTTATCCACCACAGGAAATAACTGTCAGTCCGAAATTGACGAGTGTGGCTCCGCACCCTGCTTAAACGGCGGCGTGTGTACCGATGCAGTCAATGGTTATACCTGCCAATGCGGCAGTATCTGGGCTGGTGCCAACTGTGACATGCAATCCGCGTGTGCCATCAACCCTTGTCAGAATGGGGCAGTTTGTACACAGCCGGGCGGGGAGTCAGGGATCCCAACGTGTATATGTCTGGATGGATTCATCGGCCAGTTGTGCGATGTGAACGTTGATGATTGCGTGGGGAACCCGTGTGGCCAACAAGGTATGTCGGTGTTTTCTCATGATGGGTCACCTAGGACCAATTCCATAGGGTAGGACGGCCTATGAACCGAGGACCAGGGTTTAAAATCTCAACCCGGTTCCAAACTGTATTTTTTTGCCGTGATCTGTGTTGTATGACCTGGTTCACCAATAACACAGTGCGAATGCTGTGTCTCTTTGATCCAGTTCAAAAACTTGCTGGGCTGAAATGGGTCAGATCCAAGTTAGTTTCAACACGGAAAAGGAAAGGCCTTATTTAAGGCAATAAGACCTCTTTTTGCTTGATTGTCTATTCCTTAATTTAAAACCAAAGTACTAAGCCATTCATATATTTCATCTTCATAGGAACGTGTGTTGATGGTATCAACGGCTTCAGTTGTGAGTGTGCATCTGGATATGCAGGGGCTACTTGTAATCAGGTGAGAATGTATGAGGCACAGTTGGCAAGTGTGTTAGGCACTCGCCTCTCACCAATGTGGCCCAGGTTCGATCCCAGCTTGGGTCATATGTGAGTAGAGTTGTGCGTTGGTTCTCTCTAATGCTACAAGGGTTTTTCTACTGGTCCTCCGGTTTTCCTCCCTCCACAAAAATCAAACACTTTTGATCTCAGGCTGTGCTCTGTGATCATATATGGGTTGATGTGGCTGGCAGCCAAGGGGCGCCAGTGTATGCTAGCAACTCGGTCACTTTGTAACGGCAGTTGTCCTTCGCAATTCAGCACCCCGGGTGTCAGTAAGGATGATAAGCCTCCCAAATTATTATTACAAACTGAATGATAGAATCAAAAATCATTCAAATGATGTGATGAAAAACTGTTGAAACTGAGTCCTTATTAAACTTCTTATTAAAGTTGACTAACAACAAATTAGTTTGTTTAATAATCATCAAATAACCACAAGGGAAACTGACTGAATTTAAAGTCATTGAAAAGTAAACAAAGAAAAGTTTACTGAAGCGGGATTCATATGTTTACTAGTACACATTGATCCACAATTGTGACTTGTTCGAATGAAACTGAGATAAAACAGAGAAAAGAGTCCAATTTCTGATGGTTTTGAAAAACCATGGCTGCGAGCTGTCAAACTCCTCCAATGTATAGACAAGATAAATGATGTAGAACCTCATTTCAATAGGTTGATATTTTGTTTTGCTTTTTTTGGCAGTATGAAGATGTGTGCACTCCTAATCCTTGTAAACATGGCAGTTACTGCTGCCAAATTGGAGTACAAGGATGCCCGCCATTGTTGCCGGGGCAACGCCAGTGCTTTTGTGTTGATGGCTTCAGCGGTGACCTGTGTGAGATTGAGATCGATGCCTGTATATCAGCCGCAGAGCCTCCTTGCTTGAACAACGGCCAGTGCATCGACTTACAGCAAGGATATCGTTGCATCTGTCAGACGGGTTTCACTGGTACCCGGTGTGAGAATGACATACCGTGCACGCCAAATCCCTGTGTCAACGGTGCCTGCCAAATCATCGGTACGGGGTACCAGTGTCTCTGTGCGGCCGGCTGGATGGGTCAGAACTGCGATGTCGTGATTACGCCGTGCACCAGTCAACCGTGCCTCAATGGAGGGCAGTGTTCATACGTAGGCAACCAGTACGCCTGTAATTGTGGATCCCTGTTCACCGGTGTGAACTGTGAGACTAGAATTACACCGTGCGACAGTACACCATGCCTGAATAATGGGCTATGCCGTGCTTTGAATGATGTCCAATACGAATGTCTCTGTTTGGCCAACTACGAGGGAGACCGTTGTCAAAGAGAGATATTCCCGTGCGACAGTACACCGTGTCTCAATAATGGCGTCTGCCAGAACCAAGGAAGCTCTTACATGTGCACTTGCCGGAGTGGATTCACTGGGGTGAACTGTGAAAGGCAAATCCAGCCCTGTGACGTCCAACCCTGTCTCATCGGAACTTGCGTCAACATCGGCGATACATACTCTTGCAGTTGCCCGGCCGGCTATACCGGTCGGCACTGCGAGATCACTGTCCCTCCGCCACAACCTTGCGATTCAAATCCGTGCTTGAATGGACAGTGTCAGAATATCGGCGCATCTTTTACTTGCACCTGCACCGAAGGGTATACAGGTCAGAGTTGTGAGAGTACAGTACCTCCGCCACTTCCCTGCGATTCTAATCCTTGCTCAAATAACGGAGAGTGCATGAATGAGGGCGATAGTTATTCTTGTATCTGTAGTCTGGGACTCACCGGCCAAAACTGCGAAAGTACCGTCCCCCCGCCACAGCCATGCGATTCCAATCCCTGTCTCAATAACGGTCAATGTTTGAATGCCGCCGATTCGTACGTTTGCACGTGCAACGGGAATTTCACCGGCCAGAACTGCGAAACTACCGTCCCACCCCCTTTGCCCTGCAATTCAAGTCCTTGTCGAAATGGCCAGTGTGTCAATAATGGAGATGCCTATTCTTGCATCTGTGATGAGAATTTAACAGGCGTTAACTGTGAAAGTACAATCCCTCCACCTTTGCCTTGCGAATCTAATCCCTGCTTGAATGGCCAGTGTATGAATGAAGCAGACTCGTCGTACATCTGCCTCTGTAATAGCGGTTTCACTGGACGAAACTGTGAATCCGTTCTTCGACCCTGCGACTCTAACCCTTGTGTGAATAACAGCCCATGCTTTGACGATGCTACTACATACGTATGCATCTGCATAGGTGGTTTCACTGGCCAAAATTGCGAAATTCCGCCGTCCCGACCATGCGACTCAAATCCTTGTGTTACTGGCCAGTGCATGAATGATGGAAATTCATATCGTTGCGTTTGTGGTCAAAACTTTACTGGCCAAAATTGTGAAAGCACTGTTGCACCAACTTTACCATGTGACTCAAATCCTTGTGTTACTGGCCAATGCGTGAATGATGGAAATTCATATCGTTGCGTTTGTGGTCAAAACTTTACCGGCCAAAATTGTGAAAGCACTGTTCCACCAGTTTTACCATGTGACTCAAATCCTTGTGTTACTGGCCAGTGCATGAATGATGGAAATTCATATCGTTGCGTTTGTGGTCAAAATTTTACTGGCCAAAATTGTGAAAGCACTGTTCCACCACTTCTACCGTGTGACTCAAATCCTTGTGTTACTGGCCAGTGCATGAATGATGGAAATTCATATCGTTGCGTTTGTGGTCAAAACTTTACCGGCCAAAATTGTGAAAGCACTGTTCCACCAGTTTTACCATGTGACTCAAATCCTTGTGTTACTGGCCAGTGCATGAATGATGGAAATTCATATCGTTGCGTTTGTGGTCAAAACTTTACTGGCCAAAATTGTGAAAGCACTGTTGCACCAACTTTACCATGTGACTCAAATCCTTGTGTTACTGGCCAATGCGTGAATGATGGAAATTCATATCGTTGCGTTTGTGGTCAAAACTTTACTGGCCAAAATTGTGAAAGCACTGTTGCACCAACTTTACCGTGTGACTCAAATCCTTGTGTTACTGGCCAATGCGTAAATGATGGAAATTCATATCGTTGCGTTTGTGGTCAAAATTTTACTGGCCAAAATTGTGAAAGCACTGTTGCACCAACTTTACCATGTGACTCAAATCCTTGTGTTACTGGCAAATGCATGAATGATGGAAATTCATATCGTTGCGTTTGTGGTCAAAATTTTACTGGCCAAAATTGTGAAAGCACTGTTGCACCAACTTTACCATGTGACTCAAATCCTTGTATTAATAATGGCCAATGTTTGGACAATGCTGAAACATACACCTGCATTTGCGATAATAATTTTACCGGCCCAAACTGCGAGACCTCATTGGCCAAGCCATGCGACTCAAATCCTTGCATTAACGGCCAATGTTTAGACAACGCCGACACGTACACGTGCATCTGTGAGAGCAACTCGACCGGCCTAAACTGTGAGAGCACCATCCCCCCAGTCCTTGGACCGTGTGTCTCAAATCCCTGCCTGAATAGTGGCCAGTGTACAGATGTTGGGGATTCGTACTTGTGTGTGTGCGACGGTAACTTTACCGGCCAGGACTGTGAAACGACAATCCCGCCGCCACTGGCCTGCAGTTCCAATCCTTGCGCCAATAACGGGCAGTGCATGAACTTGGTAGATGCTTCTTTCTTGTGTGTCTGTGCAGAGGGTTTCACAGGTTTGTGTATTAAAGCTTTGCTTTCTTGTTTCGCTGCACCTGTAATACATGCCCTCGTGTTTTCATATGCCTTGCCATTCAGTATTTTATCTTCTTCGTTGTTTTGCATGTTTGCTTTGGCCGTTGTGTTCGGCCGTATAATCACAGCTTTTGAACAAAAAAAGGCTTGATTTTGCATGCTTTTCTTTACTCCTTCAAGTCAGTGAACTCTGTTTTTTTTCCCCAAAATTTAAAGCTATCATGTTTTTTTTAAATCTTGAAATGTTTTTTACAAAACTGTTTCATCTATAGGGAAGCTGACTAGATTGAATTCAACAACTATAGGTGAACAAAGAAAGTTCAATATAAACTGGGCATTCCATTCTGAAGCTTTAGATTTTATAACGTAAATCTTGAAAATGTCAGCTATGAGCAGTTTTGTTGATGGCTAGAATAAACCTGTTTTGGGTGAGTAGCTTTAAAGGAACCATCATACTTTGGTAAAGGTAATAGAACAGCTGTGGTCTGTTCATAATTTAATTTGTCATGGAATAAAAACAAACCTGTGAACATTTTTAGCTCAATTGATCATTGGAAACAGTAGAAAAACAGCGAAAAATTATTGCAAAAGATTGCAATTATTATGCAAAATTGTAAGGTAATTGAAATTGTGAAGTTTTGATCTCGGAGATGAAAAGTGTTTTCAGTATTATGTTTTCCTCATTTGTGGAAAAATACCGCATATCATGCAGAAAAGCTGTATGGTTATACCAGGGGTCGATTTCACGAAGCCCTGCAATCGATCGTAACTCGAGTTACGAAGGATAATTCATCGTAGGGGGCATATCCCACGTAGAGCTTCAATGCATCAAAAGTCCTACGATTGATAGCAAGTTACGAAGAGTTTGGTGAAATCGACCCCTGGTCTGTCTTCATACCCTGTAAGTTATTTGTAAATCTGTGAGCATATCTGTTTTGGTTTCCTACCAAAGTATGATAGTACCTTTATTAACCCAAGAAACTTGAAGTTAATACTCAAAGTGCACAGTCGTACTGATTATCAGTGTATGAGAAAACTGTGTGATATACATTTTACTAGTAAAGCACATTGATAACTGCTGAATTATTAACTTCAAACTAAGTGTCTTTCGGACACTTTGATCACTTTTACTGACCACTGTGGTCATATCCCAAACTTTAATAATTGTTTGTCAATACAATAATTAAACTGCTGCAAACTTCATATCAGCCAAAATAATGACCTGAGATTTATAAATTGCTTGGAGTTAGGAGGGCCAGGCATTTCGATCCTAGCAGGATAGCCTTCAATAAAGATCCAGCTAGGATGGAAATGTCAGGCACTCCTATTAAACTCCAAGCATTTTTTGTCTGTGATAGGGATATTTTCATTTTGATTATAAAGTGGTCAATACAAGTAATAAACTACTGCAAACTGCTCATCAGCCAAAATGACCTGAAATATAACGAATGCTTAAAGAAGGGAGGGCCTGACGCGTTTTGATCCTAACAGGATCTTTCTCAAAGGCAAACTGACAGAAGGACAAGAACATGGAAGTGTTAGGATCGAAACGCGTCAGGCCCTCCTAACTTTAAGCAAGTGCTTGGATTTAGGAGGGTCTGACGCAGTTTTTGGTCCTGGCAGGATCTTTATTGATAAAGAGCCTTCTATGAAGATCCTGCCAGGATTGAAACTTGTCAGGCCCTCATATAAAGTCCAAAAATTTACAAATTTCAGGTCATTATTTTGGCTGACGAGCAGTTTGCAGAATTGTCTTTGTCTTTCTCTGACTTGTTTGTTTTGTTTGTTGTACCTACCAGGACCGACGTGTGAGACTGTCATCCAGCCCTGTTCCAGCAATCCTTGCCAGAATGGTCAATGCTTAAACACCATGAATGCTTATAGGTGTGTCTGTAATGCTGGATACACTGGCCTCAATTGTGAAACTGCCAGCGGTTGTGCTAGTAACCCTTGCTTCAGAGGTCAGTGCTTCAGCCTGCCGGACCGTTATTTATGTTTGTGCATCGACGGCTATACCGGAGTGAACTGCGACATTCCTCCACCGTGCACGATTAACCCATGCCTGAACAACGGCCAGTGTGTCGCACAGAATGGAGCGTACATTTGTATATGCGCCGGTGGCTACACCGGAATGAACTGTGAGACCCCTCCACTCATGCCGTGTGCGAGCAACCCTTGCCTGAATGGCGGCCAATGCGTGGAACAGAACGACGCGTACATCTGCTCCTGTTTCAACGCATACACTGGAATTAATTGTGAGATTCCTCCACCCTGTTCAAGTAACCCCTGCGTGAACGGGCAATGCGTCAACCAACCTGATTCCTACAGTTGCAGTTGCAATCCCAGCTACAGCGGTGTTAACTGTGAGATTGCTGTCCCTACACCATGTGTGAGCAATCCCTGCTTCAATAACGGCCAGTGTATTGAAGGGAATAACGCATACAGCTGTCAGTGTATCAACGGCTTCAGCGGTGCCAACTGTCAGATAGCTCCAGAGACACCGTGTACCAGCAACCCTTGCCTTAATGGGCAGTGCGTGGAGGCGAATGGTGAATACACGTGCCAGTGCAGTGATGGATTCAGTGGATTGAACTGTGAGTCTACTGCAGCACCTCCTCTCGGCTGTGATAGCAATCCCTGTTTGAATAACGGCGTCTGCTCCAATCAGCCTGATGGTTTTACCTGTCTCTGTCCTGCCAACTTTGTTGGGGATAGGTAAGTGCGTTTCAAGGTACTGTACAGGGGTTGATTTCACGAAGCCCTATGATCGATCGTAACTCGAGTTATGAAGGATAACTCATCGTATCCTACGTAAGAGCTGCAATACATCACTAGTCCTTCTATTGATAGTAAATTACGATGAGTTTGGTGAAATCGACCCCTGGATTGGTAACATACCCAAACGGAAATGTTCACAGATTTTATACGTATACCTTTCAGAGTATGAAGACGGTTGCTGGTAAAAACATACTGTTAAAATATTTCCACCTGAAATGGTGTGTCTACTGCATTCAACCTACCCCAGACGGCTGCTACAATATGTAATTTCTCCTGCGCCTATTTGCTATCTGCTGAAAAAAACTTGAGCAAAGAAGGACGATCATGGCAGCTCTGGTGGTATGCATTGTTGTAGGTCAGGGTGCACCATGCATGGTTGATTAAGTCTTTTCAGCGAATAGCAGGTGCAGGGGAATTTGCATAGTGTAGTAACCGTTTGGGGTAGGTATAAACTAGTAGACCCAATTACCTACAACACAGTTGGGGAGAATTTATCCAGAAATTAGGAAAACAAAGTTCAAAAACAGTTTTGATCTTTTGTGTTAGATCAAAACCATTCTTGATGTTTCATAAGAAGAAATTGAGTCTGGTGACACAGGTGACTCACAGGTGTATTATTTCATGCTGGATCAGACAAAGTGTGATCTGTGCAGGGGTCGATTTCACCAAACTCTTTGTCACTTACTATCAATCGTAGGACTTTTGATGCATTGAAGCCCTACGTAGGATAGGCCCCCTACGATGGGTTATCCTTTGTAACTTGAGTTATGATCGATCGTAGGGCTTCGTGAAATCGACCCCTGTCTGTGACCCTTACCAATAATGTAGTATACATATTTGATGAAATGAATATTGCATGTATCAAGCCTGTGAATTTCAAATTTTGTGATCTCCAATGAAATCATACACATTGTTCATAACATGTATGAAGTTCATACATATTCATGAAGGGTGTCAAACCAACCAATAGTTTCTTTTGTATCTCCTAGGTGTGAGAGCCCTGCGGGTGATGCATGCAGCAGTGCACCATGCATCAACGATGGTCTGTGTCAGGTGGTGCCTCAGACAGACACGTATAGCTGCCAGTGTCGAGCCGGGTTTACTGGTGATCAGTGCCAAGCTCCAGTCACATCATGCGCTCCGGGGGTCTGCTGGAACGGAGGAATATGCTTCGAGGACACTCTAGGTTTGTTGTGAAAGAATTGGTTTTGATGGGATTCATAAGATTGTGGAAGGTTTTGTATTAGTAAAGCGCACACAGAATAAACTAAGCTCACAAAGCCATCCCTCACTGCCGCAGGTACCCATTAACTCCTGGGTGAAGAGAAGCATCATGTAAAAAAGCGTCTTTCCCAAGGATGCAAGCACCACTAGCCCATGGCTGAACTCGAACCTAAAATCTGTAGATTGACCACGAGATCTTGAGTCCGACGCCCCAGGCCTCTAGGCCTAAGCTCTTATTTGATAATAATATTAATAACAATACTAATCAACAGTTTTTATAGAGTGCATACTTCATAACACATTGCAGGGAAAATCTCTATGCGCTTAGAAAGTTAGAAAAAGAACGTAAGAAAAGACAAGACTGAATACTGACTGTTGGTTATATTTTCTTGCCAGGTGTATTCTGCTGGTGTCAGGGTGGATCTACCGGTCCATGGTGTCATCTCACTCCAGGGGTCTGTTACCCTAACAACCCATGTCAAAATGGCGGCATCTGCTGGGATCAAAACGGACAAGTCAGTCAGACTTTGTAAAATTTTTGTTTAGCTTTTTAGTTGTTTTTTCCTCAGACAATTTGTTTGTTTGTTCAATGATATCTCACTTTGGATGTCATTCATTTCGGTCTCTCTAAATACATGAATAATAATAACAACAAAATCTTTTAATGCGGCAACTTTATCCAATGGAGATAATACCTACAGTTCTTCTTAGAACCACACACTCTCACAGAAGAGATTACATGGTGTCACCGCAAACCTACCTTCTTTTAGTACTTCCACCATGCATAGCTTCAAGTCTTATTCATCCAATGGGGTGCTCGAGGTGCAGAATCTACACATAGCTTTTAGAAACATAGGGGGTTTACGAAACGGAGGCTTTTGCTCATGCTCAGACTCCGGCTCCAGCTCTAGCTCCATTCTAAAATAACAGATATCAAAATAGAGGCTTTTGGCTGTGGTTCAGAAGTAGATTCTTTGGTTTGAGAAAGGAAACAGAGCTTCAGCTTCAATAAAAAACCACACCCTTTTTTTTTCGTATGGATGTCAAGGCTGGAGCCTGATCCTGAGCCCGAGCCTGAGCCTGAACCTGAGCCTGAGCCTGAGCCTGAGCCTGAGCCTGAGCCTGAGCCTGAGCCTGAGCCTGAGCCTGAGCCTGAGCCTCCATTTCATAAACGCCCATAGTTTGTTATTAACCAGAAGCCTCATCCGTATCTGTCCCATAGGCATACTGTGACTGCAAGATTGGATTCACTGGTCAGTTCTGCACCACAGTGGTTCAGCAGGGATGTCAAGCTGATTCCTGCGTCAATGGCAATTGCATTCAGAACAGCGTGGGCAACTTTGAATGCAGGTAAAAGCACAGCTACCTGGCTACTACAGCTTTATCTTTAATTTCTTGGGACTGGAATTTCACAGATGACTGTTACTGTATTTTTCTTGAAATTTTTGTCCATGAACTTGAATTTCTGTTGACAAAAAAAAAAACAAAGTATGAAATTACCTTTAAGCTATCACACACGCACATATTATCCAGTCAGTCGTAAAAAGCTGAATTTTTTCAGCCGATAATGTTATGAAACGAAGGTCCAGCTAGTCAAACTGAGGCCTAAAAAAAAAAATTGTTGTGTTGCCCTCAAGTGGAAAAATGAAAATTTTGTGTTGGTCTTTCGATTTTTTATTTTATTTATTTTTTTTTTTTGCAGACTTTCAAACATTTAAGAATAAATACATGATGTATGGTCACCAGGGCTTATAAATCAATGGTCTTTGGTCGTTTTGAGGAGACACGCTTTTTTACTGCTAAATCTTACATTTTCTGTCAAAAATGGTGAGTTTTTATACTTTAGGACTCAGAGAAAAAAAAAAGGAAATAAAAAATCCCGACCCAAAGTTTTGGCATTTTATGGTCGGTCGCTGAGGGCAACACAACAATTTTTTTTTTTACGCCTAATCTGTTGAATTCATCTGTCTGTAGATGCTCGCCGGGCTACATCTGTCCAAGATGTGATGCCATGGATCCATGCCAATCCAGTCCCTGTCAGAACAGTGCAAAGTGTCGCCCTTCCTGCACCACCACCTCATCACCTGCCTTCACCTGTGAGTGCCTGCCTGGGTTTACCGGGGTGACCTGTGATATGGTCGGTCCGGCTTGTACCAGCCAGCCGTGTCTGAACGGAGCTGAGTGTGTCCCACATAATAATGGATCATACTCCTGCCTCTGTGTGCCAGGTGGGTAGGCCTAATTCTGGTATTTAATGTATAATAATTGGCATCATCAGGACCCAATTTCATGGAATCCGTTACCGTAAGCAAAGATTCTTCGCTTAGCAGACTTTTTTGCTTACTGTTAATGTATTTTACGGGAGAGTTCTCGTTCTCGTTATGCTAATCAAAGACTTTCTGCAAATTGCATATGACACCACGTTTGCAGCAAAAAATCAGCCTTGAAAAAATTAGCCTTGAAATTCTTTGCTAACCGATTATGCACCAAAAGTTTGCATAGGGGTTCCATGAAATAAAGTAAGCACAAAAATACACTGTAATGGTTCCATGAAATTGAGTCCAGGTAAGCTCTTTGTTGTGCATTCTGCTTTATATCGGTATATGAATTATAAGCAACTGGAAATTTCCTTTAGAACAACCATTCCCTCAGCTCACAACCCCCAAGAAAACAAAAACTTTGGATGATATCAAAACTCCTGTGAATAGATTTGAAAATACCGTGAGTGTTTTTCACTGTTTTCTACAGTTTCCAATGATGATTTGAGCTGAAACAGGTTTGTTTTTATTCTGTGACAGATCAAATTCTGAACAGTCTGTAGCTGTTCTGTCGCCTTTATTAATGGACCCTTCCAGCCTGTCAGTCAACTGTGCGCTTTGACCAATTGGAGGAAGCCTTTTAATCATGTGACCACAAAAGCCTCGGTCAAACTCGGTCACACGCTGTATGTAAACACACACGTGGGCGGGGCTTTAGAGCAAAGCCGGAACTGTCCATTATGTAATATGCCTTTATCTGCTGCAGCTCTGTGGAGGTCGAAGATATATGACTGATCAGTGTTTATTCTTGACCCGTAGGTTTTCTGGGCTCAGTATGTGAAATCAACATTGATGAATGCTTGAACCATCAGTGCCAGAATGGAGGCATGTGTGTGGATAGGATCAATGGATACACGTAAGTCTCAAAGATGCAGTCCTCCTTATCTTGGTTCTTGGTTTGGTTTCCTCCTAAATACTCCTGAAGGAGTTTAAACTGGAGGTGGCAGAGAGTGGACATTATGAGGCTACCAGAAATAGAGCTTTCAGCAAGGCCCTAAAACTATCACCATGCAAAGCCTCAAATCTTTCACCTTTACCTGCTTGTCTTCAATAGGTGTGTATGTGCAGTAGGATACAGCGGGCCCCGCTGTCTGACTGCAGATAGCTGTGCCAACTCCCCGTGCCTGAATGGAGCGATCTGTCAGAACACCGCTAATCCTGTATATGGTACCAGCTACACATGCTCTTGTCCGATCAACTTCGTCGGAGCCAACTGCCAGGACCGTGACTTCTGTACTGCCAACCCGTGCCCAACAAACGTCGTTTGCTCAAACCGAGAAGGCTCTTTTGTTTGTGATTACTGCTCAAGTGAGTTAATAGATCTCTCAGATGTTATGGATACCTTCTATTTTCAATATTCTTTATAGAAGAATGCTCTTAATAATGAACATAATGCCAATTTCAAGTTTATTGCTTTGGAGGATGTTTAGAAATAGGTAAGCCAAGATTTGTGCGCGACCCTATGGGAATGTTTCCCTAAGTACCCATCCTCATTTTATTATTTGAGTTATAGTTATACTTTATTTTTTCTTATTGTTCAGGTAATCCGTGTTTGAATGGAGCCACTTGCGCCAATGATGTTTCAACTATTGAAGGTTTCACGTGTACGTGCATCAGTGGTTTTGTGGGCGTGTTGTGTGACGTCAATGTGGATGATTGCGCCACTACACCCTGCCTACATGATGGAACCTGTACTGACTTGGTGAGAGCGCCCTCTGCTCTTCAAATTTTGTTATGTACTGTTCCTCCATGGTTAATGCCATAACTTTGCTCTATCACTTTATTAGGCTATCCAGTCCACAGATGAGGTCTTCCTGTTGTCAAACATCTTTGCTCAGGGTGCCAGTCAGAAGCCATATAACCCATTTACTACCATACCAGTGCTCTACCATCTGAGCTATCTAGCCCTATGATGGGGCCTCCCTATAGTTAACTGTCTGTGCTTAATGTGTTTCTTGTTTTTATTCCAGTGCATAACTCATGGCCTCAATGATATTGTACAATATTACCCTTTGATTGACTGCATTGATTCTACTGTATTAACTGATTGCGTACTAGGTGAGTGGTTTCATCTGCAGCTGTCAGCCTCCATACCTGGGCTTGAGATGTGAGAGGAGTATTTGTGACAATGTTCAGTGTAATGCAGGAGCTTCATGCCATCCTCTGTCCCTCACAGAGTCCGTCTGTCTCTGTCCATTCGGCACCGCCGGCAGTCTGTGCTCAGAGAGTAAGTCTTAAGTTCCAATCCTAAGTTCTAATGGGGGTTTTATGAAACGGAGGCTGCAGCTCAGGCTCAGGCTCCGGCTCAGGGTCAGGCTCCGGCTCAGGCTCCGGCTCCGGCTCAGGCTCCGGCTCAGGCTCAGGCTCAGGCTCAGGCTTCTGCTCCGCCTCCGCCTCCGGCTCTGGCTCTGTCATCCATATGCTGGGAATATAGGTCGTGGGATTTTCATTGAAGCTAAAGCTTTGTTTTCCTTTTCAAACCAGAGAATCTACTTCCAAACTGCAGCCAAAAGCTTATATTTTGATACCCGTTATTTTAGAATGGATTCACAAAATGGAGCCGGAGCCTTAGCCTCTTTTTCGTAAACCCCCCAGTATGCTGAAATTAGCCATACCAACATAAATCTTGGGCCCAATTTCATGGAATCTGTTATGGCCTATTTTTGTTCTTGCAGGTACTGCTACGCGTAAAATATATTTCATGGAATCTGTAAGCAAGACTTTCGGTGCTTATATAAATTGGTTAGCAAAGAATTTCTAGGCTAACCTCATTTTTTTGACTGCTAATGCGCTGCCATGTGCATTCTGCAGTTAGTCCTTGCTTAGCGTTGCGAGAAAGACAACTCTCCTGTGAAATACGCTAACCGTAAGCAAAAAAAGAAGGTGGCCTTGTTGGTATCACGGGATGGAATCACATCAACAGAAATGCTAATGGACATTATTTATTTTTTTCAAACTTTGTTGATTTCTTTTCACCAGGCATAGCCATAGCAGTACCATCCTTTGGACCATCCAGCTATATGAGATACAGTCATACATTCAGCGGACTGGTAAGCATGGCGATATCAGTGAAGTCATCCAGCCCAGATGGGTTGATACTCTATGCAGTGCCGATGGCCGAAGGAGGTAAGTCTCATCATAGTGGCTTCTACACGTCCAATCGTCCAATTATAATTAATCGTTCAACTTTTCTGGCTGAAAAGCTGCATTTTTCCAGAAATTAGTCAAACAAAATACGGAAAACAGTTTTAATCTCCGAGATCAAAACCTCACAATAACAATGGGAGACTTTTGGAGAGTCGGTCTTGAGTCAACAGCGCACGCGCAAACCATGCTTGCGCAATTGTGAGCATGCACGCGTTGTATTGCGCTGTTGTCTCAATACCGACTCTCCAAAAGTCTCCCATTACCTCACACTTTCCCACAACCGTTTTTGACTGTTTTTCTTCTGTTCTCCATGATCTATTGAGCTGAAAATTTCACAGGTTTGTTTTTATTCCATGACAAATCAAATTATGAACAGACAGCAGCTTTTCTATCAACTTTACCAAAGTATGATCTCTATTGCTCTTCCCTGTCTCTTCTCCATCATCCCGCATCGTTCCTCTACCATTCATTCTGACAAGCTTGCTATGCCTCTCTCAGTAGGGTACTTGGCCGTCCTGTTCAGCGGAGGTCGTGTTATCCTGAGCGTCCAAGCCATAAATGGTGCAGAACAAGTAGTGACCAGCCAGATGGCAACATACACCGATGACGCCTTCCATGTGATCGAGGTTCGGCGACTTTCTCAGAGTCTGCAGTTGGTGGTAGACAGCAGCGATGTGTCTTCAGTTTTATTCTCAGGAACTCTTTTCACGGGAGACAGTCTGGTGTACGCAGGAGGAATTCCATTTGTAAGTTCAGTCTTACAAGTCTGCTAGTAACCTTTACTGAGAGTAGGAGGGTCATTCCCTCCAATACACTCCAGCTGGAGGGTTTGGGAGTTTGACACAATCTGCCAGTAACCTTCACTGAGAGTAGGAGGGTCATCCCCTCCAATACACACCAGCTGGAGGGTTTGGGAGTTTGACACAATCTGCCAGTAACCTTTAATGAGAGTAGGAGGGTCATTCCCTCCAAAACACTCCAGCTGGAGGGTTTGGGAGTTTGACACAATCTGCCAGTAACCTTTAATGAGAGTAGGAGGGTCATTCCCTCCAATACACTCCAGCTGGAGGGTTTGGGAGTATGACACAATCTGCCAGTAACCTTTAATGAGAGTAGGAGGGTCATTCCCTCCAATACACTCCAGCTGGAGGGTTTGGGAGTTTGACATAGTCTGCCAGTAACCATCACTGAGAGTAGGAGGGTCATTCCCTCCAATACACTCCAGCTGGAGGGTTTGGGAGTTTGACATAAGTCTGCTAGTAACCTTGAAGAGTTGAATTGTGGAATTTTGTTCTTGATGAATGTACAGGAGATCGTTCCTCCACCACTGGTTCAGAATAGGAACCTGAATGGATGCATACAAGACCTGCAGCTCGGAAGCAGCACCGTGGACCTTACTACTGCATTCAACGTCGCTGTCAATGTCTTGAACTGTTTCATCACTGTGTGTGACAATGTTGATTGTAATGGACGGGGAAACTGCACTGAATTGGTAAGAACTGAAGAATTGTTTCAAATAGCATGGGTACCAGTCAGGGTCCATATATGTGTCTTTATATGTGAAATTTTATCCGGTGTCTAAAAACAATTTCTTCTGGTGCTGTGTCAATGTTGTGCCCACCACCTTGACCAAACTGGCCCCCAGTTGCAATAATGTTTTTGATATTACATAATTTTGTTCTATTTAGTACTAGATTATGGCTGAACAGTTTCAATGTACAGGCTAGGCATTTATACTACCAAGCTTTGTTTTTTGTCAGAAAAATGCAGATTGACGGGCAAAAACATCAAGACATTTTATACAGTGATAGTCACCATAAGGTGCCCACTTTTTGAGAACTCAGTGAAAATCGACCACGGTATTTTCATCATGATTATCGAATCTGTACACATTCTTTTTGATCTCATCCTGAGATCAAAATTGTTTTTAGTCTTTGGTTTTACTCTTTTTTGGAAAAATACAGCTTTTTTTCAGGTAGAACAATTTGAACATTATGTTTCTTCTATCACCATCTTTATACCCTGTAAGGTATTGGTAAAACTGATTTCCCGGTTTTGGTATGTTATACCAAAGTATGATAGTACCTTTGAGTTGTGATTGTGGTAGATAGGATCGATAAATGAAATGTTTTTTTTGTGATGATAATTTGTAGAGTGGCAGTGACTACATGTGTAGCTGCTCAGCTGGTTACAGCGGTAAAGACTGCCAGGTACCAGTTTGCTCGGAAACAACTTGTCAACATGGAGGCACATGCATGCTGGAAGGGGATAGGACAACCTGTAGATGTGCCCTGGGCTTTGCAGGCCCTGTATGTGAAACAGGTAAAGTTAGACTAAACCTCTACTTTTGCTCAAGACAAAGTACCTCAATTGCCGGATAACCGGATTTTGACATATTCAAGGTATAATACATATTTGGTAAAGGTCACAGAACAGCACTCACATTTTGTCTGATCCAATATGTGCATGAAATAATAATACCTGTGAAAATTTGAGCTCAATCGGACATCTGAGTCACAAGAAAATATTGAAACCTGACACAGCTTTTCTTATAAAACATAAAGAATGCTTTTTATCTTCACCCCGAGATTAAAACTGTTTTCAGTCTGTTTTACTAATTTCTGGATAAATACACCATTTCAGGTGGAAATATTTTAACGGAATGTTTCTACATATCTTCATATCCTGAAAGTTACACATAAATCTGTGAACATTTCTGTTAGGGCATGTTACCAATCATGTAATGTACGTTTTCATGCCAATTACAGCAGCATTGATTTACTTCTCATTTGATGAATTCTATTGTCTATTGCAGCCGTACTCTTCAATGTACCTGAGTTTGGTAGCACCTCTTACATCAAGTATGCCCTGCCATCTCAACAGCCTGTGCTGGATATTCTGACTATCTCTATGGAGTTTAGACCTGAAGAACCAAATGGTCTACTGCTGTATGGCACCCAGACTAACATCATGGGAGACTTCTACGCATTGTCATTGAATGAAAGTCGCTTGGAGTTTGAATATAACCTTGGTGAGAAATGAGGGGATTGGTAGAGTTGGTGTGATTTCCTCAGACTGGCAGTTAGTTTGATGACTGGGTTGGGTTGGGCTGGGTTAGACAGGGGTGGGCTGGGTTGAGTTGGGTTAAGTTGGGCTGGGCTGGGCAGAGCTGGTTTGGGCTAGGTTGTGCCGGGCTGGGCAATGTTGGGTTGGACTGGGTTGGGCCGGGTTGGGCTGGGTTGTGCCGGGCTGGGCAATGTTGGGTTGTGTTGAGTTCAGCTAGCTGGGGCTGGGTTAGGTTGGGCTGGGTTGTGCCAGGCTGGGCAATGTTGGGTTGTATTGAGTTCCGCTAGCTGGGGCTGGGTTAGGCTGGGCCGAGCCGGGCTGGGCAATGTTGGGTTGTGTTGAGTTCAGCTAGCTGGGGCTGGGTTAGGCTGGGCCGAGTTGGGCTGGGTTGTGCCGGGCTGGGCAATGTTGGGTTGTGTTGAGTTCAGCTATCTGGGGCTGGGTTAGGCTGGGCCGGGTTGTGCTGGGTTGTGCCGGGCTGGGCAATGTTGGGTTGTGTTGAGTTCAGCTAGCTGGGGCTGGGTTAGGCTGGGCTGGGTTGGGTTGACAGTTGTTTCGGTTGGTTGGATACTTTTGGTCAAGCCATGCTGGGTTTAGTTGGGTTTGTTTGGGCTATAAATCATGGTGGAATTGTTTGAACACTGAATGTATTCAGGGCAGGGCTTGCATTCCTTTACACAGCACATCAAAAGTTCATTACTCAATCGAAAGCAGTTTCCTGAGTACTCCTATAATAATGACATATGGATTACTCCCTGTACTAGGCATGGACACAGCCAGGCTGCTTAGCAGTAGCCCAGTCACTCTCAACTCCTGGACTACAGTAGAGGTTCGTAGGACTGGTAGAACCAGCCTGATGATCATCAATGGTGGAAGGTGAGTTACAATAACTTCCCATGTATGTCACTGGTTATCAGTATGTGTCACCGCACCCTTATAATGTGACGGTACAGCAGGGAACCTGTGGTAACCAGGTGGTAACCGGAGTCATTTTATACAATTTGAAATCAGTGCACGTGCGTACTGTTATCAAGCATTGGTTGTTGAGTTCAAATACTGGTAGTCATAATTGAAGACAAACCAGAAACAAGAAACAAGAATTCATCATACACTGCGCGTATCGATGAAATGATCCTTGGGATATGGCAGTATGTGCGTGGTTTCATGGCTTCCGACTGCCAAACGAGCAGAGATAATTGACTATTGGGGACACCATCAACATAGGGCTGGATGGCTCAGTTGGAGTACCGTGTTTAGGAGGTCACCGGTTCGAATCCCACTCCAGTAAATTTTTCTTTGTTCATCTTTCAATGTAATTAAGATTAGTTACATATCATGAAACGTTTTGTTTCGTTCATTTTGCCCAATTCTATTTTCCTTGATAGTGTGGTATCCGGTTCAACTGTTGGCGTGCTGTCGTCCCTCAATGTGCAACCTGAAGTGTTTGTTGGAGGCATGGATGACCTGACCCCAGCGACCTTAAGGTCAGGGGTCACTGCTGGGTTCACAGGCTGCATACTATCGCTGACTATACAAGGCTATTCATACAGGTAGGACATCTTGGTTTAGTTTTTTTTTTCATTTTTCAATTTTGAAAGACAGCCAAGGACCAGCCACTGAGTACCTCATGACATTGTGATTGGTAACCAGCCAAAAATGTGTAAACATTGTTGCTTGCGTCTGGTAGTTCATTTCATTTTGTGTACTGAAAATTTGAAATCTTAATGTGCGAAATGCATAACAAATGTTTAAATGTGTATAACAATCATACAATTACAACAACCGCAATTTTAAAGTAAAAACAACGATGGGTTGTTTATCCTTAAACAACAAAACATTGATTAAAAGCCTCATTGAATAAAAAGGTTAGGAATTAGCTCACGTTTCAACCCTTTATATTGTGTTCTGACATCTTTGGGCCTGTTTGTTTCATGCACCAGATCAGTGATCCTGCTGATCGGAATCCCATTTTAGCGTATCCTGCATGGGATGTGGATCTGCAAGATCACTAATATCGTGTGTGTGAAAGAAGCAGGCCCTAATAATAGCCAGGTAGCTGGTTCCAGAGTTTGTGACCAGCCTCCATGAATGCTCTTTCCCCAAATGTATTAGACGTTTTACAACATGGGGCCTTTAATTTTGACTGGCAAGGTGATAAGGCCGAAAAAAAAAAATTGTTGTGTTGCCCTTAAGCGGAAAAATTTAAATTTTGGGTCGGTCGGTCAATTAATTTTTTTTTTGGCCGACTTTCAAACATTTAAGAATAAATACAGAATGTATGGTCACCAGGGCTTATAAATCAACGGTCTTGGGTCGTTTTGAGGAGACACGCTTTTTTACTGCTAAATCTTACATTTTCTGTCAAAAATGGTGAGTTTTTATACTTTAGGACTTGGAGAGAAAAACAAAAATTCTGACCCAAAGTTTTGGCATTTTACGTTCGGTCGCTGAGGGCAACACAACCATTTTTTTTTTCCGGCCTAATTGTGTAATTTGACCATCATTGCAGCTTTATTTTAAATATTTTAAAACTTGATTGTTCTTGTTTTTCTGTTATTTGTTTGGTGAAGTTTTAACCAATCAGAGGCCTTGAGTGGAGCTATGGTTGCCCAGTGCGATGAGAATCTATGTGACGCTCTGCCCTGCATGAACGGTGCACAGTGCACTCCGACCCCCGGCTCCTACACATGTCAATGTACTACCGGTTTCCACAGCAACAACTGTGAACTATCTCACGATGGATGTTTTGCTAACACACTGTGTACCGCTGGATCCACTTGTATCGCCGTCGGCAACAGTTTCCGTTGCTCGTGTCCTTTCAATAAAATGGGAACGTTCTGTGAGCTGGATCAAGGTACGTTGTTTTGTAATCAGTTTTTATATCTGAGTGTGTTCATTGCTTATGGGGTGTTGTACCTAGCTAATTTAAAGGTACTTTCAAACTTTGGTAGCATTATACTGAAACAGAAATCTTCACAGATTTCCATATATCTTACAGGGTATAAGGATGCTGATGGTAGAAACATACCATTGCAATTGTTCTGCCTCAAATGCTGTATTTATCCAGAAAAAAAGTAAATCTCGGGAAGATCAAAAGTCCTATGTAAAGATTTAAAAAAATATATATGGTGGGTGTTTCTCACTGTTTTCTTAAAAAGTGGGCACCGTATGGGACTGGGAATTTCACAGATGACTGTATTTTTCTTGATATTTTTCCCCATGAATCTGCATTCCTTTGACAAAAACCAAAGTATGAAATTACCTTTAAATCGTTTGATAAGCTTATATGCCTAACTTCTTTCTTTTGATGTCATAATATTAGAAATGTTGCAGCATTGCTAATGCTGCTTGTATCTTAAATGATCCTTGGGATATAGCTGTATGTACGTGGTTTCATGGCTTCTGACTGTCAAACGAACAAAGATAATTGACTATTAGGGACGCCACCAACATATATGACTGGATAGCTCAATTGGTAGAGCACCTGTAGTATTCCGGGGGTCACAGGTTCAAATTATCTAGTCGTTTTGTATTTTTGTTTACCTTTCAATGACTAATGTATTTCACAAAATGTATTTCTTGATTTCCTTTGCAGATCTTGCCAATCTCAGTCCGAATTTCCTGGGTTATTCGCACTTGACCTTTGCCCCAGTGACGTCAGCCAATCAGCAGACTAGTATAAGCTTGACAGTTCGGCCGGCAGTCAGTGATGGTCTCTTGCTGTATATGGGGAATCTTCAGCAGACGGGAAATTTCCTGGCTCTGGGTTTGTCTGGTCAAGTTGTACAGCTCAGGTTTAATCTCGGTAAGTTCCATCAAGCCCGCCCTCTCTTGTTTTCAGCTTGTACATTGCTGAGATGATTGAGCTGCCAAATGTTTACCACTGTTGTTTGCAAAGCACTATGTCAGTGGTCTTCCTCCTCAGATATTGTATTGATGTCATATGAATGTTTGGGATATCATATTTGTTGTGCTTGTTTATTTGCTGATTATAGACATAGTCATCAAATAACCACAAGGGAAACCGACTGAATGTTATTGAGTCATTGAAAAGTGAACAAAGACAAATTGACTGGAGTGGAATTTGAACCAGTGACCTCCGGAATAAAAAAGGATTGGAACCAGCAACCTCAGGTTTCTGGAGGTTGCTGGTTCGAATCCTGCTCCAGTCAAATTATTCTTTGTTCTTTGATTGTAGACACTTCATTTTTTCTCTTCTTATTTATCGTTGTTAACCCTCTCAATTAATACCGGCCTTTTGTGTCAAATTTGTGGTAAGGCAAAATTTGTTCAGCTTAAACTGTGAAAACTGTTTTAACTGTCCAAACTTTTATTGGATTCAAAATAACGTGCTGACCCTAGCTAGCTTGGTTTTCTCGTGCACTAGTAAGCAAGAGGTCATGGGTTCGAATCCCACATGAGTGTGTGCATGTTTTTTTCTTATGGTTTTAAAAAAGACTGAGTGACATTTTGCATTGCTGATACACGTTGGCGACAGGACAAGCCTAATTTGAACAAAAATCCTTTAAAAAAATCCAAGTTTATACCTGAGATTCTTTGTTTTTACAGGGACCATTACTGCTGTCCTAAGCAGTCAACCGGTCATTCTAAACCAGTGGCACAGCATCTCATTACAACGTAATGGTCACTCAGCTGACCTGTATGTGAATGACCAGGTCTCAACCTATCAGGGAAGTGGTCAGACTGAACTGACCGTCACCAGTCCATTGCATATCGGCGGTGTTCCCGATTACTCAGTGCTTCATCCCGATACTGGCTTCTTCACTGGGTACCAAGGATGTATACAGGATTTACAGGTCAGTGTCTATTCAGTCCTTGCACAGCCTATAGAGGGCGCTGTGTTTTCTTTTTAGTTTGCCATGCGTTGGCCAATTGTAATGCATGGAATTTCTTGACCCAATGCGCATCTGGAAAGAATTGACTGATAGCGCTCCGCACTAATGACGTCACAAAATCCCCGGATGTCAGACAAACTTGTCTCACACACGTAGTGTACATTCACGCGCACACGCACACACGTTTGCCTGAGATCTGGTGCTATTTTTAGCGCAAGTGCGGAGCGCTATTCCGTGCATTGTGCGTTGCAAACTCTTTGAGGTGCGCTATTGTTTGTTCATCGGATTAGATTTCCAATAACTTCAATGACAGTACAGCTACCTTTTAATTTTTAATATTTTCTATATTACATTTTTATTTTCCATAAAAAGTGGCGCCGGGGCATGCGCCCCCCTTTCCCCCACCCCCTAGTTACGCGAGTAGGCTACAGAACTCTAACCAAAACAGTTTTCAAATGGCTAGTACAGTCTGTCTTTCACCACTGTGCTTCCACAGTAAGTAACAGTATTGTCTTGATGTTCTTGTTTGTTTTGTATCATTAGGTTGGCGGTACCAGCGCTGATTCCATTCAATGGCAGACGGCTATCGGTGGCGTTGATATCCAACAATGTTCATTCAATCCTTGTTCACCTAATCCTTGCCAACGTGACGGACGATGTCTTGTCATCAGTGATACCGCATTCCAGTGTAGCTGTGTCATTGGTTGGACTGGAACCACCTGCCAAACAGGTACAGGACAAGCAGCATTCAGAATTATCTACCCTTTATTATGTTGTACCGGTTCTCATAAATCTTGTGTAGAATTTGACATTTCATCCTGGCATATACTGGGGGTACAGGAAATTGTCTTGAAACCATGGGTATGATGTTCAGACAGTGTTTTAATTAAAACCCAATTGAGTTAAAGTGAAAACTCTGTTTGCAGTTTAAATCGATTGGTTTTATTGGTGGTTTTAAAGAGGACACGCACTGTGCCCTGACCCCATACTGGCCTGGGAGTCTTTGACTTCTGGGGCTTTTGTCAAAGCTCGATTCCGGCTCAGGCTCAGGCTTTGTCTCAGTAATCCATATGATGAAAATATAGGTTATGGCTTTTCATTGAAGCCAAAGTTCTGTTTTCCTTTTCAAACCAGAGAATCTTCTTCTGAACCGTAGCCAAAAGCCTCTATTTTGATACCCGTAATTTTAGAATGGATTCACAATATGGAGCTGGAGCCTGAGCCGGACCCGAGATTTGAGAAAGGGCCCTATAATCCCCAGTCTCTAACTTCAAGTCCCTCCTGTATCCTGGATCATAATTGGCACTGACTTGATTGTCAGACTGAATCCACATTGATCATGGACAGTATCCAGAAGCCAGACTGCACTGATTTTAATTATGGTGAAGATCAAGGCTGACAAGAGGAGGACTTCAGGTCTGAAAGCCTGGGCCTGGTCAGGCTTTGGCTGGTTCTGAACAGTATTTAAGTTTCTCTCCCTCAGTTGTTATTGAAAGAACAGTATTGGGAGTGTCATATTTGTACAAGAATGCAGTTGTATATTCTTATCATCATCCATAACTTCTTCCTTTTTATCTCCTTGATGTCTGTCTAGCTACAAGTGTCAGTATACCATCCTTCTCTCCTCCTTCCTACCTCACCTACACCTTCATCCTCATCCCATCCGCATCAACCAAGATCCGTCTGGAGTTCAAGGCTTCCGCTAGTAGCGGTATTCTTTTCTGGAATGCTGACAGTAACGACTACATTGGGATCGGTCTCGTGGGAAACTATGTACATTTCACCTTTGACCTGGGCTCAGGTAAGCGGCTAATTCAAGAGATATTGTATAAAATGCCGACAGTTTCTTCAAACGTCCTAAAGTTTCATTGGACGGTTTAATCCCAAAATATTTATTGTTCTCATCCCTTTATCCCTCAAGAATTTTATTGGTAGAAATTAAATTAATTTGCCAAGCTTTGGAATGGTTAAACAGTTTTTGGTAAGTAACAATATTGAATCAGGCTAAGCCGGGTGGTAAGATGCCCTCTATATTTCCCGGAATTCACCGATTAATTATCTCAAATTGATTGATTTTTTAACCAGGTCAAGCCAACATTATCAGTAACAGTCCGGTCACCATCGGTCAGTGGCACGAGATTTATGCACAGCGAGACACTACAACGGGTCAGCTGAAGCTGGACAATGAGTTGGTCATGGCCACCGGTCAGTCTCAGGGTTCCAGCATCGGTCTGAGTACTGGAGCCGTGACCTACATCGGCGGCGTTGGTCAAGGAGTGGTCATTCCCAGTAGGGCTGCCATTCAGGGAGGTCAGTGTGTCAGATTATGGTTGCCGTGATTCTTAACCTGAGGCTCAGCCAGCGAGGGCACTATACAAGCCTCAGAATCTGATATGATTATCTAATAATTTCAAACCAGAGAATCTACATCTAAACTGCAGCCAAAAGTCTCTATTTTAATACCCGTAATTTTAGAATGGATTCACAAAATGGAGCCAGAGCCGGAGCCTGAGCCTGAGCCTGAGCTGAAGCTAACCTTTGAGAAAGGCCCATGTATTATAATTTTTATAAAGAAACATAGAAACAGGGAAATGTATAAAATGTCATATTGTACAGGAATGCAGAAATCAGACATTTTTGTTTTCTTAATTTGATCAAATTCTAAACTCAGGTTTTGCAGGATGCATCCGACGATTGGAGGTGAATGACCAACTGCAGCCCCTGGATCAGCCTACCCAGGGTCAAGGCTTGGCCCAGTGCCAAGATGCCAGTCCCTGTAACCTGAATCACGCGTGCATCAATGGAGCAACGTGTGTAGACGATGCTGTGCAGACTAAGGGTTACCGGTGTATCTGTGCACCAGGCTATTCCGGTAAGTCATCTACATAGGGTCTTAAATACGAAATGAGGCTTGAGGCTAGACTTTGGATTTATAGCCCCACCGCTTGTTTGTATAAAAAAAAACCTGTGAAATTTTCAGCTGACTTGATCATTGGGAACATAACGGTAGAAAACAGCAAAAAACCATTGCACTTGTTGTGCGAAATTATAAGGTAATTGTAAATGTGAGGTTTTGATCTCGGAGATCAAAATTGTTTTAGGTCTTTGTTTGTCTCATTTCTGGATAGATACAGCATTTCAGGCAGAAAAATTGAAACAGCATGTTTGGAGTGTACCAGATCCATCTTTATACCTAAAAAATCTTTGAACATCTCTGTTTTGGTTTCCTACCAAAGTATGATTCTACCTTTAACTACAACATTCAAGTCCACAAAACGTGGAAGTTGTAAATACAAATGCTTTGTGATTTTACCGAGACAGTTATTTGTCATTTTACACAAATTTCCAAACTTGATTTCGTTTGTCTGTATAGGTGAGTTTTGTAGCACAACACCATGCCAGTCCCTGCCACCAAACAGACAGTGTCAAAATGGTGGAACCTGTTACCATGACAACAATGGACTGGCACTTTGTCTGTGCACACTACAGTTCACCGGGCCAACTTGCACAAACAGTAAGTTTCCTTGATACTACTTTTCAGATTACTTGTGTGTTTTTCCATTGATTTGAGTCATACTGTTTTGAGGGATGGGTCTTTCCTTATATTCCTTATCCACTTTCAATGCAAGAGACTCCACTAAGAGTAGGAGGGTCGTTCCCTCCAATGCACTCCAGCTGGAGGGTTTGGGAGTTTGAAACAGTCTGCCAGTAACCTTCACTGAGAGTAGGAGGGTCATCCCCTCCAATACACACCAGCTGGAGGGTTTGGGAGTTTGACATAGTCTGCCAGTAACCTTCACTGAGAGTAGGAGGGTCATCCCCTCCAATACACTCCAGCTGGAGGGTTTGGGAGTTTGACACAATCTGCCAGTAACCTTCACTGAGAGTCAGAGGGTCGTTCCCTCCAATACACTCCAGCTGCAGGGTTTGGGAGTTTGACACAGTCTGCTAGTAACCTTCACTGAGAGTAGGAGGGACATTATCTCCTATACACTCCAGCTGGAGGGTTTGGGAGTTTGACATAGTCTGCTAGTAACCTTCACTGAGAGTAGGAGGGACATTATCTCCTATACACTCCAGCTGGAGGGTTTGGGAGTTTGACACAGTCTGCCAGTAACCCTCACTGAGAGTAGGAGGGTCATTCCTTCCAATACACTCCAGCTGGAGGGTTTGGGAGTTTGACACAGTCTGCCAGTAACCCTCACTGAGAGTAGGAGGGTCAATCCCTCCAATACACTCCAGTTGGAGGGTTTGGGAGTTTGACATAGGAGGGTCATTCCCTCCAATACACTCCAGTTGGAGGTTTTGGGAGTTTGACACAGTCTGCCAGTAACCCTCACTGAGAGTAGGAGGGTCATTCCCTCCAATACATTCAAGTTGGAAGGTTTGGAAGTTTGACACAGTCTGCCAGTAACCTTCATTGAGAGTAGGAGGGTCATCCCCTCCAATACACTCCAGCTGGAGGGTTTGGGAGTTTGACATAGTCTGCCAGTAACCCTCACTGAGAGTAGGAGGGTCATTCCCTCCAATACATTCAAGTTGGAAGGTTTGGGAGTTTGACACAGTCTGCCAGTAACCTTCACTGAGAGTAGGAGGGTCATCCCCTCCAATACACTCCAGCTGGAGGGTTTGGGAGTTTGACACAATCTGCCAGTAACCTTCACTGAGAGTCAGAGGGTCGTTCCCTCCAATACACTCCAGCTGCAGGGTTTGGGAGTTTGACACAGTCTGCTAGTAACCTTCACTGAGAGTAGGAGGGACATTATCTCCTATACACTCCAGCTGGAGGGTTTGGGAGTTTGACATAGTCTGCTAGTAACCTTCACTGAGAGTAGGAGGGACATTATCTCCTATACACTCCAGCTGGAGGGTTTGGGAGTTTGACACAGTCTGCCAGTAACCCTCACTGAGAGTAGGAGGGTCATTCCTTCCAATACACTCCAGCTGGAGGGTTTGGGAGTTTGACACAGTCTGCCAGTAACCCTCACTGAGAGTAGGAGGGTCAATCCCTCCAATACACTCCAGTTGGAGGGTTTGGGAGTTTGACATAGGAGGGTCATTCCCTCCAATACACTCCAGTTGGAGGTTTTGGGAGTTTGACACAGTCTGCCAGTAACCCTCACTGAGAGTAGGAGGGTCATTCCCTCCAATACATTCAAGTTGGAAGGTTTGGAAGTTTGACACAGTCTGCCAGTAACCTTCATTGAGAGTAGGAGGGTCATCCCCTCCAATACACTCCAGCTGGAGGGTTTGGGAGTTTGACATAGTCTGCCAGTAACCCTCACTGAGAGTAGGAGGGTCATTCCCTCCAATACATTCAAGTTGGAAGGTTTTGGAGTTTGACACAGTCTGCCAGTAACCCTCACTGAGAGTAGGAGGGTCATTCCCTCCAATACATTCAAGTTGGAAGGTTTGGGAGTTTGACACAGTCTGCCAGTAACCCTCACTGAGAGTAGGAGGGTCATTCCCTCCAATACATTCAAGTTGGAAGGTTTGGAAGTTTGACACAGTCTGCCAGTAACCTTCATTGAGAGTAGGAGGGTCATCCCCTCCAATACACTCCAGCTGGAGGGTTTGGGAGTTTGACATAGTCTGCCAGTAACCTCCACTGAGAGTAGGAGGGTCATTCCCTCCAATACACTCCAGCTGGAGGGTTTGGGATTTTGACATTGCCTGGCAGTAACCTTCACTGAGAGTAGGAGGGTCATTCCCTGCAATACACTCCAGCTGGAGGGTTTGGGAGTTTGACACAGTCTGCCAGTAACCTTCACTGAGAGTAGGAGGGTCATTCCCTCCAATACACTCCAGCTGGAGGGTTTGGGAGTTTAACGTAAAATGATCATACATTGTATTTGTTTCCCTGCAGATCTTGTGTACAGCACGCCACAGTTCACAGGACGGAGCTATCTACAGTTTTCACCCGAGATCATTGCAAGGTAATTATACGATAAAACATCAGTTGTCACTTTCCAGTTGCTCTTAGATTCATAAACTGTCTGTAGAGGTCACAGAATCAGAATCATGCCAGGATCTTGCTAGTGTTAAAATAAAAAAGAAGGTAGGTTTGCGGTGACACCATGTAATATCTTCTCTGAGAGTTTGTGGTTCTGAGAAGAACCGTTGGTATTATCTCGACGTTCCGAACAGTGTGCTCTGTTCGTCCTCAGAAGAGTGACGTCATCTTCAGTCACTCTCCTGAGGATGAACAGAACACACTGTTCAGAACATTGAGATAATACCAACGGTTCTTCTCAGAACCACACACTCTCACAGAAGAGATTACATGGTGTCATTACAAACCTACCTTCTTTTTAGTACTTCCACCATGCATAGCTTCAAGTCTTATTAAGTGTTAAAATAGAGTAACATTTCCGATTGTATATTCTGACTGCTGACATTTTCTTTTGTTGCAATTCCATCATTCCTTTTTGCTTGGTTTATTTGCAGTGACTTCTCTTCCAATCAGTTCAACGTCATCTTCCGATCCAGCGATCCCTCGGCCAACAGTCTTATCATGTGGTTCGGTACCAGTGCCTTACACGACCATATCGCATTGGGTATCAAGAACCAGAGAGTGGAGTTCCGTTACAATCTTGGAGAGGGAGTGGGATCGGCTACGGCCAGGAACTTTCCCATCAATACTAATGTGTGGTACAGCGTACGGGTGGCAAGGCAAGTCAGCAGATTTGATTTGGTTGTTTCTTTTTATACTGGGAAGAAGTATGTTGTACATGTGGGTTGTAGGCTGTGGCCAGGAGGCTGTGGCCTGTTGGCTGTGGCCCGTATGCTATGACCAGTAGGCTGTGGCCTGTATGCTATGACCAGTAGGCTGTGTGCTGTATGCTATGACCAGTAGGCTGTGTGCTGTAGGCTGTGGTCAGTAGGCTGTGGTCAGTAGGCTGTGGCCAGGAGGCTGTGGCCCGAAGCCTGTTGCTGTGGCCCGTAGGCTGTGGCCCGTAGGCTGTGTCCAGTAGGCTGTGGCCAGTAGGCTGTGTCCAGTAGGCTGTGGCCAGTAGGTTGTGGTCAGAAAGCTGTGGCCAGTAGGTTGTGGCCAGTAGGCATGTGACCAGTATGCTGTGGCCTGTAGGCTGTGGCTTGTAGGCTTGAACAGCCAGCTTAAAACCTGTGAATTCTCACTGGGAGTATTCCTTTGTAATAGATATTTTGGTCTTTCATGCAGATTTGGAAGAACTGTTTCCATGACGGTACAGGATCTACAGCAGAATGAACAGACAGTTACAGCTCAGAGTCCTGGTACTCAGACTGGTCTCAATGCGTTCGGCAACCTGGTATATCTGGGTAAGTCCTCCAAACTGGTCTCAATAACCTGTTTGTTCTAAAAATTGTTTGTTTCCTTTTACCATTTAATATCGTCTTCATGAATTGTGTTGCCGTTTATTTGATATTTTTTGTTTGGTTGGTTTTGTTCAGGTGGGTATACGGGCGACATAGCTCAGCTGACCGGCGGTCATTTTGATGTTGGTCTGATCGGATGCATTGGTCAGCTAAAGACGGCTCTCAACCCCGGTTCGGTCACACTACCAATGGTCAACTTGAACACTGACCCCATCAGCGGTGCTGGCATTAGCAACTGTGTGTAGAATGGTCAGTATATCGGTATTCATCACCAAATTGACCTTAACAATCAGCACGCTACACAATATCAACCGTGCAGTAACTTAATAGAAGACACAGTGAAAAAAAGGAAGAGTTTTTTATATTGAACCAAGTGTAGCGCCCTCTACTGGTTAACTACGAACTAGTGAGATAACACTAGAGGGCGCTATACTGTTTTTCACTTGCTTCAAACTTTCTTTGATTTTGTTTTTAATGTTAAGGAGTGAAGCAGCTGATTTCATAAGGATTGAAGTGGAGGATGCCACAAACAGGAACATTTGTTGTGTTTTTCTTTTTTTATTCAAGTGTTTTAAGTGTGACAACTTGAGCAGTATCATAGTGCTCAGAACTATCAATCTGTACATATGATTAGATTGAATCAGTTCGTGCAGTCAACTGCTGATCTCTGCTATTTTCTTTATGGGGCAAATGGTTTGCAAGAATATCAACTCAAGCGATTATTAATGTTTCCAAAACGTTACGTCCAATTAGCTCAGATGTAGATTTTTATTGTAGATATCAGAGACAAAATGGTGTGGATTGTAATGAAATGTTTCTTGCATGTGGGAAATCTGAGGATTTTTTCTCTAAATTTCACAGATGGTGGCAAGTTTTAGAACAAGTTTTTTCCACATTGGGTGTTTATTCCTCTCTGGGACTGTTTCAAATGAGTCTAAAAAGCCTTTTTTATCCAGCAATATGAACAACCCAACCATAAGAATATCTTAGTAATTGTTGAAGTATTTAATGTGAAGTGGTCTTCAGTCCTATATAACTAACGCAATATCAAGTCTAAGCCGTCCATATTTAAAAAAAACATTGAGGGTTTTTAAAAATTCAGTGATTTTCTTCTTATTTTGCCTTTGTGTGTGTATTTTATTCAGTGGAATTTTAATATATTATCATTCATGTATTGGTGTAGAATAGAGTTATTGTGGATCTGGTGAACTTAAAGAGGACAGGGGACTGAAAAGTATTTAGCAGACAAAATGGAGGATTTTGGTTTACTTTCTTTCCTGTTTACTATCAGGCTGGGGCAAGATATATGTGATGGTGTCCGTCGGTAGGTCAGGTTTCGTTTTCTATCTGGTGTTGTGCATAACGATGGTTCATTCACAGTTCTCCAAACTAGAATGAAACGGATCTTTTGAAATGATGTGATTTCGGTAGAGATGTTTGAACAAAAGAGACGGCATTCTTATAGTGTGCTCCAACAGTTTTCTTCTTGACAAAATATGTGCATGTTTCTAGTATTTTTAAACATTTGTTTCACGTTTGTTTCATATTGAATATTATGTGGGGAGATTATAAAATCAGGTTTAAGGGAGAGAACGTGTATAAAGTCGTTTAATACTGGTCAGGCCTAGCCACTGAAAATGCCTGGGCAGGTCTTCAGGCCTGAAATCTTCCTCTTGTCAGCCCTGAACTTCACTACAATAGAGCTGCTTTAAAATCAATACAGCCTGGCTTCTGGATACTGTCCATGTAATCAATGTGGACTCAATCTGTAAATCCAGTTATTGCCAACTATGATCCAGGACATCTGCAATCATGTAAATGATGGACCTACAGCATAAGGGAAATGTCACACTGATAATCAGTACACCTAGTTCTTTTAGTGTAGTGTTAATGTACTTCTCTGGGCATCCTACATGTAGCTGGGAAACCTTGAAAAGTCTACCAAAGTCCAATTATAATAACCCTGTCAAACGAACATCTTTTTATACAATTTTTTAACGCTTGCATGAACACTTCTGTAATGAATTGCTCCTCTAAAAGTACTATAATTATTCAGTTTTGTATTTAAAAATTTTTACCAAATATTCCAATGCCATTCCCGCTTTTATTCCTGCCTTTTGGGATCTATTCCTATTCTCTGATTTTACTTTAATAAATTGAGAAACATTTTAAGTGGGTAAGAATACAAAATTAATTAACTTTGTTATATTGCAGTTTTTAATGGGAAGTACTGTACTTAACTTTGCAAAACTGTGAAGCAACATGTTGCGTCTTTTAAACGAACCCTTTTTATACAGAATATATGTATATATTTTTTCCAATCGTGGATGCACATGTACAGGTATGTATTTTTGATATGAAGGAGATGTTGAAAATTGCAGAATGTAAATGTAGTATTTTGAAGAATTTGGGAATATTTTAAATTCATGGAAAAGTGCTATCATCATTTTGAATTAGTTAATATATTTCAGTTGAGTGAAGACTGTAGTCTGCAGTTTTAGTTCCAGTGTGTAAAATATTTTAAGTCGGGACATGCAAACAGCTAGTTGAATGACAAACTGAGAGACAAATTGGGTTAGAATGTGCGTTTCAGAATTATGTACTCGGATATTTAAAAGGCATGTACAACATTGGTAAAGGTGACGGAGCAGCTACAGGCTGCTCATAATTCAATTTGTCATGGCTGTCTCATGTCTTATCTTTCTAAGATGAAAAATGTTTTGGTGTTTGGTTTTTACTCTTTTTCTGGATAAGTACAGCATTTCAGGTTAGAACATTTATACAGTATGTTTCTACCATCACCATCTTTATACCCTGTAAGTTATACCTAAATCTGTGAACATTTTCTGTTTTGGTTTGTTATTTATACCAATGTTGTATATGCTCTTTAAAAACGGCAAGTTAAATATGCATGTGCAATGCATGAAAGCCAAATAAACATGAAATTATTGTACTTATTATGTGAATAATGTGTGCGTGTTAAAATATAGACAACCAGATTTGTTTTTATAATTGTACATTTTTTTATTATATCATTCTGTATTCAGGATTTCTTACTCGTATTTCTAAGATTTGAGGTTTTATGGTTTTTAATTCAGGCTTAATAATGATGAAGACATTTGGTTTTGAGAATGGGATCATCTTTTTGGATAATTGTTTGAGATTGGAGTTGTTTTCCATGAGATTGGAGTTGTTTTGCTTGATTACTTCAAGTCCATCTTTGTTGTCTGTGCTGATAAATTTTCTATCATACTCCAATAATTTGTTGTTTTTTAGCAGATAATTCAACTGATCATATTGAACTTCCCCAAACTAAATTGTATAGGAACAGTAACAATGTAATGCCCATTACATAAAAACCTGAAACTAAGTGCATTAGGCAAAAACCATATCATGATTTTCCAAATCAATTTACGTCGTTATAATTTAGAATATTTCATTTTTTGCTACTTAATTACGTCTCAAGTATACATGCATTAAATTTGAATCTGTTGAGCTAATGAGCATTATATTGTTTGAAATTTGGAAGCTGCTTTTGGCCTATTATATTTTCTAAGATTCTGAACAGTACTTATTAAACAGACGGTTAATATTAATGGATTTGTATTTTGTATTAATTATGTGCCTTGCCTGATTGTAAAAATAAAATGAGTGGTCTTTTTGACAAATATAATGGCTGGTATTCATAAAAACGTAGCATATGCTTTTACTTCACTTTTCAGGTATTTAGCAATCACCATATTCATAAAAAGGGAAGGATTTGCTTATACTTTTAAGCATATGCTTCAGGTAAACGTATCTCCTTCAAGACATCGAGCAAATACTAAAAGGAGAAGCATCTCCTTCTATTCATATTCATAAAGAGTAGTATTAAGCATAAACTACAAGCATATCCTTGGAAAATTCTAAGGTTGCTCCAGACCAGGCTTGAACGTCTTTGTGATAACTTGTGCTTGGCGTACGTGGCTGGCTACATTGAACTTGTGGAAGGTGCAGAAAATGGTGAAGAAAATGTGGACTGGCTAGCTACCCGTCACATCTTCGTCCGACATGCTGCTTGATGTTACCTCAGTGAGGAATGGTTCAAGTGGCGGATCTAGAGAGGGTTTTGCGGGGTGTAGCGCAGACCGATGTATTATTAGTAACTATCAGTATTATAAATGGAGACCGAAAATGAGCACCCTTTAAAATTCTGGTCATTTTAAAACCATTTTCATACCTGCATGTGATTTGAATGTTTTCATGTTTTATGCCCTATAATTGGAGAAAAATCTCGAAAAAATATATTCTGTTCTGTAAACGAAGAATTTGATTTGCTCTAGCCATGACACGTCCCTCGATAAGTTTTTCAGATTGCGACGCAGTTTAGGACTTGATTTCATCAAAATTACACTTTTTGCTTTCCAACCCCCCTGTTTTCTGAAGGCTAAATCTGCCCTAACTGTTCAGACTCATCTGTTCCCCCAGTAGTTCCCCCAGTATGGTAGTTCCCCCAATATGGTAGTACTCCCAGTAGTTCGCCTAGTATGGAGTAGTGCCCCCTAGTAGTTTCCCCAGTATGGAGTAGTGCCCCCTAGTAGTTCCCCCAGTATGAAGTAGTGCCCCCTAGTATTTCCCCCAGTATGGAGTAGTGCCCCCTAGTAGTTCCCCCAGTATGGAGTAGTGCCCCCTAGTAGTTCCCCCATGCAGTATGGAGTAGTGCCCCCCGGTAGTTCCTCCAGTATTAAGTAGTGCCCCCAGTAGTTCCTCCAGTATGGAGTAGTGCCCCCTAGTAGTTCCCCCAGTATGAAGTAGTGCCCCCCGGTAGTTCCCCTAGTAGTTCCCCCAGTATGAAGTAGTACCCCTGGTAGTTCCCCTAGTAGTTCCCCCAGTATGAAGTAGTGCCCCCCCCGGTAGTTCCCCTATTCCCCCAGTATGAAGTAGTGCCCCCCGGTAGTTCCCCTAGTAGTTCTCCCAGTATGGAGTAGTGCCCCCTAGTAGTTCCCCCAGTATGAAGTAGTGCCCCCGGTAGTTCCCCTAGTAGTTCCCCCAGTATGAAGTAGTGCCCCCGGTAGTTCCCCTAGTAGTTCCCCCAATATAAAGTAGTGCCCCCGGTAGTTCCCCTAGTAGTTCCCCCAGTATGAAGTAGTGCCCCCCGGTAGTTCCCCTAGTAGTTCCCCCAGTATGAAGTAGTGCCCCCGGTAGTTCCCCCAATAGTTCCCCCAGTATGGAATAGTGCCCCAGGTAGTTCCCCCAGTAGTTCCCCCAGTATGAAGTAGTGCCCCCGGTAGTTCCCCCAGTAGTTCCCCCAGTATGAAGTAGTGCCCCCCGGTAGTTCCCCTAGTAGTTCCCCCAGTATGAAGTAGTGCCCCCGGTAGTTCCCCTAGTAGTTCCCCAGTATGAAGTAGTGCCCCCGGTAGTTCCCCCAGTAGTTCCCCCAGTATGGGGTAGTGCCCCCGGTAGTTCCCCTAGTAGTTCCCCCAGTATGAAGTAGTGCCCCCCGGTAGTTCCCCTAGTAGTTCCCCCAGTATGAAGTAGTGCCCCCTGTAGTTCCCCTAGTAGTTCCCCCAGTATGGAGTAGTGCCCCCCGGTAGTTCCCCTAGTATGGAGTAGTGCCCCCGGTAGTTCCCCTAGTAGTTCCCCCAGTATGAAGTAGTGCCCCCCGGTAGTTCCCCCAGTAGTTCCCCCAGTATGAAGTTGTGCCCCCGGTAGTTCCCCTAGTAGTTCCCCCAGTATGAAGTAGTGCCCCCGGTAGTTCCCCTAGTAGTTCCCCCAGTATGGAGTAGTGCTCCCCGGTAGTTCCCCTAGTATGGAGTAGTGCCCCCGGTAGTTCCCCTAGTAGTTCCCCCAGTATGAAGTAGTGCCCCCGGTAGTTCCCCCAGTATGAAGTAGTGCCCCCTGGTAGTTCCCCCAGTAGTTCCCCCAGTATGGAGTAGTGCCCCCTAGTAGTTCCCCCAGTATGGAGTAGTGCCCCCTAGTAGTTCCCCCAGTATGAAGTAGTGCCCCCGGTAGTTCCCCCAGTGTGGTAGTTCCCCCAGTATGGTAGTTCCCCCAGTATGGGAGTAGATCCCCCAGTATGGAGTAGTACCCCCAGTATGGAGTAGTACCCCCAGTATGTTTGTCATTGTAATATGGTAGGCCTAATTCTGATCGGCTGTTCTCTTGTTTTCTGTCTCCCTAGTGTTGGCAGAGCATCCGGACATGAGGCAGATCATGGCCGACGTAGCCAGGGAAAGACTACAGAAGATAATTGAGAGCAGTGCCAAGAAGGACGGGTACCAGACCGCCGATGACGAAAACGATGAGTCCAATTAAAACCCAGATGAACCTAGTCCAAAATAGTCCAAAAGCTTGGTTGAACGCAAGAATCCAAAACTTGAGTTAGTATAACTTAATATTTGACGACTCCAAACAAAGAACAGACAATTATATTGTTCTTTCCAAAGAAACAAGGCACTGAAATAAGAACACAGTTACAAATGAATTAATTCCAATATTATTTCTTTATTGGAGAAAAAAAATCACAATATTTATGTACAATTGACATGCCAAGATCTGATGAATGTTTTTATGTTTTATGCCCTATAATTGGAGAAAAATCTCGACAAAAAATATTCTGTTCTGTAAATGAAGAATTTGATGTGCTCTAGCCATGACACGTCCCTCGATAAGTTTTTCAGATTGCGACTGACTTGATTTCATCGAAATGACACTTTTTGCTTTCCAACCCCCCTGTTTTCTGAAGGCTAAATCAGCCCTAACTGTTCGCCTGCACAGAGCCAAACAGTTGCTATCCTCTGACAATGGTTTCTTCTCTCAAATTGTTCATGTAATCCGATTAACATCAAACCAATCTGTATTCCACTGTACTTAACCACAAAACCACAAAGCATTACCTTGAAGTTTGTAAGTCTAGCATTCCGTACCAAATGCTCGTTTTATGAATATGGAATCAAGTATAAGCTTCACCTTATGCTAAATACTTAGAGAAAAAAGTACTTACTAGAAGTATTTACTTGGAAGCACCTGCTAGTTTTTATGAATACGAGCCAATGTTTGGTATGATTTTGCTATTGATGTATTGGTGTTCAGTAGATGAAACAGTTAATTATTTCTGATTTAGTCTTGTAAAGGTCACTTTATTTGTTAAAGGCAAACTACAAGTGCATATTTTAAAGGCATATTATCAACTGACATGTAAATCAAAGCTATTTGAGACACTGAAGTGAATTTCCAGATGAACAAATTCATTTTAATTCATATCAACTGCATAAACATCAAACAAGACCACTGTTGGTTTCAAATGTTAAAATGCATACTTTTTGGCATCAAAGTTTGGACGGAATAGTGTAAAAGATAGAGAAACAGTGCAACGAATGTCAAAAATGGTCAAATGTGACAGTATATCACACAGTATGTTTAGAAAACTGTACAAATTAATGGCTGGAAGTCATTTGTTCTTCCCTGCTGCTGAAAGGGTATTGGTATTGGCATGTAGGTACCGTACATATAGCTATATTAAAATTACTAGAGCGTTAGATCTGCGTTCTCCGTGCGTAGACGCTTTGAAGCCGTCCTGGGCGCAGTCATTTTGAATTTCAGTGCGTATCTATGGAACAAGAACACTTTGACTGGAATGCCTTTCGAAGAGTGTACTCTATATACAACGCGCAAGTACGTGCAAACGGTACTGGTAGCGCGTCTTGATGATGCTTGCAATCATTGCGTGCCTGAAGTGCAGCATGTGTGTGAGCGCTGTGCAGAATTTACCGAAGGTGCGTCAGATTTTGGGCGTATTGGGCTTCGATAACGCACCTGTATAGAACACAAACGCAGATATGCACAAAGACGTACAAAATTGAGTGTTTTCCATAGGTTTGTGCACAAACATGGATGCGCCCAGCAGGCATCACTCTGTACATAGAGCTAGTGCTCTAGTAATTTTAACATAGCTCTATGTTACCTTATGAACCAGCAGCCCTACAAATATACCATCTCATATCATATAATTATGATAAATCCTAATTGATTGATACAAACAACAGTGTGAATTGACAAAGCGTGCACGAGTGCATTACCTGTATCATCAATACATGATGATGGATGGTAGTGGTACATTTACTTTTTGAAAGACAACATCCAAAATATCCTGACTTCATAACTACAATCCTTGAAAATCAAATTGTGATCAATTAGCACACCATCAATTAAAAGTACCACATTTGCGTGTCTAAATTCAGTACCACATTCTTTAAGAAAATTTCGGCTTACAATTCGAGGACAGAGTTCTACTGACGGACATCTTACTTTGACACCCCGTGCACAAACCCCATGGGACTGTACAGATGCCCATAAATGATATGGCTGCCACTGCATTCAAAGTGTATAATTTTAGGTCAAAACCACCCTGTAAAACTCACTTTTCAGATATGCTACCCTGATTTTACACAGCTGAGACTGAAGTTCATCATAACTTGTATCGATCCAGTTGAAGGTACTATCATACTTTGGTAGCATACAGAAACAAAAATCTGCACAGATTTACCTATAACTATTACAGGGTATAAAGATGGTGATGGTAGAAACATACCGGTAAAATTTTTCTCCCTGAAATGGTGTATTTATCCAGAAAAGAGTAAAATCAACGACCAAACAAATGTCATCCCTGAGATCAAACTTCTGCATGTGAATAGATTTGAAAATACCCTGAGCGTTTTTCAATGTTTTCTCAAAAAGTGGGAACCGTATGGGACTGAAATTTTCACAGATGACTGTTGCTGTATCCTTTTGAATATTTTTGCCCATGAATCTGTATTTCTTCAACAAAAACCAAAGTATGATATTACCTTCATCTCTTAAGGATATAACGCCTTTTCCATAATGTCTGTCAGTGGAATTCTTAAAAAAAAAAACTCCCCTTGTCATAAATCAAACTCATATAATAATATTATCCCTGTGTTTCATATTTACATTGTCAACTTTTAAAATATCAAATGTGATTGATAGAATACCAAAAAACATAAAAAATACTGAAAACACATGTGAAAATATAAATATTTACATAACAACAAAATGTACAAGATAATTCTCTATTTGAATAGAAGGATGACCAGTAATTAAGGAAGGCTTAGCGTCATTAGACTATAGAGTTAAATAAAAAAAAGTAGAGTGCGCGCGCACTCTGCGCACGACACACTCAACCATGGCCAGCGCCATTGCCTATGAAAACCAAACAAGGGCAAATGCGCGCCTCCCGTTTCAAATTGTGCGTACATATTCTTACCCCGGTTCGTGCGCGCAGCACTGTGCATAAAATACGGGACGTTCCCTACAATACATCGCCAATTGCGTCACGCACAGTGCGCGCAGTTCATAGGAGTAACATCAGTGTATGTTATTTTGACTCTACTGTGCCTGCGAAGTTACACCAGGAAAGATGGCGGCTGCACGTCCACGCCGGAGTGCAGACAACTCGCACATTGAATACGAAGCGCGCAATTTAGTTTTTTATTTAACTCTATGAATTTTTAGACAGACTTATACATTCTGTCATATATGAATACAGTGGAACGCTGCTATATAACAAACATAGCGGGATCCACAGAAATTGTTTGTTAACCCCTTCTGCCCTGGGAAGCATCTTATGCAGTTTGCCTCATAACGTGAGAATATTCACGATTGCTTTGTTATTCCATTGAAATACATTGAATGGGGGTAAAATGTCTGCGACAAGAGGTTCAATGACCCTTTATTGTCCCAAACAATTTGCTCAATGTGGTATATTTACCCCCTTGATTTGCATTTGAATAGATCAGCATTCTTTAGCAGAGCGCAATCTGTGAGCCCTGGGGCCGATTTCATAAAGCTCTGGGAGGCGTCGCAACTTGATTTGCGATGCGTCCTAGTTGCAACGCGTCGCATAAATGCAGTGAGTCCATAGAGAAAGGATGCATCTTAACTCTGCGACGCGTCGTAAAATTGATGAAATCGGCCCCTGAACACAGATGCAGTGACACCGATCATATCTGCCTGGAATTTGGGTGTCCAAGCAATGAAGCTTCAACTTGGCAGTTTTGACAAGCATTATTTGAAGGTTTATTTTATGTGCAAGAAATCTTACATTTGAAGACTGGATCAAAATATCGGTGGTTTGATGGATTGGTTTCCATGGTAACGACACGAGGAAGGAATGTTAAGTCTCTGGGACGGATAAGCTGTTAATTAGGCACTTCAAGCCCCCCCCCCCCCCCTCTCCCCTAAAACCCCGCACCTCACCATGCTACGTCTTCTCTTGTCTTGCCCCTATGACCCTTGTCCTGAATCTCTGGGCGGAGCTAGGCCGTCCTAGAGGTGGCCTTGTAGAGGGAGGTGGTGATGGTCGTAGATTAGGTGGGATGGGTGAAGATTGGTCACCGGATGCCGCGCTACGAGGGCCGCTGTGTGTTGGGGACCCACTCTGTGCTGGACCACTTCTCTTCGTAGTCTGTTTGCGTACAAGAAAATAAAACAGAATTTCAGTTTTCAACCAGAATGATAATAAAAATATTATAATTTTTATTTTGGAGGCTAATCATCCTTACTCGCAGCTGGAGTGCTGAATTGCAAAGGATGCGGTTACAACGTGATCGAGTTGCTGGCATTCATGGGCGCCCTTGCCTGCCAGCCCCATCAACCAATAATTACGGAGCACAGCCTGAGATCAAAAGTGATTGATTTTTGTGGAGGGAGGAAAACCAGAGAACCCAGAGAAAAACCCTCATAGCATAGGAGAGAACCAACGCACAACTCTACTCACATATGACCCAAGCGAGGATGTTGGCGGTGTCCCTAATAGTCAATTATCTTTGTTCGTTTGGCAGACAGAAGCCATGAAACCACGCACATACCGCCATATCCCAAGGATCATTTTATCGATACTCGCAGCAATGCTGCTACCTGAGAAACAGTACATGGCGGATCACTCAAAGAGGATGCGGCTTTTTAATAATCAATATAATCATCAAATAACCACAAGGAAAACTGACTGACTGAGGTTTTGTGTTTCACAAATTAAAGAAGGGCACCGTGATGGTGATTAGGTCTAATTACCTGAGTCTCTGTCCTGGTCTTGACGCTTGACGAAGCAGCTTTCTCTTGCTGTTTGAGTCCACCATTGGTACGTACAGTCCGGTTCACTCTGACGGCACTTGCAGTAGGTCGGCCTTTCCTTGCTGGCTGGGGTACCTTGAAGGGACCCTGTCTCACTCCGTTACTTGCAGAGGGTGGTGGGGATGGACGGAGCTTGATGGGGCTTTTACTCGAAGGCACTAATGGGCTTGAAAGTTTCCTGCAGAATGACATAAACCACAGAAATGATTAAGTTACCAAGGTGATTTGACACTGATAACCAATAGTAGGCTGTCAGTAATTACAGAATTATTTGAGGAATGTATCAAAAGAGAGCCATAACCATGGACAAAAAATGATATACACATACTTCATGCTTAAAGGGAAGACAAACCGGGTGCTCGAATGGGGCTAAAAAGGTTGTCAAAAGTCTGTTCACTATATTCCTAAAAAGGAGGATTACTTTCCTCCTTTTTCAATCGTAGGGCTTCGTGAAATCGACCCCAGGCTTATGACTGCATATTCTGAGCCTCGATTCAAGGTATCAAGGGAGAGAAACTTAAATACTACTCAGGGTCATCCATTGGAATGCCTGGCCAGGCCTTCAGGCCTGAAATCCTCCTCCTATCACCTTTGAACTTCAATACAACAGAGCTTGCTTACAATCAATACAGCCTGATGTCTAGATACTGTCCATGATCAATGTAGACTCAATCTGTCAATAGCGCTGCGCACCTGCACTAAAAATAGCACCGAACCTCAGACAAACATTGCAACCGGCCATGCAAACGTGTGGTGAGTGGGGTGTGTGTGCGTGTGCATGCATCGTGTGACGTCATTAGTGCGGAACGCTATTAAGTCAGTAACGACAATGATCCAGGACAAAGCAGGGGCTTGAAGTTGACAGTTCAAGGCTAGGGATTAAAGAAGCCTAAGAGCCGATGCTTGGCTTTTCAGTGGCTGGGCCCAACCAAAGAGGAGATTGTGATAACTGTGGACTTACTTGGGAGAGGTTGGTAAGCCTGATGTCTTTGGCCTGACAGAGTTGATAATGTTGATGGTACTCATGGACGATGTCTCCTCAAGTTGTTTCTCCAACAAACTCTTCTCTGCTCGTAATTCTACCAGGAAAATAACAATCATAAAGCCATTAACCACCAACGTCTGAGTCTAAAGGATATTGAATCTACTTCCTTTGGTTATAATTTGATATCACTTGACCCTATGTTGTGGTACCTTGTGGTACCTATTAATAGGAGATACTATTCTTGATCCAAAGCTATTAAAGTCATTGAAAAGTGAACAAAGAAAAATTTACTGAAGCGGGATTCGAACCAGCGTCCTCCTGAATACCGCATAGGCACTCTACCAACTGAGCAATCCAGCCCTTTCTTTGTTCTATTTTCAATGACTTTAAATTTAGTCAGTTTCCCTTTTGGTTATTTGATGATGATATTAATTAAAAAAGCTGTATCCTCTTTGAGTGATCCCCCATGTACCGTTCCCAGGTTGCAGCATTGCTGCGTGTATCATTGAAACGATCCCTGGGGTATGGCGGTGTGTGCATGGTTTCATGGCTTCTGACTGCCAAACGAACAAAGATAATTGACTATTGGGGACACCACCAATGTAGGGCTTCAGAATCCCGATTCAAAATCCTGCTTCAGTAAATTTTTCTTTTTCAAACGGTTAAATTTTGTTTGATCAGTTTAGCATGAAGGGATGTGAACTCCTGTCCTTACCGACTGACAGCCAAGTAGTCTTACCTTGAATAGAGGGTTCCAGTGGGTGATTGCTCATTCTAGATGAAGCTCTGTAATCAGATTCTTCTTCTAGACATCCTTGTAAGAAGTTGATATCATGTAGAAGCTGACTGACTTCATCTTCCAGTGCACTCCTACACATACAACAACGAATCCCTGCCATCTGTTAGCTCACAACCTTACTCTAGTCAAATTTGTCTTAGCTCATTCCCATACTGATTCAAATCTGTACACTGGGCTTTCTTTTCTTTAAAGGTAAGTACAGGATTGGTAAAATACCCGAAAAGAAATGTTCACAGATTTACATATAACTTTCAGGATATGAAGATGGTGATGGTAGAAACATACCGTTAAAATATTTCCGCCTGAAATGGTGTTTTTATCCAGAAATTAGTCAAATAAAGACTGAAAACAGTTTAAATCTCGGGGTAAGATCAAAACCATTCTTCATGTTTTAACATACCCAAACAGAAATGTTCACAGATTTAGGTATAACTTTCAGGATATGAAGATGGTACTGGTAGAAACATACTGTTAAAATATTACCATATTTATTCAGACATTAGTAAAACAACGACCGAAAAAAATTTGTTCTCGGGGTGAGAATGGTTTTGATCTTACACAAGATCAAAACTGTTTTCTGTCTCTGTTTTACTAATTTCTGGATAAATACACCATTTCAGGCAGAAATATTTCAAAAGTATCTTTGTACCAGCACCATCTTCATACCCTGAAAGTTATAAGGTAAATCTGTGAACATTTCTGTTTGGTTATGCTACCAATCCTGTACTGTACCTTTAAACTTTCTCTCCCTAAATCACTGGGAAGAGGCAATAATAATACGTAAAGCATTTTTAAAGGGAAGAGCATGATTAGAATGACTGGTTCTGACTGTTACCTTAACTCCTGGATGACTTCATCAATGTGTAGCACAGTCAGCTGGTCTTTTACTGATTCTACTTGATCACTGATTGTAGACGTTGCTGATAATCTACAAGCATAACATAATTTCATGCCATCATTTTATTGCACAGTGGTTGTGAGCATTTAGCCGAAATTCATACAAGCCTGTTAAGCCTACTTGGCAACTACCTGGGCCCAATTTCATGGAATCCGTTACGGCCTATTTTTGTGCTTACGGGCACTGCTATGTGTGAAATCTATTTCATGGAATCTGTAGCTAGCAAGACTTTCGGCCACTTAATCGGTTTATAGTGAAGAATGTATGGGCTAACTTTGATTTTTTTCTGCTTGTGTGCTGCCATGTGCATTCTGCAGAAAATCCTTGCTTAGCGTACAAAAAAAGAAAACACTTCCGTGAAATACGCTAACCATTTTTGTATTTAGGGCAACGAACAATTATTGGCCCAGGGCTCTACAGATCTGTTCTTCAAAATTCTGCCATACTTTATACTCGGCAATGAATTTTCAAAGAATGTGGATGAATACGGACAACCGTATTCAGTTTTCTTATTACAAAATAAGAAAACTGCAGGGTACTGGGCTGTCCTAAGGTATAATGAAAACATTACAGGGAAATATTGCCCTCTGGGATGCATGCATGACAAGGAATGAGGGATTATCATGACTTACTCATCCCCGTCACTAGAGGGCGTTATCCTCATGGGCGTCTCTCGTCCATCCCGTGAACTGAACGCCGTGGAGGGTCTCTTCAAGCTGGCCGGAGTGTCACAATCTATTGACAAGTGAAGAGAAAATGAATAAGACTTGAAGCTATGCATGGTGGAAGCACTCAAAGAAGGTAGGTTTGCGGTGACACCATGTAATCTCTTCTGTGAGAGTGTGTGGTTCTGAGAAGAACCGGTGGTATTATTACGACGTTCCGAACAGTGTGCTCTGTACGTCTTCAGTCACTCTCCTAAGGACGAACAGAGCACACTGTTCAGAACGTCGAGATAATACCCTAGACTGCCATTCTAGGGTGGGGACCCTACAGCCACTCAAGACGATGCTCCTCATTGTCCTAGCATTACATCATCGTCTCCCGAGGTAAACGGCTGCCGAAGAGCTGAAGAACAGAAGTAGCAAGAAAGGTCTAGAGGCATGCTCTATCACAAGGAGTCAAGAGGGCAGAGTCTACCAGGATCGACCAGCAGGCCATCAAGAGGACCAGGTGGAACACCAGGGCAGCCTCAACTGCTCTCCTTCATCTGTGCCACCTGTATTCTAGAGTGGGACTCTACAGCCACGCAAGACGGTGCTCTTCATCATCCTAGTGTTACACCATCGTCTTCTATGACGAACGACTAATGACGACGATTATTAAGATGGGTCATCAAGCCCATATTACGTTTAACTGTAATACAGTGCCTGGAATATACAGTAAAGTGTCCCTCGACATCATACCATATGAGAAAGGATTTTGGTTGATTTGGTATGTACTACAGTCAGAGTGGATGCATATGTACCTCTTGGGCTGTCATTCATTGCATAGTCCAGGACTTCACTGTTTTGCCTTGATAGACTGAGGCCTGAATCCCTGCAATGAAAGCAAAGGTACATTAAAGGTAGTATGATATTTTGGTAAGACACCAAAACAGAAATGTTCACAGATTTATGTATAACTTACAAGGTATGAAGATGGTGCTGGTAGAAACATACCGTTATAATTTTTCTGCCTGAAATAGTGTATTTATTCTGAATTTATCCAGAAATTAGTAAAAACAACAACCAAAAATCTTTTTGATCTTTTAAAAGATAAAATATAAAAGAGAAAAGACTAAAAAAATACTGTGGCCGTTTTTCACTGTTTTCTCAAAAAGTGGGCACCGTATGGGACTGAAATTTTCACAGAAGACTTTTACTGTAATGTATCCTCCTTGATATTTTTGCGCATAAATCTGTATTTCTTTGACAAAAACCAAAGTATGATATCATCTTTAAAGGTCATTTCAATGCAGATTCATGCGAAAAATATCAAGAAAGATAAAGTCAGTGTCAGAACCAGAGCCTGAGCCTCCATTTCGAAAAGGAATATAGTATACAATGCTAGTAAAAGAAGATAGATATGCAAACAAACAAACAAACAAACAAACACCCCATCACGCCGACAGACAAACAGACCAAACTATACCATACTATCTTTCTATTTCACCGTACTGACCTTCCTTCATCTTTGGCTCGTTCTTTCAGACTTTCCACCAGGATTCTAATTTGGCCTTTCAAGCTTTTCCTGAGTAGCGGTGGTTCTGGTAGTGCACTGACACGACGCACAGATGTCTCTGTATCATGCCGATAATCCTGCCATATATCCAGCAATGCTTCAACCTGACATGCATGGTGTTTGAAAGTCAAAATTGATTAATAGGAGATAGGATTAATAAACTGAGATGTGAGATATAATGACCCTCAGACTTGCGAGTTGTACAAGTAATAAAACTGCTGTAAACTGCTCATCAGCCAAAATAATGACCTGAAATTACCTGACGTATTTCGATCCTAGCAGGATCTTTATCAAAGGCTGAAACAGACTCACAGGTCTTCTTGTAAGTTGTGAGGTTTGAAATGGATTAGAATTAAATCTACAAATTGATAAGTAACTGAGCATTGAAAATTACTTTTTATTTTGATGCTACAATGGAACGCCACTACATGATTAAGAAACATTGTTTTACCGAACATTGGGCTATACTGAACATCATCATTGACTGCCAATTTAATTATTTTAAAATGGTTATCATCAAATAACCACAAGGGAAACTGAGTTAATTTAATGTCATTAAAAGGTAAACAAAGACAAATTGACTGGAGTGGGATTCGAACTAGCGACCTTCTGAATATACAGGCGCTCTAGTACCAACTGAGCAATCCAGCCCTACGTTGGTGGTGTCCCTAATCATATTTTAGAATGGATTAAAAAAATGGAGCATCTGAGCCTGAGCCAGAGCCAGAGCCAGAGCCAGAGCCTGAGCCTGAGTCTGAGCCGATGTTTGGAAAAGGCCCCTGAATACATAGAATCAATTCCTAGCTCTACGATTCTACGTACCTCGGTGCGAAGTTCAAGACTTTGCTCTACCATGGAGTTCCCCAAGATGTCCCTTATTTCCTGCCTCTCTCCTAGATCCACATTCTCCTCAACCAGCCTCCAGAGGGATTCGGGAAGGCTGTAGGCCCCCATGGAGAATGAAGGGGTCATTGCCATAGCAACAGGGTCACGGCAGCACTAGCTGATCTTTGGGCAGTATCATACATAACCTAAGATGCTCTCATCTGGGGTATGCAGTAACATGACTATGCAATAGTTTCCAAGGACATGAAGGACAGACGGACTGCATCCATGGATGATTTGTATCTGTAAAATCAGCAAAGACAGACATTTGTAATGTTAAATGTAATTTTTCACTGCCATTAAAAAGAAGACAAAATACACGGTTGAAAAATCAAATATTGAGCAATATCAACTGCATGCTGTTGGTCTTGGCATTTATTGTGAAATTAAGAAAGTTTGGTAACAGAACAACAAATCTTCCTCATGAAAAAAGCAACCCTTCTTCTGTTAAGTATTAGAATTTCCTACGATTCGGGAACCCCCTTTTTTCCCCTAAAAATGGGCACAGAGACCTCCTATTCATGAGCACATCCCAGTGTCAGTTGGGTCAGCCATCTTGGTTTTTCAAATTGTACACTGGTACCCGGAAAAAATTAGGGAAAAAATGATCTTTTCTTTAAAAAATGTGAGTAGGCCTAGGCCTAAACCTTGTCATTATTGGAATCTCCAATTCTCCCTTGGTCCATAGCTGGCCGCATGAAACATTTTAGGATCGTTTTGGAGGTAAAATCACAGGATTTGGACTCAGGGTAGAGGCAAAATGGAGCTCTTGCCACTCAAATGCAAACAAGGTACTTGGACCCTACTATCGCCAGATCATGTCCAAATGTTAAATTAAAAGAGGCGATTTTTAGGGTCCAAGTTACTCGGACTACTCTCCGCCTAATACCTCAAAATAGAGTTTCCCCCCTTCTGAACTTGTCAAATATCACAAAATTAGGTCAATTTGGCCATGGCAGTCAGTGCAATTTTTTCCCTGATTTGTTTTCATTGCTCCAAGGTCGGTGAGTTGGAATGACATTAGTCCGCGCTGACCCAGTATCCCCCTCTAATTAGGGCCTAGGGCCTAGTAATGGCATGTCAGACGTAAACTGCCGACTCGACTCGCGATGCAAAAGTGGGCGAGATTGCGACTCATTTTCTCAGTGAAAACGGAATTCAAAATTCCAGAAACGAGGAAACTCTGATAGAACGGAAAGAAATATATACAACTTACCATTTAAGTACAGTAAAGAGCATTTGAAGGGCAACTTGAAGCTGAAATCATTAAAATGACAATAATCACTGACTAATTTTGTGTACATTGGCAACCGCCATGTTTTATTTTATATAGCGCCACCAAGTGACAGACATAGACATTGACCATGCCTAATGCATGAGTTTACGGCCGGGTAATTCCCCTTCTTTGGCTATCGAATTTTTTACGATTCAAATTATTTTCTCTAGGGCCTTTTTGAAATGGACGCTCGGGCTCCCCCTCAGGCACTATTTCGTAAATTCATTCTAAAATAACGGGTATCAATATAGAGGCTTTTGGCTGTGGTTCAGAAGTATTTTACATGCATCTGGTTTGAGAAAAAAAGCAGAGCTTCAGCTTCAATGAAAAACCACAACCAATGACTTTCAGCATTATGGACGACGGAGTCATCAGAGCCTGAGCTCGAGCCTCCGTTTCGAAAAGGCTCAATAGATATTTGATGCCTGGAACTTATTACATAGCGAGTATCCGAAAGTAGTTACCTTAAATGTGTCATACAGAAGTTTGCTCTTTTAAAGGTAATATCATACTTTGGTAAAAAAAAAATACAGATTCAGTATGTTTCAACCACCACCATTTTTCATACCCTGTAAGTTTTACATATAACAGCATTGAAGAGAAGGATTTCTCTGACAAATCGGTTCCAGATCGAACTTAAATGCATGATTGATAAGATTTTAGGTCGATACTTAAAACGGTTTTCCGTCCTTACCAATTATGTAGTGTATACTTCAAGTTATAGTCATTCGGTCTACTTTAATTGTGGTTATTCGATGATTATATTAATTACAAAGCCGTATCCTCTATTTGAGTGATCCCATGATGTACCGTTCCCAAGTTGCAGCATTGCTTGCGTGTATCATTGAAACGATCCCTGGGGTGTGGCGGTGTCCGCGTGGTTTCATGGCTTCTGACTGCCAAACGAACAAAGATAATTGACTATTGGGGTCACCACCAACCAGGCGCGGTTCTACGGGAGGGGGGGGGGGGGCTGTAGCCCCCCAAAAATGTTGTCTAGCCCCCCCAAAAAAATGCAAGTGAAAAAAAAAAGCTTGAAAATAGTGGATTTTTTCAGTTAATATTAAGCGCCAATTACATAACAAACGCGTTATGTGGGCTACATGTGTATGTTTTTCGACCCCTAATAAGACATAGCAGAAGCGAGTGTTAGAAGAACCCAAAATATTGTGTCTTCTAGCCCCCCCCACAAAAAAAAATTAATGGCTCTTTTAGCCCCCCCCCCCCAAATTTTGGCTCTAAAACCGCCGCCTGCCACCAACGTAGGGCTGGATAGCTCAGTTGGTAGAGCGCCTGTACCGGTTCCCGGTTCGAATCCCACTCCAGCCAATTTTTCTTTGTTCACTTTTCAATTAATTGTACACTGTTGACCGTCTCATGCATGAATTGCTGATTAGATAAACGTCTGTCCCTTAGGTTAAAAAAAAAAACCTGGAGAACCCGGAGACAATCCCTTGTCACAATCGCAATATCTCAGTATAGGCCTATGCCTACGCACAGTGACCCAAGGCACGGCTGAACCCGGTTCAAATTCTAGTACTTGATAGAAGGTGTTTCCCCTATTACTACTCTCTGCAAATCCCTCAAAAGGAACCATGACTTGAATGAGTTCGAGACTATCAAGTTTCATGGTCTGTCCGCGTCAAAATTATATCATTGAAGTGGGAAGAAAAACACGAAAATCCACAATTTTATTGTCCGCATAATTAGTGCCATCCAGCAATTTAATTAATATGCAAACATTATGTATAACGTATAGGCCCTACGTACTTAATTTGCCCAAAAGTAAACAAGAAGTACTTCTACTTCTACGCTTATATACTCATGCCTGTTCGAAATAAATCGTATAAACATGTCAAAAAGAGACTAAAATCAAATTGTATAGGCCTAACTGTGATGTATCTAGTTTTAATCTGAGGTCAACTGATCGAGTACTTGATATTATATGCATTGACTCCTCAAACAAAGATTGTCATCTATCTGGAGCTGGGTGTGCCCTGGTCCTTGTTTAAAGGTAGTATCATACTTTGGTAAGAAACCAAAACAGAAAATAATGCTCATAGATTATTAAAATCAAAATGCATTTAACTGAACCCTTTCAAACTATTGTCGAAATCACACGAAATAGAAAAATGCACCAAAACATTGTTCACAAATTTGTTTCCCTGTGCGCCCATTTAATTCAAATCTGGCCAATTTCATAAGAGCTACTTCAGCACCACAAAACCTTGGTAGATAAAATCAGTATGTCAGCCAAATCCCTTGTGAATGTTATGCTCAGCAAACAATTAAATGGCCGAATACAATTACAGGTAGTATCATACTTTGGTAAGAAACCAAAACAGAATTTTTCACAGATTTACGTATAACTTACTGGGTATGAAGATGGTGGTGGTAGAAACATACTGTTAAAAATTTTTCGCCTGAAATGGTGTATTTATCCAGAAATTAGTAAAACAACGACTGGAAATCTTTTTGATCTTTTAAAAGATCAAAAATAAAAGAGAAAAGACATGAGAAATACTGTGGCTGTTTTTCACTATTTTCTCAAAAAGTGGGCAACGTATGGGACTGAAATTTTCACAGATGACTGTTACTGTATCTGTCTTGCTATTTTTGCCCATGATTCTGTATTTCTTTGATAAAAACCAAAGTATGATATTAAGTCAAAAGCAGTCAACATCACGTGAAAATTTGGTTAATTGGCAATCCTGTTTAATCAAGGACGATTTTTCATGCTCGAGCATTTAAATTGTGTGCTTAAGCAGCCCTATGAAATAAATTGGCCACTGAAGCGCAAACATGATCAATGATGTACTCCATCCTTAACTTCGAAAAAATATGGCAAGGGTATATGCGTACATGCAGAGCCTAATAGCTGAAAAAGAAAGTCTGTACATGGCAACTGTACATGATTATAGCTAAGCATTTTTTATACACTATAAGTGATAAACTGCTGAAACAGTGGCCAATTTCATAGAGCTGCTTAGCACGAAAATTGGCTAAGCATAACATTTCTGTCTTAATCAAAACAGGGTTAACAACCAAAATCCACGTGTTGTGTATCACTTGTGATTGTTCTTTGGCTGTTGTTCACTGACCATGAATATCAAATGGAATTTCCAATGGTGGTTTGTTTTATTGGGCGAGACATTTTTCTGCTAAGCAAATTTGTGTGCTTAACAGTTTTATGAAATTGGCCCCTGCTCATCAAACGAAACTTAATAACCTGAAATGTTTTTTTTAAATGCTTGGAGTTAGGAGGACCTGACGTTTAAACCATCAGGATCGTTCTCAAAGGCTATAAATAGCAAGAGGACAAGAACATGCAAGTAAAGATACACATAATAATAGATGAGAGGATCAGAACAAAAGTGAGAGTGACCAGTGAAATAATTATAGTAGATGCATTATCACGACAAGTACGAGACCTATTACTATTCTAGGGGTCGATTTCACCAAACTCGTCGTAACTTAATATCAATCGTAGGACTTATGATGCATTGCAGCCCTACGTAGGATAGGCCTCCCCTACGATGGGTTATCATTCGTAACTCGGGTTACGATCGATCGTAGGGCTTCGTGAAATCGACACAGGTCTCCAGTGAAGTTATTAACCTTCTTGGTGATAATACAGCAATGACTTCTTAATACAAGCCTGTTGGTAAATCACGTCTCTGTCATTTGAGCGCGCACTTCTGATACGAGATCAGCCCGTTTTAAGGAGGGTCTAGCAAGCACTTCAAGCAGGTCGGCCACCGTAACCCTACCGTCTGTCATGGCCCACTCCTTAAGCAGGCACTCGGTAGGGTTCGTCACTTTGTCGCTGTCCAACAAAGCAACTGATTCCACATCCTTGCCCAACTCGCCTGAAGCAAAAACAAACGAAGCAAAACCGTGAGGAACCGAGCTATAACGAGCAATGACTAATTACAGACCATGATATTACTCCCGACCGGCTTATTGGGTCTCATAAAGGATTCCTTCGACCACTTTAGGTCTCCGATGAGGGCTTAGCCTACATGCACTCCAAGATATTGCTGTTTTATGACGAAGCATATTATCATAGGACCCAACGACCAACAAAGTAGATGGCAGAGGGCATTCTACTCTCTAAATGCAAACGAGTGAAAATTACCACTCTTATAGAATCAAATTGTCCCTCCAAATGACTCTTAGAAGAGTGGTGTTTTTTCACTCTTTTCACTCAAAACGATGCACACTTCACTCTAAAAGAGTGGAAGACGTACTCTAAAAAGAGTTGTCCCTCCTATGACTTCGTGTTTTTTCTCTTTTGAATTACACAAGTCCAATTATCTTGCAAGCGCTTATGTTCTAATGCTATCAAAATCCACATTTTGTCAGTGACTTTACCTGCCAGTGTTTTCCAGTTACTTGGTCCTCTCGAGTTATTGAGAACCAGACAAATCCTCTGAAAGAGATCGGGAGGCAGCTTGGTGATTGACGTGTTCCTGGTGAATGCTACTCTTCGAGGCGTACCAGAAGTATTGCTGTTCTAATTGTGACAAATAGGAACATTGGTAAGGTTTGAATCAGTGTTGTGTGACTCGATCGAGGTCGGTCTCCGAGGTCGAGGGGGAGGTCGAGGCCGAGTCACTCACGAGCAGTGACCGAGGTCCAGGCCGAGTCACTCACGAACAACCGAGGGGGAGGCCGAGTCCGACTCATGGGTCTCCGAGGGGGAGGGGAGGCCAAGTCACTCACGAACATTCGAGGGGGAGACCCATGACTCGAACTCGGCCTTGGCTTCGGAGGTTGTGGACTCGGATAGAACACTGGATAATTCCATTAACATAAACCAACATTCTTAAAATGTACTCAATTCAACTTGAAACAATCTCAACTCGCAATAAATTTAGAAAGTGAATCGAAAACTATAAAACAGGAAACTGGTACCTGAGGTTCGCCTCCGGGCATCTTCAACTCGTATCTACGCTGTCCACAAAGCATCTGGATCGATGACGCTGTGGGGAAAGGCTGATCATGTCCAGCCAGTCTCAGAATGTGGATTGGCTTGTCGTCACACTTTTCTTCACTCCCGACAGCTACTACGTTCTCGTCACAATCAATCGATTCCACTGGAGACGAACAGAGCGGACATCGAGGACCGAAAGTGAAGCTCAAGTGAGGGTAGTCCCTTGACACTATGTTCCTCACGTAGCTCACCAATACCTCTAGCAATCTGCGAGAGGGCTTCTTTGGATCGAAGGCCAAGACGGTCACAGAGAGAAGCATCTGCTGAGCGGAAGATTTCTCCAGTTGAAGTTTGAATATGAAACTAGCGCCAATACGGAAACGACATCGGTCGTTAAATATCAAAGGCTGGGCGTTCCAATTGACCTTATCCAGACAGGCACTGGTCAAGCAGCGTGTCAGCAGCCGGTAGTAAATGGTGCTAGGATCGAAGACACCAAAGTCAAAATAGAATACTTCCTCGGCACCCATCGACTCCCAAAACACCTCCGGCTCTCCGTGGTAAGGAGGCAAGACAGAAGGTACTAAGAAAGACGACGACGGACTGTTTGGGTTGATGATGGCATCTACTGGGCACATGAGATCATAGGCTTTGAGAAGACTCGTCAACAGGTCGACTAGATGAGGCATGTCCCTGTAGATGTGACGCAATAGCTCCTCTGAGATGATTCCGCTGCTTGTGTAATATCTCCACTCCTCAGCATAGCGATGTGACTGATTCGCAGGACGAGGGATTCTCACCAGTTTCCTCATGACATCCAACAGGAACTGAGGGTCTAGCACAACGTGCTGCTGCAAGGTATCGTCGTCATCTTTATAAATGATCTCTCCAGCCTCGCTGAAGAACTTTAGCATGCGCTTCAATTCGACTTCGCCTTTGATGTCGCAGGTGCTCCTTGCCAGGTTTCGGACTTCTTCCAGCTTCACAACATTCGCGGCGTTGTCCACCTCTGCCAATTTCCGTCGATTTTGGATCTGACGGTAAAAGTGCAGGTACTTTATCGGGTACTTCTCTTGCGCATATTGTGCACTCTCCACCTGCCTGAATATCTCGGCTCTCAGCTGACGGAAATCGTCGTCCAAGGGTTGCGAATTCTCAACGAGAAACAGCGGTCTGTCATCCTCCCGATTCAAAACTAGCCGGCTACAAAAGGGAACAGTTATTCTGTGGTGGAGTTTGTCCTTGAAACGCATTATGCTCTCCTCTGAGACACTTTTCTTGTGGGTCCCGACAATAATGACTACGGCATCGCGGTGGTGTGCATGGGCACAGACTGAATTCAGCCAAAACAGAAGCTTGTTCAGCTCTCCATCTCCGTCAGATACAGCGGCTTCCATGCTGAAGACGACGATGTAAAGAGCTCTATCGGGCATGAAGACGTGGTGTGCACAGTGGTACAAGGCATCACCGGCAAAGTCCCACAAACTCAGTTTTGTCTCCAGGAGTGACTGGCCCTTGATCACAGATTTCATCTGATCCCGTATGACTTTGATAGGGAAAGTCTTCTTTTCACGCCATATACGATAGGATGTGTGTAGATCAAAGAGAGGATGTGCAGTGACAGAGAGGATGTAAAATACTACGGACGTCAGACAGGCCTCTGGTACTCTCAGACTCCATCCACACATGTAAGCCAAGTACAAACCGAAAAGAAATCCTGCAGTTTTCTTGGTGACATAGCTAGCATTAAAGCCATACTTCAGAACAGACCTTCGGCCAAACATTGCTCCCCACGTTCCCCCTGTTGCCATCATCAACCCATTGAGGAAAATAAACCAGTACGGTCGATGGTTACAGTCTCCTGTGCAAAACAAATAGAACAACAGCACCAACAGGCCGTAAGACAAAACTGCCCTAGTCTTGTGTAATCGGTCATTGGCCGTAGAAAACGTGTAGGCCCAAATACCCAGAATGGCACCTACACCAAAAATTCCACTCAGCATCAAGGCGTTCCAAGACGCTCTCACACCCTGGAGAGCAGATGCCAAAGTTACGGGAGATTCAGTTGGATGGACACAAGCCGAGAATGCTACAGCAATGCCCGTCCGACAACCAAGACCACTTGCCAGTCCTACCAGAATGGTATTCACTAAGTTAAACAGAATATTCTCTGCGGTGAACATCAATGCCTTGCTGCTAAAGTTACCATCATTGACACATGTCAGATTTTCGAAAGGTTCATTGATCCGGATCATGGCTTCGAAAAGAACACAAACCAAAGACACGGAAGTCATAAAACGATAGGCGTTATTATAGTCAAGAATCCATAAGCCCACAAAAATAGAAGGCCACACAAAGGCCACGTATCCGTACTGGAAAAGTCCCAGCGTGGAAGTAACAACGGTCACCAAAATAATTTGTGATATTATCTTCAGAAGTGAAGCGGCGGATTCTAGAGGCGTTTGGTGTGGTGTGTTTTGGTGTGGTGTGTATCGATTGTTGTTGTTCACGTAGGTGTCTTGATCCTTAACTTCATCTGATGAAGTTTCACCAAGGACCGTGACTGCCGCAGCACATTCTACAATATCATCAGCTTTTGCTGTTCCTGATTCGTTCCAGTGTCGGTCCACGTCGGTGACGTGACACATGCGTGTCTCGATGCCGTGGGTAGGCTGCTCCTGACGGTCGAAGTCCCTGCCCAGAAGACGGTTCAGCAGGCTGGTCTTACCGGCCCGTGGCTCCCCTAGGATCAGTACCCTTGCTCGGTTGGTCGGCAGCTCTCCGTCTGTTTTTGCGGCTGTGTAGGCCTTCTTCAGGGAAGTATCGCTGACCAGCACGCTTAGGTTAAGACTTCTTCCGAAATCTGATAACACAGCCAGGGACTCGCTGATGGTGATGTTGTTCGCTGTTGCGTTACGTTTTCGTTGCCGGGGTGCCATGGCTAGTCACCTTACCAAGATAAGAACATTATAATGCAGTAATTACGACGGGGTCACGTGGTTGGTCAGTTCATAGGTCGAATGGTCTGTTAACCATTGGCTCGGTTGCTTGGTTGACCAACTATAATTGAACGAAATAATCAATACAAGTAATAAACTTCTGCAAACTGCTCATCAACCATAATAATGATTTGAAATAATGCTTGGGCTTGGGAGGCTCTGACGTTTCGACCCGACGGCACGATATACCACCCGCCATTACTGAGGTGTCCCCGCTTGCCTTTTGTGTGGCAACAAAAAAATCAGGGGACGTACACCCTGCAGTATAGAGTGCGGCGGAGCGTAAATTCTTTTATTGCCACATAAAAAAGGCGGGTGGGGACACCGCAATAATGGCGGATGATTTATCGCGCCATCGGATCGGTCGGCTATAGCAGGATCTTTCTCTTTTAGCTTTGAAAGATCCTGCTACGATCGAAATTTAGCATTTAAGAGAGATCCTGCTAGGATCGAAACGTCAGGCCCGCCCAACTCTTAACATGACTGAAAAATTCTTGTTTCATTTCATTTTAGCATCATATAAGTTAAAAAAAAAAACCCACAATATTATTATTACTTCTTGTCTCATAATTAAAAATGACCCGAGATAAAACAATAAAAATGCATTCATTCGATTTTCCTTGTCCAAGATTATCATGTTGCTATTTCCTCTATTATTATCGGTTGGTTAGTCCGTCAGCTGTTTGGTTCGTCAATTTGTCGGTTGGTTGACTTGACCACCTGACTAAAGGTCATTTCATAGTTCATACTTTTTGTCAAAGTTTTTGTCCAAAAAAAATGAAGATTCTCAAAGCAGATTCTCAAAGATTTCGAGAAAGATCCAGCTATCGAAATATCAGACCCTCCTGACTCCAAGCACTTGGTTTTTAATTTAGATTTATTTATTTTTTATTGTTTTTGGTTTTGTACATTAAGAGTATAGACCCGACATTTTACTCCGTAAAATCACTTCCAAGTTAATAAGTCGTCCGAAAGCAACTTTCAGGATAACAAGTCGAGTTCGATCTTTCAGGAAGTCTACTTGGGAAGATGATCAAGCTTGTCAACAGCACATAATCAGTATGTCGCTTGGGCATGATTAAGCACAATTTTAGGATAATTACAGAACAGCGTTTGCTGCTTTTTCGAATAAGCGGTGTGGCACTCGAGGAGCTCCGTACATTTCCTATAAAGGGGCAAAATAAACAAATTTGTTTGTTATTTTCATAACGTTTTATTATCTATATATGCATTGAATTCGTAATGTGATAGAGACTTTAAACAAATATCCTTGCTACAAGTTTACAATGTTCTCTGTGCTCGGTGCTCATAGAGGTATATTTCTATATGATACATCCCGCGTGCTGTAGCCTATTAAAATATAATTGATTAAAAACTTAGATAAACATCATCAAATAACTACAAGGGGATTTGGCTGTATGAATTTCAAGTCAATGAGAGGTGTTTTTTTTTGTCAAAGATGATGCAGATTCATGGGCATAAAATAATATCAAGGAAGATACAGCAACAGTCATCTGTGACATTTTCAGTTCCATACGGTGCCCACTCTTTGAGAAAACAGTGAAAAACGCCCATGGTATTTTAAAATCTTTTGACCGTTATTTTTCAGTTACATGTATCTTTAAAAGATCAAAATTGTTTTTGGTCATTGGTTTTACTCTTTTCTGGATAAATACAGCATTTCAGGCAGAAATTTTAACTGTATGTTTCTACCATCACCATCTTTATAGTAAGTTATAGGTAAATCTGCAGGCGCGGTTCTACGGGGGGCTAGGGGGGGCTGTAGCCCCCCAAAAATTTTGTCTAGCCCCCCCCCCCCCCCAAAAAAATGCAAGTGAAAAAAGAAAATTCTTGAAAATACTGGATTTTTTCAGTTATTAAGCGCCAATTACATTAAAAACGCGTTGTGTGGGCTATAATGTGCATGTTTTTCGACCCCTAATAAGACATAGCAGAAGCGAGTGTTAGAAGAACCCAAAATATTGGGTCTTCTAGCCCCCCCCCCAAAAAAATAATGGCTCTTCTAGCCCCCCCCCCCCCCCAAATTTTGACTCTAGAACCGCGCCTGTAAATCTGTGAAGATTTCTGTTTCGATATGCTACCAAAGTATGATACTTCCTTTAAATGATCAGTGAACACACATGAATACAATTTGTTATATGATACTTAGCAATGATCATTGGACGTATACCCGGAAACATGCATACCCTGGAAGAGGATATACATTCTGTCTTCCTGTTATTATTTTACACTATAGACATCAGTGGTGTACATTATTGTGATCACAAGCAAGATTGCCAAACATTATTTTCCTCTGATCTGCTTCCTTGTCGTGATGGTAAAGATTTGCTTTCGCTTAAGTTTGTGTAGACGTTGTCGTATCATTCGTTCTGTCGGCCATTCTCCTTCCTTCGTTGTCACCAATGACGGACAATAAAATAGAGGCGACATGCAACAAACCGGAATTTTGAATTCTAATTAAAGTTAATATCATACTTTGGTTTTTGTCAAAGAAATTCAGATTCATGGGCAAAAATATCAAGACAGATACAGTAAAAGTCATCTGTGAAAATTTCAGTCCCATACGGTGCCCACTTTTTGAGAAAACAGTGAAAACGGCCACATTATTTCTTAAGTCTTTTCTCTTTTATTTTTAATCTTTAAAAGATCAAAAGTAATTTTGGTCATTGGTTTTACTCTTTTCTGGATAAGTACAGCATTTCAGGCAGACAATTTTTAAAGGTATGTTTCCAATATCACCACCTTTATACACTCTATAAGTTATAGGTAAATCTGTGAAGATTTCTATTTTTGTATGCCACCAAAGTATGATACTACCTTTAAAGACCGATTTTGCGCGTTTGAGTATAGAAGGCTTGAATATAATCATCGTCTGGAGTGAACGATTAAAACAAGATATTACTTTATTTGTGTTACTAGAATACCTAGAGGTAGTATCATACTTTGGTAGCATACCGAAACAGAAATCTTCACAGATTTACTTACAACTTACATAAGATGGTGGTGGTAGAAACATACCGTTAAAATCTTTCTACCTGAAATGCTGAATTCATCCAGAAAAGAGTAAAAAAAAATGGCCAAAAACAATTTTGATCTTTTAAAGATAATGTAACTGAAAAATAACGGTCAAAAGATTTTAAAATACCATGGGCGTTTTTCACTGTTTTCTCAAAGAGTGGGCACCGTATGGAACTGAAAATGTCACAGATGACTGTTGCTGTATCTTCCTTCTTGTATATTTGCCCATGTATGAATCTGCATTTCTTTGACAAAAACCAAAGTATGGTATTACTTTTTCAAAGATTTCTTATGCCGGGAACTTTCCGCAATTATAGTAGCAATTTGAAATCGGTTCAGCCTAAAATAGAACACGGTGCTTATTACGGGTTTTTTTGAAAAGGAACTGGGTCGCATATTCCTTATACTACCACATAAACGTATTCGTCTTACAAATCACTGATAATTATATGCCAAGTGTTGCAAACGTCTGTGGTCAACAATCAACATCCATCTGCCATGCACTCACTGCAACATATTTTTTTAAAGGTACAGTACAGGATTGGTAACATGCCCAAACAGAAATGTTCACAGATTTAAGTATAACTTTCAGGCTATGAAGATGTTGCTGGTATATAGAAACATACCGTTAAAATATTTCCGCCCGAAATGCTGTATTTATCCAGAAATTAGTAAACCAAAGACCAAAAACAGTACGTTTTGATCTCGGGGTAAGATCAAAACCATTCTTTATGTTTTATAAGTAAAATTTAGTCGTTGTTCGCTATTTTTTCGTGGCTCAGATGTCCGATTGAGCTCAAATTTTCTTAGGTGTGTATATAATGTGTATGTTGGATTAGACAAAGTGTGAGTGCTGTTCTGTGACCTTTTATCATGTAATATACCTTTAGGCCTAAACGGTAAATCTGTGAATATTGTTATTCCCGAGCGGTAATACAATGAAAACTTCGACTGAAAACACAGTCAGGCAGAAATCCAGTTTTATTAATAGCAACTATCAGCAGGCAGTGTTTTCATATTGGATGTCAGTGGAAACACGTTATTTTCCTATTATCTCGAAAGTGGAACAAGAAACATGCAGTTTCCCTTGTATCTGAACTTCAACCTCAACCTGTGGGTCATAATATACCGCAGTGCATATTGCCATGTTTACTTGCATTTCACTGTTTATTACTTCATAATTTAGTATCAATGTCGAGCTTTCAAGGGCCTGACGCGTTTCGATCTTATAGCAGGATCTTTATTGAAGGCTTAAAGGTATAGTATCATACTTTGGTAAGAAACCAAAACAGAAATGTTCACAGATTTACGTATAACTTATACAGGGTATGAAGATAGTGGTGGTACAAACATACCGTTAAAATGTTTCCGCCTGAAATGGTGTATTTATCCAGAAATTAGTAAAACAACGACCGAAAATCTTTTTGATCTTTTAAAAGATCAGAAATAAAAGAGAAAAGACTGTAAATACTGTGGCTGTTTTTCACTGTTTTCTCAACAAGTGGGCACCGTATGGGACTGAAATATTCACATATGACTGTTACTGTATCAACCTTGATATTTTTGCCCACAAATCTGTATTTCTTTGATAAAAACCAAAGTATGATATTACCTTGAAGCAGCATTCTTTAACTTATCCGATAAAAATCCTGCCAGGATCCAAACGCGTATAAGGCCCTCCTCACTCCAAGCATTCAACATTTCAGGTCATTATTTTGGCCGATGTGCAGTTTGCAGCAGTTTATTAATTGTTTAGAAAATAATTAGTAGCAAATATTACCCTCGATCCTGTTTGGTTATACCTTGGAATTACAGAGTACGTGTATATTGATATATAGAAATACTTCACATCAACCATGGAGGTCTTTTCCTTCCTCCATGCATCAACTTTGTGAAGATACATGTGTACCAGATTGACTTAGCATGCATAGTAAACAAGTACATGGGTGTAGGCCTCACTAATATACACACTCCTGCCAGTTTATTATCATAAATGTAATAGCAGCATAGAGAATTGCAACTCAGTGATCCTCATCATTTATATAGTTTACGTTACAGGGGAATAGGCCTACAGACTAAAACAGACAACGTATAATCGTCACAAAACTAGGCCTATTGAATATAAACTAATTATGCCAACAAAGATCTCATAATGTCTTTGAATGGCCATAATAGCTCTGGATTCACACTTAATGGACACTGGCAGGTACAATGATAGGCCCTGATTCATACTCCATGTTTACTATTTCCAATTTTAATCATATTTTCTAGTCCTCACCTCTGCAAGATCTCAGTCTGTCTGAGAAGTAGGCCTCTCTGTCGTTTCCAGCCTTCTACACTGATATAGTGACAAGATTGGATCGTTTTATTGCCGCGAGGACAACTGCATGATTTCCGCAATAGTTAACAAAGCGAGCTAAGCCTATACTCTCATCATATGGCCTTTTCGAAACGGAGGCTTGGTCTCAGGCTCGGGCTCAAGCTCTGACATCCGTATGCTGAAAATATAGGTTGTGGTTTTTCATTGAAGCTGAAGCTCTGTTTTCCTTTTCATACTAGAGAATCTACTTCAGAACCGCAGCCAAAAGTCTCTATTTTGATGCCCTTTGTTTTAGAATGGATTCATGAAATGGAGCCGGAGCCTGAAACGTGAGCCTGAGCCTCTGTTTCGAAAACGCCCTATGAATTGGGGAAAATAAAGGTGGTTCCCCAATGTGCAGATGGGAACTTAAAGGTAGTATCATACTTTGGTAAAAAAAAAAAGAAATGTTCACAGATTTACGTATAACTCAGAGGGTATAATGATGGTGGTGGTAGAAACATACCGTTAACATTTTTCCGCCTGAAATGGTGTATTTATCCAGAAATTGGTAAAACAAGGACCGAAAATCGATTATCTTTTAAAAGATCAACGATAAAAGAGAAAAGACTTAAGAAATACTGTGGCCGTTTTTCACTGTTTTCTCAAAAAGTTGGCGTGGTTTCATGGCTTCTGACTGCCAAACGAACAAAGATAATTGGGCGATTGTGGGTTGACGGGATCCCAAAACACATTGATTTTTTTGGCTCTGAACTAACTTCTACTCCTCAAAAATGATACTTTTGACTTCCAGCAAATGTTCCTGGGTCCTTAAAAGCCTAGATTGAAGAAATTTGTTAAACATTTCAGGGTTAAAATTCAATTTTCTTACGCGCTTCTTGTAAACTTTAAAACAGGCCGTCTGATCGCGTGAGGCCATTTTGTCTGGTCTGGTTAGTCTAGTGCCCAGACCCAACATATCAAGAGTCCTCAAAATGTCAGAGTGGAAACCAGACTATTCTCGTGTGCGGCCGTCCGTGCAGCGGCGAAATGTTACAATCTTGGTTACCGTTTTTACCCCATAATTTCCCTCTAAAATCAAAGCCCTGCCCTCTTTCCAAAAAATTAACCTTGGTAATATAGAGGAGAAGACCAACAAAGTATATGTAGGTAAGTTACTTTTCAAAAAGAAGTTTCCTTTCCTTTATAGTTTTAGGACCCGTAAAGCTACAATCCCCGATAATTGACTCACAATTAGGGACACCATCAACATAGGACTGGATAGCTCAGTTAGTTTAAAGAAGAGCGGCGGTACGGTATTCCGGAGGTCGCTGGTTCGAATCTCACCTCAGTAAATTTTTCTTTGTTCAATTTACAATGAATGAGTATGTGAAATTTGAAAACCTCTATAAGCGGAGGTTTATACATACACAGGACACAAAGCCATCTTTGCGGCCAGAATGCGATTTTAAGAACAAAAAGTCACACATTTTCCTAATAGTCCTGCAAACCACACTCAGTAATAAACTCGATATCCAGCAATATTTATGCAAACATTACGTACTTTATTGGCCTCATAATAAACAATAAGTACATGTAGTGTATGAATCCCTGCATGATACAAACATGTCTAAAAGAGACTAACATCATTGCATAACTGTGTATACCAAATAACTAGTGGTACATGTAGTTAGGAGCTGTAACTCTGTCTGTCATGACTGTGACATCGAGTTAGTGTTAGGTGTTTTCAGTTAAAGGTTATATCATACTTTGGTTTTTGTCAAAGAAATACAGATTCATGGGCAAAACTATCAAGGAAGAAACAGTAACAATCATCTGTGAAAATTTCAGTCCCATATTGTGCCCACTTTTTGAGAAAACAGTGAAAAACGGCCACAGTATTTCTTAAGTCTTTTCTCTTTTATTTTTGATCTTTTAAAAGATCAAAAAGATTTTCGGTCGTTGTTTTACTAATTTCTGGATAAATACACCATTTCAGGCAGGAAAATTGTAATGTTATGTTTCTACCACCACCATCTTTATACCCTTTAAGTTATACGTAAATCTGTTTATAACATTTCTGTTTCGGTTTCTTACCGAAGTATGATACTACCTTTAAGAGTGCTGTATTAAACCCTTATGGTAACTACTAAACTTGGGATTAAACAAATGTTATTAGGTATAGAGACATATCATGTACTGTCATGTGAACATCGGACTGCTCTGATTTAGACACTTTGGCTTGGTCTTCTCATTTAAACGTCTAACTAATAATTATCTACTTGATGCTCAATGATATTAATAATAAAATGCACCATCACAACAAATAATGGTTTTCAATCCTGTATGCTATTTCTGCTAAAATTAATTGCATTGAAAATTCTTCAGATAGGTACTTGTCAATAGGGCTAATTTCATAGAGCTGCTTAAGCACAAAATTTGCTTATAATGATGAAAAGTCTTCCTCGATCAAACAGGATTACCAACCAAATTTTCATGTGATGTTTACTGCTTTTGACTTGTATTCGGTCATTGTCTGCTGAGCATAACATTCACAAGGCGTTTTGGCTGGCATTCTGATTTTATTTATTCATATTTTTGGTTCTTAAAGGTTACCTGTAATAGGGATGAAAGTGCTTTCAGATGATTGTTTAATGCATAATTAACGACTATATAAATTTTAATTTTTATGTAAGTGCTTCATTTTGGCCCCAAAGTTAAAAAATCCGTACATGTATGCCCCACCTCCCAAAAAATCCCCCTCGGAACTGATCCACGCAACAATGCGTGTGGCGTCATCGGCAGAACAAGTAGGCTCACACCGCAGTAGCTCTTGCTGGCTCGTGCACATTGTATGTAGGATTTTGCTCTTCGATTTGAACAAAAACGTGGGGTCAGCAGTTTTGGGACTTTCTGCCGGTGATGTAGCAAGGTTTTTTTCATCGCGAAAAGTCAGGTTCCAAATTATGGGTGTAAAAAACCTCCTTTTTCACTTACAATATTTTTTTAGCGCAAACACTAATAGACACGTTGACTTTTATGACAATACAGATGTATTTAACTTCATATGAGTTTTTATTTCAGGTTCCCTTTAAGCAAATTCTGATGCTTAAGCAGGCAGCTCTATGAAATTAGCCCCAGATCCACGTTAAATAGAGAACCAATCGTGACTTGAGAACCATTTTCAGTCATCATCATTATTCAAACTGTTTTGAGTCTGTAAATATTAATTTGGAGAGCACACTGTAGTTAATTCAGGATATTGCATTGAAATCCCATTAATAAACCAAATCTAAATTCATCTTTATAAGATAATTTCAAACAGTACAAACTTAAGTACAATGTCCTTTGGCTACGCAAGTTACTTTAATAAATCATGCACTTAAATTATCATTTTTCATTCGAAAATAATCATTTCTTTAAAAAAAAGAAAAAGAAAAAAGCCTTTTTAAGTACTTTCTATAGTTTATATTAAAACATATTCTATTGATTTTTTACATGATTTGATGGAAATCTTTTTGTCTTTGACTAAGAAAAACTTAGAATGTCTAGCAACAGTAACTATAACGACCTCGTTCTCAGGGGGTTTTGTGCTCGGCGGAAGCCAGAGTTTACTCACAGTTGATTGTGCATAGCTTTTTGTTGGTTAAACTGAGACGTACGTCGTACGCCACTACACTGCTTCAGCAAAGCCGACGCGATTGTTCCCAAAGTCAAACTCGGAGTAATAGCGACCGAGAAAGACGTCGCCTAGAATCCAGAGTGGACCCAACGGAGGAGGAATGTCCATCGGACTGAAGGCACTTAGACAGATAGTTGTTCCTGAGACCTCTTGCTATTTAGAGGGAGGTGTGGGGATAAGTTACAGAAAGAGAGAAACAAACATTGCCATTAGATAAAGACTTAAAGGTAGTAAGAGACCAAAACAGAAATGTTCACAGATTTACGTATAAATTTCAGGGTATGAAGATGACGCTGGTAGAAACCTACCGTTAAAATTTGTCTGCCTGAAATGGTGTATTTATCCAGTAATTAGTAAAACAACGACTGAAAATCTGTTTGATCTTTTAAAAGATCAAAAATAAAAGAGAAAAGCCTTAAGAAATACCATGGCATTTTTTCACAATTTTCTCAAAAAGTGGGCACCGTATGGGACTGAAATTTTCACAGATGACTGTGACTGTATCTTCCTTGAATTTTTTGCCCATGAACCTGTACGTCTTTGACAAAAACCAAAGTATGATACTACCTTAAATAGTGGTCCGTGAGAGGGGAGGAATATTCAGCTGATTGATTCAGACATCCAAACTGATTAAAGGTATACATCATACTTTGGTTTTTGTCACAGAAACGCAGATTCATGGGCAAAGATATCAAGGAAGATAGAGTAACAGTCATCTGTGAAAATTTCAGTCCCTTACGGTGCCCACTTTTTGAGAAAACAGTGAAAAACGGCCACAGTATTTCTTGTGTTTTTTCTCTTTTATTTTTGATCTGTGTTCTATGGCTGTCAGCCATGCTTTGGTTAGTTTGTCAGAGGAGAAAGAGAAACAAATATTTTGTGAATCTTACCGGCAGGACATATTCTTTCCAGGACAAAGGCATATTGGTCTGGGAAATGACAAAGACTACATCGGGAAGCTGGGAGATCTTGTTGCAGTCAAAGACGTACTGGAAGGAAACACATTGGCAACGATTACAATCATTTCTAAACAACAGGGTTTGTGTCAAGTATGATGTCAAGTAATAACCAGATAACAATAATATAGAGTTATGTATGGTGCATTGGAAACCCGATTCCTACATTATTATTATCCCAGGAGCCAATTTCATAGAGCTGCTTAAGAACAAAATTTGCCTTAGCATAAAAAGTCTTCCTGGATCAAACATGATTACAAACCAAATTTCCATGTGATGTTTACTGCTTTTGACTTGAATTTGGCAATAAAATTTCCAAGGAATTTTGCCTGGCATACTGATTTTATTTACCAAGGTTTTTGGTGCTTAAGCAACTCTATGACATTAGCCCCCTGGTCACTGGGCTTCATTGACCTTCATGAAACCATCTCAACTCCATGGGGAGTAAGTATAGGCTGTAAGACACACAAAGGCTAATCAAGCACAAAGCCATCTCTACCATCACAGGTACCCAATTACACCTGGGTGAGGAGGAGCAATATGTGACAAAGCATCTTGCCCAAGGACGCAAGCACCACTAGCCCATGGCTGGATTCGAACCCACAATTTGAAGATTGACCACGAGATCTTGGGTTTACGACACACCAGACCACTAGGCCACGGCACCCCATATAAAATGGTAAAACAGAATTTTAACAGCACATTTTACAATACCCTTTTGGCAGTTACTAACCCTAACCCTCTGGACATATCGCACAGGGCAAGTGCTGCTTACCACACAGTACCACAGTCTCCATAGGGGGAACGGATCATAAACCATGGATTACAACAAAAAACAACAATTGGCGTACTGTGGTATGCAGGATACCACGCTTACTACAGGAAAACCATAAGGGGTCAATTGTGGTATGCAGTTGGGTTAGGGTTAAAGCAGAAGTTGGTGCTGATGTATTCTTTACCTGGCCGATGTCTTGGTCAAAGTGTGCCCCAAGGTGATTATTCAGGGCAGTACAGTCGTCGGTTGGGCAGGTTATTAGCGAGGTACCAGTATCAGCGATGGCTTCACATCCTGCCTCACACACAGACTGGCCTTCAACGGTAACCCTGAAACCAAAACAAAAAACCAAAAACATCACGAAGGAGAAAAAGGCTTCAGGCTAGGCTTGGGATGTATTTTGCTAATTGTTTGTGTCCTATTAAATGAAATGAAGGGCTTGAGATACATGGCGAAGCTGGAGCCTTTCTTCAGCTTCATCATGTGGCACCAATTCCTTCGTTTCGTTTGGTGGGCCTCAAATGGTGGTAGCGAAATATGTCCCAAGCCTAGCCTCAAGCATGGTTTTAATAAATCACAATCTCTGCAAACTTTTCACGTCAAAGGTCCTTTTGCATCAAGCTCATGATAAAAGAACAGGGTCTTGTTTCATGGTTCTGCTTGCCACACAAATCTGCGCTTAAGATTTTCATTCTCAACAGGGTTCCTACGCAAGCTGAGGAAGCACTGAGAAATCCGTACTTAAATGTACAATACATGATTGGTAAAGGTCACAGAACAGCACCCGCACTTTGTCTGATCCAACACGCACATAAAATATCGAACATATACTCAATTTTTCTTATGAAACATAAAGAATGTTTTTTATCTTACCCCAAGATTAAAACTGTTTTCAGTCTTTGTTTTACTAATTTCTGGATAAACACACCATTTCGGGGGAAATATTTTAATGGCATTTTTCTACCAGCACCATCTTCATACCCTGAAAGTTATACGTAAATCTGAATCTGTAAACATCTCTGTTTTGGTATGTTACCAATCTGTATTGTACCTTAAAGTGAACTGTGCACGAGCACAACTGAAAATTCCTAGCTTATCCACGAAAGAGAATCTCGTAAAAACAGAATTTCCCGCTTGCATAAGTGCAGATTCTAAAGTTACAGTAACCGGAGCCATGAAACGGGACCAAGATACAATGTTACAGAGGTGAAACCCAAACATAGCCTGGAGGGACACTCTTTTCTTCTTTGAAATGATTATCATATAATTAGTGTATGTTAGTGGGCGTTTATGAAACCTCCGCCTCAGGCTCCAGCTCTGTAATCCATAAGCTGAAAATATAGGTTGTGGTTTGTCATTGAAACCGAAGTTCAGTTTTCCTTTTCAAACCAGAGAATCTACTTCACAGCCAAAACCCTCTGTTTTGATACCTGTTATTTTAGAATGGATTCACGGAATGGAGCTGGAGCTAAAGCCTGAGGCTGAGCCTGAGGCTGAGGCTGAGGCTGAGCCTCAGTTTCGTAAACCCCCAATGTATGTTCCTTGAAGACTGTCATACGAAGCATGATTGTCGAGCATGGCTTTCTTACCCATCCACAGCAAACTCCCAGTAGCCTTGCTTAGTGATGGAGGTGTAGGTGAATCCGCCCCGGTAGTACTTAGGGTCTGACCCGCCAAGAATCAACTCCCCACCTTTACTGTCATTGGTGTTCCTTCAAAGTCAGATATCCAAAAAACAAACAAATACTGGAGGATTAGTTCAATCAATTGGGCTCCGCACTCGAGCTATTTATAGAATACGCCCTTTATATCGACAGCTTAAGTTACCCGGATGTTCAGACAAACTTCGCAATGTTTACGTGAAAGTTAATTGGGCAACGCATTACTTGTTTGTCCGAACATTCTGAATGCGATGTCATGAGCGCAGCTGGAGCCCTATACCAATGGGAGACTTTTGGAGAGGGCTGTCAATAGAGGGCAGCAAACTTCCGGTCTCCAGAAAACTTTTGTACATGCTTTAAATATGGCGGTTGTCCAAAAACTCTCCAAAAGTTGCAAGAAAATACTGTTAACTTTACAATCAGGCCATTTACAATTAATGTTTAGATTCACATTGCCGCCCACCCTGATTTAAAAGCCTGAAAATGGAAATAATGGAAATATTTATTAATGGAAATAACATAAAAAAAGCAATCATGAATACTGGTATTCTCGTGCCGTGAGGCAAACTGCTATAGATGCTTCATGTCCCAAATGCGATTATACAAATGTTTTCTTGGTAAAATTATGAAAAATCATGTATTTGGCTGACCTATCAAGGTAGAAGGAAAAGACGGGCTTGTCAACAGCTCCCTGCAGCACCATGGTGTTGAACACAGGAAGAACTCCATCAGCAGCTATGGTGGGATATCCCATGCCTAGGATACCGTCAAAGTCCACATCAAGGAAGACTTCGCCTGGTTCGGATGTGGCCTCACCAAACGTTTGGTTCACAACTTTGACAGTTTGTACCTGATAGGGACAGGGTATTGAGGAAATGACAGAGCAGATTATCTTTTTGTCAGTAATGATACAGAAGCTTTGGAAGTTCTGTGCTGTTGTTGTTGCAGAGGAAATGTCTTCAATTGTCGTCTTCTTCTAATCATATTAATAATAATGATCTTTTTCATAAAGAGCAAATATATATATTATATAGATATTACTATTATCCATGGGGTCGATTTCATGAAGCCCTATGACCAATCATAACTCGAGTTATGAAGGATAACCCATCGTAGGGGGCCTATCCTACGTAGGGATGACAAGGCATCATATGCATAAGTTGTATGATTGATAGTAAGTTACGACAAGTTTGGTGAAATCGACCCCTGGTCTTCCGGCTACATTTACATTCCTAAAAAAATCTCAACTCCCTGGGGAGTATACAGCCCCCCCTCCCCCCGGCTGCTGTAAAGCGCACAAAGGCCAATCAATCCCACAGCCATCTCTACACACACAGGTTTCCATTTACTCCTGGGTGAAGAGGAGCAATATGTGACAAAGCATCGTGCCCAAGGACGCAAGCACCATTAACCAATGGCTGGATTCGAACCTACAATCTGTAGATTGACCACAAAATCTTGAGTACGACACACCAGACCACTTAGCCACAACATCCCACAATGCTGCAAGTAGAGTGCTGTCAATCAATGCAAGTGGAGTGCTGTGGCCTAGTGGTCTGGCGTATCGAACTCAAGATCTCGTGGTCAATCTACAGATAATGGGTTCGAATCCATGGGCTAGTGGTCCTTGCGTCCTTGGGCAAGACGCTTTATCGCATATTGCTCCTCTTCACCCAGGTGTAAATGGGTACCTGCGAGGGTAGAGATGGCTTTGTGGTTTGATTAGCCTCTGTGCGCAGTAGCTAGGGATGTATACTTTCCCCAGGGAGTTGAGATGGTTTCAGGAATGTAAATTATGGCCCAATGGCCAGGGAGAATAATAATGTGCGCCACGAGTGTCTTTGGACAGATGTGTGTGCGGAATAAATTCAGAATTATTATTATTTTTATAATGCTGAGTCATACTTACATCCACGACGTCCTTACTCAAGAAGCCAGTCATACTGCCGGTTCCATAATGTATTTCCAAGCTGGTTCCGTTGGGGTAGTAAGTACTGGATTTGGAATGGTCGTAACGAGAGTGTGCTTCTGCAGAAATACAAAAGAAATCCAGCAAAACATTTTTTCAAAGGCTTCTTGGTATTTGTCATCATCATTTAAAATCTTGTGTAACCGTTCAGGAAGCAGGATTTGTATGTTCAAAGGTTTTTTGGGATCTTTTTCACAAAGGGGTTAGAATTTGTGTTGGTGGCTTGACCAACTGCTTGAAGATCTTACCAACCAGGCCTCTAATTTAGTTACCAACAGTAGATAACCAACACACAACTCTACTCACATCTGAACCAAGCCAGAACTGAACCCAGATCATATAAGAGATTATACACTCACCACTCTTGCCACTTTGATGGTTAATCACACAGTTCACACTCAAACATGCTCAAGGCTTCATCAGCTGTTTCAAACATTATTACATACTAAATAGCTCAGCTAAGCTCACAGAGACCCTTTAAGTTCAACTGTGCTATTAGAGGCCAGGGACCAATTTCAAAGAGCTGCTTAAGCACAAAATTTGCTTAAAAGCATGAAGAGACTTAATCAAAGAGGATTGCCAAGCAATTTTTCATGTGATGATTATTGATTTTGATTTCGGCAATTGTTTGCTGAGCACAACATTCACAAGGAGTTTTGGCAGGCATACTGGTTTAATTTACCACGGTTTTTGGTGCTTAAGCAAGTTTTAGTGCTTAATTAAGACGCTCTGTGAAATTGGTCCCTGGGCTAGACAGGTTCGAATACTCACGGCAGGCCTTGTCAGACAATGGACACTTTGATGATGGAACCCAGAGGTTGGACGAGCCAGTATCAAAGATGACGAGAAACTTCTGAGGAGGAGTTCCAATGTGGATCGGTCCATAATACTCCGCCTACAGTCAAAGTAAAAAAGAATTCATCAGTTCAGTTAGTCATTTATTTCTTGGGGATGCTGCATGACAACTTTACTTCTTTACCGATCATTTAGAAAAAACAAAAACCTTTACAACTGAGGTGAGTCTATAGGATCTCAATAAGATGCATTTAGAATCGATCTGTTAACTTCCGTGTTCGAAAACGAGGCTCTCTGTGTCAGCTACTCAAACACGCTGGTGCTTGTACGTACGCAATGCACTTTTGCGGTTTGCTAGAGCAAAGCGCGCCAACTCGTACCTGAGCTGAGATTGTGATGTTTGTGTAATGCATGCAGGCGGTAATGTGTCAAGTGGCCGTAGTGTTGCGCCCGCAGTTCAGCACAGAGAGCCTCGGTTTCGATGCTGATATGCGCAGCTCAGGCGGCAATAAGATGAAATCCTACTAGGGCTGTAAGTTTATGAATAATTTTGTAACCGGTTACCCGTCTGTTTTTCGGTTACGGTTACGAATACCCTTATAAAAACGAAAACAAAGAAAAACAAAGAAATAGTAAGTTTGGGTCTTTCAGGAACTTGGTTGACAACATTCTTTTGTCACAACATTTGGCAGTGGGAGACATAGCAAAATGTCTGGCCTTTGCTTTGCATAAGCCTGCTGGTCCAATTTTCAAAAGATCATTGACTTTTTTCTTTGTGAACTCTAGAAGTGTCTATGTTTCAAAAAGAAGAGGCCATTAAAAAAGATACTTTTTGATTAACCTAACTGGGAAAATGTACCGAATACAAACTGCAGCCTTAAATCCTACCTATTTCCTGCCACAAATTACAACTGAACATAACTACGAAGAGTACTGTCTTAGTTTGTAGAAGCCAATCACATCTAGAAAAATAATGTCCTTACTCAGAGAGGTATACCGGTAGTAATGGTTACATACACCATTGATTGTTGAGCTCATGGATAGAGGTGTCAAGATCAGCCATTTAAGCCTTTTCCTGAACATTATTGGCATTGGCTCTGGCTTTGGCTCTGGCTTTAGCTCTATTTTGAACATTCGTTTCAAAATAACCAATAGCAACAGGAAGGCTTTGGGCTACGGCTTGGAAACTTGTGGATAGACATTCTGCACTAAAGATGACAATGCTATGGAGATTCGAATTCAGCATATACATTGTAAAACCCCATAACCCTAAGTCTAAGTGCTGCTTACCACACATTACAAGTGTCAACAGGCCGGGGGACTGGATCATAAACCATGCATTAACACACTAACCACACAGTGGTGTGTTGTGGTAAGTACTATGCAGGACACCGCACTTATTTTTACACAACAGGAAAAATTGTGTGTGGTTTTAAAGCTGTTAGGGTCAATACATTTCAAATTTAAGAAACAAGCCAGACCCAAAGCAAAGATTTTGAACATGCCCTTGAAATGAAACACATTAAACAATGTACACTCACAACTGAAACGTGAAGCTTCTAAACATGTGTAAATATGATGAGGTCAAAGACTTTATCTTGCCTCGGAAGTAAAAATGAAAATAGATAAAAATAAGCTTGTGAATGTTTTCTCAATGACTATACAAGTTTATCTTTCTGAACACAAGGACATGTGTAGAATCACAAAAGTAATATTTGTTTAACCACAGACAGCTTCCCTTTTACCAATTACCATTCAACAAAAGGTCCCTTGTTCTACCTGAAGCACCCACAAACAAAGTATGAAACTAAAGACACATCTTTTCAATCTTGCTTTCCATCTTTAACTTTCCCAGACCTGCGCCTTTGAATGGTATTATCCAGATACTGTGCGCATTATAAATGCTCTATTATTATTATTATTATTATGAAACTAAATTCAGAGATTATTTTAATTATGTAATGGTCTTTGTTTGATTTCTTTATATTTTGGTGTCTCAAAAACCTGGAGAAATGCAGCAAGTGGATTTATTAAGTGGACAGGTCTGGGTTTCATTTTCTCAGGTGGGATTCGAACCCACGACCTCCTGCTTACTAGTGCAGATTTCATACCAGTAGACAACCAAGCTAGCTGGTGTCATCAGGTTAGACGTAATTCAAACCCAATATCACAACAGGTACTGCTGGTAGGGGAAAAGCCTAATTTGCAGAATTCTATCACCTTAAGTTTTCTCTAGAAAATGATCACAATAAAAATGAAAAATGAACAAAGAAAAATTTACTGGAGCGGATTGGAACCAGTGACACCTGGAATCATTGACCTACCATCTGAGCTATCTTGCCTTTAAATGCTGTGTCAATAATAGTCAATTATCTTTGTTTGTTCACCAGTCAGAAGCCATGAAACCACACACATACTGCTATATCCCAAGGATCATTTAAGATACGCGCTGCATTAGCAATGCTGCAACCTGAGAAACGGTACACAGGGATCACTCGGATCAATTCCGGACAATGTGCACTTTGACCAATGAGCAGGAAAAATAAAAAAATCCAAATATGAGAAGTCAAATCTGTCCTTGAAATGACTGGATTTTCCCAGGGTTACATTGGCCAATCTCATTGCAGGAAGTCAACAAGGTAATGCAGCTGTCAATTGTAAGACGCACCATTAGACCCCCGGGAAAGGTGCGTCATGGATGGGTCATTTACCACACATTTCTGACGCAGGGTACCGTCAATGAAGCCTCTGGTCCGTCACAACCTTGACGAATGGGTGCGTCAACAGTCAGTCATTTTAAACTCCATAGACTTATAATATGTGTAAATTGTGCTGCACACAGGGTTGTTATTATGGTAGGTCCATCACTAGGACAGTAATGGTTCGTCAGAATCAAGAAATGGTGCGTCACAAAACTGACTTAGGGGTCCGTCAAGATAGATGAATGTCCGTCATAATTTGGACGCTGGGGTCCGTCATAGTACTTGAAAACGCGACCCACATTGAACAAGTGACGCACCATTCCCGGGGGTCATATAGTGCGTCTTACAATTGACAGCTGCATAATTCAATCTCTATGCGGTGTCCTTGTTCCAGACAAAATGTCATTTAAGCACCATTAACTTTTTTTACAGAATGCTTGGAATTAGGAGGGCCTGGCGTTTCGATCCAAGTAGTATGGTAATTTTATCAAAGATTTACTGCTTGGATCGAAACGTCAGTTAAGAGGGCCTTTCGTTTCGATCTAAGCAACAAAGATTTACTGCTAGGATCGAAATGTCAGCTAGGAGGACCTGATGTTCCAATTGAAACATTTCATAATATACATGTATGAAACATCATGTGAATATACAATATATCAAAGATAAAGATCCTGCTAGGATCGAAACATTAGGTTACTTCAAGCATTCTATATTTCAGGTCATTATTTTGGCTACCAGAGCTCTGAGCAGATTGAAGCAGTTTAGTACTTTAGTACAGTTTACTCTTCTTGGTAATCATGATATATTTCTCTTTGGAAAGCTCTTTTATCTGACATAATGATGTGCAATTGATGCGTTTTAGAATCATGTGAATGTTTCCTTATAAATTTGACTGTTTTTCAGTTTCAGTTCCCAAACAGCACATATTATTGAAAATATCAATGCCTAAATATCACTTCTAAAGATAATTTCATGAAAATTGCATTTTATAAGTACTTACATCAAAGTAGTTGTGCAAAGGCTCAGGAACTGGGCCACCACTCTTGAAAAACTTGTTCGTATATTTTGTCGGGTGATAGCGGTAGAATTTGGGAAGTTTCCCTGATTCCGTCAATTTTCTGCGGAGACTTTTGAAGTGAGTCAGCTTAATCCTGATTGGAAAGTAAAAACAAGGAAGTTGACATGAGTGTTAATTATTAAATTAAACTTAAACTTAATTATTAAACTTAAACAAAAACAAAACGTCTGCCCGCCCCTGAAAAATGAAACGGCATGGATGCTAACCAAGAGCGAAAACAATTATTCAAACATTAAAAAGTGAACAAAGAAAAATTGACTGGAGCGGGATTCGAACCAGCGTGACCTCCTGAATACCATTCAGGCGCTCTACCAACTGAGCCATCCAGCCAAATGTTGCTGGTGACCCCAATAGTCAATTATGATCTTTGTTCGTTTGGCAGTCAGAAGCCATGAAACCATGCACACACTGCCATATCCCAAGGATCATAAATTTCATCAATACTTGCAGCAATACTGCAACCATGAGAAAGATACATGGGGGATCACTCACATACGGTTTGTTTCAAACAGTTTAATAATGGCTTGGCGTTTACATCTGTGTAATCATGGATCGATATCTCATCTTCGTTAATACTGTTTTACCCCCATATATTCCCCCAAAAGTCTAAGCCATTCCCTCGATCTTTTCTCAAATTTAAAGGTTATAATGCTGATTTGGAATAGGCAAAATCTTTCCCAATATTCCCAATAAGAATTCCTTCCTACATCAATATTTAATGTGCTATAATGAGAGCACAAACCTTACCTTTGTAAGGCACATTCTGTCATCACAGCAAGGCACAGTAATACAGCGACGCAGCGGAGCAGGCTGCCCATGCTAGGCCGTGAAAATCGCACCATTGTCGGCGAGTCGCTGGCTGGTGAATACGGTGACTGACCACGAGGTAAAAAACGGCTAGAGCGATAATGACAATCTCTTGGATACAGAACAAAATGTTCTCGGTTTTTATTCTGCAGTTTAGAGCATGGAAGAGTCCTGAGGAATGTTCATTACAGGTATAAACACCTGCGACTAAATGGAAACACGTATCGAGTTGACCAGATTATTTTGCAACACACTAAAATCACGTGCTTTGCTTTCGTTCTCTAATCTGACGGCTGTTTTATGTCAGGCTTTTTGACGGCTATTTTATGTTTATACAATCAATCAAGGAGGTGTGACAGGTGTCATGCACGCTTAGCCCATAGAAAAAATTGTTGTATTGGAGTAACGGAGGGTTGGAAAATAGGGTAGGGCGGGCGGATTATTATTTTTTTTTTAAATTAAATTCTTCCTGTATTAAATGCTTTTTCCCCCTGTATATCACAGTATTTGACGAGTCCAATAAAGACAAGAAATTACATAACAACTTTAACCAGTCTGGTTTTTGAGGTCAGTGTTTTTAGGTCAGTGAAAACACGACGCACTTCCGGTTTAATATTGGAAGTTCCGTGTTTACGGAGGAGCACCATCAAATTTGCGTATTTTTTTTTTCCCCCGATTTATTATTTTTTTTTGTTGATTTAAAATGTTAACGGTCGGGGCATATTTTTGGGTCGGGCGGGTTACGCCAATACAACCATTTTTTGTTATGGCCTTATCATTGAGAATTCGATCGTCTGAAAAAAAAAAAAACACCCGGCCCACCGAAGTGGTCACGAGTTAACTATTTACTGTTGCGAAACATTGCGAAATATAAGTTACCGTTTCTGTCATTATTACTAGAATTCAATGTTCTTCCCGTAATATGAGAAAAAGTGAATTGTTTTTGCATTCCTGATCTAAGATGTTCTGATGAATCATAAAACGAAATATAGCGAATCAAAATTGTCTCCCTTAGTCTTCTTGGAGTATATTATGTATGATATTGAATTATTTTAAATTGTCAAAATATAAAACATTTATTTGGGGCTCAGTTTCACTAAATAGGTCACATGACCTCATTAGAATAATTAGCTACTCACCCATAACATCCTCTTACCACAGAAAGCTAGTGCAGACAAGTCCTCAGACTTGGGGGGGGGGGGGTTATAGATCCTGTAGCTGGGTCGTACTTCCATACGTTTGTGCACAGATAATCAGATACATACACATTATCATATAAAAAGACATGAAAACCTGGGGTGTAAACTCCAGCCCCCACACACACCCCCACCCGTGATCTACGCCCATGCCTATAGCAATCGGCTCGGAAATAGACCCACTGTCTTCCACAATATCAATTCATTAAAAACAGTAAATTCCTTGAATACGAGTATAACTAAATTAATGGCCTGAAAATGATAATCATTATGCCTAGATTGAGTTAGGAGGGCCTGTTGTTTGGATACTAGCAGGAAGTTTTTTCTCAAAGACCTTTGAGAAAGTATAATCCTGCAATTTTGATCAAAACGTAGGCCCTCCATAACTGTATAAATTATGCAGTTCATTATTTTATCAAAATTATTATATCCAATGCAGATTATTAACATTTTTTGACAATGATATAAGCACGTTGTATTGATTTGAAATCAATTCGAAATCAATTTTTCTGTCTAGAACTGGCAATCGAAAAACCTTGTAAAATATTACAATGGACACGCGTGAAGGTATTGTTTATCAAAATGCAATACATTGTTTCTTTGTGTTTTCCTCTTTGTTTGTTCTTGAACAGACCGCGTTAGAGATCGAATGTACACGTACGTCCCTAATTGGTATAATAATCATTCCAGGATTTGGGGAAGTTGTGTTAAAATGCAATATTAGCACATTCCGATGTGTTTGAACATTTTGTTGAACATTTCGGTTCTAAATGAAATAATCCCTTACCGATCGACCATCATCAAGGTAATGGTGTACATTTTGTTCCACTTAGTGTAGACCACTATAGGAGAATTTAAGCTATCCGTCGCAGCTGTTTGTCGGTGTGTGAGATCTGAACTTGGAAATGGCAGCTGTGTGTAGGACTGCGCGTCATGGAGTAAGCCCCAGCAACGGAGTAAGCTTGATTGTTTCTATCAAGCATCTTTCTGCAGTTGCCATACTAGTGATAGTATTTTTGAGCTGTATGGAGTGGAGAATTTGGCAGAAGTGCAAAGTTGTACCACCCATTCCTGTTTTGAAGTCAGTGACAAAACGCCCGATGTGGCAAAGCAGCTACCAAAACGCAAGTAGGACCTATACCACCGTGGCGCCTGACAATAGCAAACGCGCCACGCCTAGGTATAACATCTTACCCAAGGCGCAGGTATCAATGGATTCCCCAAAGGGTCGACCCAAGAAGCCTGGTTCCAAGCGTTTACCGACAGCCTACCACCGTATCTGGAAGGCCAACTGCTCGGAAATCTTCTCTGGCAACGAAACGGAGATAAAACGGATAGCGCGAGAGATGAATCGTGCGCGCTCACGTAGTGCGACGTACACTGTGGATATGCCGGTTGATCGTAACGTACGGACATGGTCACAGGATTGTAAACATTTCAAAAGTGTGAGAGGATATCCAGCACGGCCCCAGTCTGACGAAGAGGAAGCTTTCCCTATAGCATACATCTTGGTGGTCCACAAGAAAGCTGCTCAGGTCGAGCGATTACTGAGAGCTATTTATCAGCCGCAGAATATTTATTGTATACATCCTAGTAATGGATCCTCAGATGACTTTAAGAGTGGTGTGTCAGGTTTGGCAAACTGCTTCGACAATGTGTTCATCGCCTCTCGAACTGAAACGGTTGTGTACGGCGGCTTTACACGGTTATTGGCCGATATCAACTGCATGAAGGACCTAACGGGTCCCCAAACCGCCAGTTATCACTGGAAATACGTCATCAATCTCTGTGGCGAAGATTTCCCATTGAAATCAAACTTAGAAATTGTACGGCGACTGAGATCCTACAACGGTCACAATGACATAACCGTGGAAGTACTCCCCGATTACAAACAGGTTCGAATCAAGTACCGCCATGTAGAGAGAGCATTGCGATTGGTGAAGACATCGGATCTGAAAGAACCTGCACCCCACAATATGACAGTGTACTGCGGGCTGGCATATTACATGGCTAGCAGACAGTTTATCGAGTATGTCTTGACCAATCAGACTGCTAAAGATCTTCTGGAATGGAGTCGTGATACTCAGAGCCCAGATGAGGTATACTGGGCTACACTTCAAGGCGCTGTCGGTATGGGTATTCCTGGCGGTGGGCACTGGCCGACTCCTGGTATCGGTGATGCCGTACGTTTTATCAGATGGGAAGGACCTTCATCTGATCCAAAATGCCGCGGGAAAAATATCAGGATCGTATGTGTATTCAATACGGGGTATCTTCAATATCTAATACACAAGAAGCATATATTCGTCAATAAGTTCGATTATAGATATGACCCAGTCACAATGCAGTGTTTGGAAGAACACATTGAATACATGGCAAGTCACCCTTCGAAAATGAAACGATAATTTGCGAGAAATTTTGAGAAACTACAAAGAAAACCATAGTGCCCTTTTCCTGTTTGCGGTATAGCACCACATGACAAGATCATGATTTATTTTGGCCTATGGATGCATTATTGGTTCTTACGAGATTATTTAGCAGGTCAGAACCTCAGACCATGCAGCCTTCGGAGGATTGTTACTATAGTTACAGCAACTGAGACTGCGCAGTAAAGGCGGTGGGCTCAAGAACCGGGGTATCACTCACATGGAAAGTCGGCAGATTATTGCGAAATTAAAAACGTTTAATTTTCTCTAAGTAATTTGGTTTTGCTCTTTTATAAAATGACCCAATATAGAGGGCGCTAAGGGCCGGTTTGCAAAACGGAGCTTCGGGCTCAGGCTCAGGCTTCAGCTCTGACATCCATAATGCTGAAAATATAATGTTTTTCATTGAAGCTGAAGCTCTGTTTTCTTTTTTAAACCAGAGAATCTACTCCAGAACCGCAGCCAAAAGTCTCTATTTTGATACCAGTTATTTGAAAAAGGATTCACGAAATGGAGCCGGAGCCTGAGACGGAGCCTGAGCCTCCGTTTCGTAAACGCCCTTAATTTTTCATTTTTGGTCAAATAGAAAATGTATAAAATAATCTTCAAAAAAGAACATTTTTTAAAGTTGATATCGAGGACACTAGATTGCGTAGTACCTGGGTTTTAAGGAAAGACAAGTCAAAGTTGTCTTTATTTGTTGTTTATTATTTTTGCTTGTATTTGAAGTAGACGAAAGTTGGTGACGCTGTTTTCTTGAACACTTTCTTCAATAATGTTTTTTTGCTGATGACTGTAGATTTGGTTTTGTGATATCTTCTTCCATTTGGTAATAATATAGGAGACAATCTACTATACATATAACAATAGGAATGTTTCGACGCTATAGTACAAATACATAACAGTCAAAGACAATAGGTTCATTGTTGAATGAGCTACAGCATAATGGTTCTCTTTTTATTGTAAAACACAATCACCGTGAATGGCACATTCTATAATGTGCATTTCAAAGTATATTTTGAACAGGGTAAACATACTTTGACATAAACCACTAGTCAGACATATTAGGTAGATCTATCCATTCATTTTATTTGGCTGAAATTTATCACAATGGCTTAATTTGCTTTGGATTTAAGTCAGTTGACAATGAAAACAATCATTAGTTTTGATCTTTTTTAATCTTCAAGAATCGTTTGTTATGTTGTCTCATGTATAATACCGCACGTCAGGCCCCATGTTATTCTTTTGAAACGAATTCTGTAAAATCCCAAACTACCCTTCGAATGTTAGCGATAAGATTACGATTCCGAGTCAGTGATGTTTTAATGATAATTATAACTGTAATGTTAAGGATCTCTTCAGATTAATTACAAATGATGTCTACATTTTCGGAGTTAGTGGAGAAAGCCATTACAATGAATTGCATTAAAAACTGGAAAATAAAAATGCTAAAAAGTGGTCGACCTGTTTGATATTGGTAATTGTTTCTGATAATGGAGTAGGCCTAACGGTTATTCATCATAAATCAGTTTCAGATTCGATTTCCAATAAAAGACAAAATATAGCTTGTTTCTTACATATTTTTTTCCTGTTTAAAAATCATTTTGATGTCTTCTTTACTAATGGTTATCCACTAAAGACCCTTTAACCAGACTGGATATTTTTCTTTGTGTAAGTCAATCTTCCCTAAGTTTCTTGTTTCAGTTGCATAATGTCGTTATGATTGTGTCACCAAAACGCCCCATGTTTGTCTATTGATTGTGTTAATATACTCTAAAGTTAGATACAATTTATTTACATTTCAAATAACGTATTCCAATGATTTCACATTAAATACAAGTTAAACACTTAACAAAGATTTAACGTTAAAAGCCTCTTGTTTAATGGGGACATTTTGAACCTAGCAAAGTTTTGCCAGTAAGCTAAGGTTTGAAAAATTAGGGCGACATTGACTTTCTACATTATGTTGTTTTTAAATAAAACAGAAAAAGCATATTTAACTCCATCTAATTATAGAGAAAGGAGCATGCTATTTGATTTCTGATTCCATACATTTGATGTATTTTGATTCCATTGTGGTTAGGCCTATATCATGCTTTCAAGAAGCAAAAAGAAAATATAAAACAGACGCAGTATCTAAAATGACATAAATCATCGAAACCAATGCAAGAAAAAATTCTGCTGGCAGCCCATGCGCCACCTACGTCCATTATAGGTCATGTCAAAACATTAAAGAAGTTTGGGTCTTTGAGATGCTATTGGTCAGAATGTTTTTAAGCCAGTTCGTAAATTGGGAATTGGTCGGCGATTCTGATTGGTTCAGACATCCAGGGAGGCGTGGCTTCTTAGGCATGTCTCAGAGCAGTCCAACTTCTCGGCGTTGCACATATTCGGTTCACAGTTCATGCCTCGGGCGCAGTTCACTTGGCATTTAAACTGTTTCTTAATGCAGTTCGTAATGTAACATTCTGAGACAAACAAAACCAAAAAAGAAATGAGTCAAACACACATTAAAGGTATATTTATATTAGGCCGAAAAAAAATGGTTGTGTTGCCCTCAGCGACCGACCGTAAAATGCCAAAACTTTGGGTCGGGATTTTTTTTCTTCCGAGTCCTAAAGTATAAAAACTCACCATTTTTGACAGAAATGATGTAAGATTTAGCAGTAAAAAAGCGTGTCTCCTCAAAAGGACCCAAGACCGTTGATTTATAAGCCCTGGTGACCATACATCCTGTATTTATTCTTAAATGTTTAGAAGTCGGCCCCCCCCCAAAAAAAAATCGACCGACTGACCCAAAATTTTAATTTTTCCACTTGAGGGCAACACAGCAATTTTTTTTCGGCCTTACGGAACTCCACTACGGCAATACTGAAGCAAATTTACGGAGCTCCACGAGTGCCATTCCACTTAATCCAGATAACCGCACAATGCATCTCACCAAGTCGACATATTAAGCCCTTAAAATAGATTTATGGAGATAATGTTTCGTACAAGATGACGTCGTGAATACTTAAAAGTCGACATTGTCCTAATAATTCATCTCGCCAAGACGACTTTACTAAAAGAAGGAAGTAGACCGAAATTGTCCTGATATTTTATACCTTGTAAAGACAACTTAATAAAACTGAAGTTATCTATCAGGATAAGACGACTTTTTAGATGCACTTCGTTGACTTGGCCACATAAATATCAGGATAAGTCGACTTCTAGCTTTCGCTAAAAGTCACCTTGTTGAGATAATTATTGAGACAAGACGACTTTTACCACTCCAAAAGTCGACTTGGCCAGGGGATCTGGATAAGTGGAATGGCACTCTTGGAGCTCCGTATATTTGCTTCAGTATTGCTCATCTCTTTTTGAATCAGTGTATAAGCCCGGATGCTCAAGAATCTTCTGTTTGCTGTGCACTATAAGGACATAAACCACACTGAATTTGATTTGTATAGTTCCTGTCAATAAGATACAGCTGACCGTAGAGTGCAATGACACTGTAGCAGTATTGATCGTGATTCACAGTCCAAAATTGTAAAATAACGCTATACGAATATTAATTTTGTGAGCAACTCAATCCACGGCCCTACTTTTAATTTAAAAAACATACACATAGGTGTTGGCACAAACCAACATTGCGTAAAATGCATATTTCAGTGCGCGTCTGAGGCACTGACTTGAAGGCGGTCAAGTGAGGTTACCTAGCCGCTTGCTCCGTGGGCTAGGAGGGCTCTAAGGACCGTAGGGACGTGGCCTCCTCCCCAGCAATACGGGGAGAGAGTTCCGGTCCATTTAAATGCACTCTGTTTAACAACATCCGTCCCCCTTTTCCTCCCTTCTCGATTCTTAGTGAAGATGTTGTCTTTGCGACTGACCAATTCTACCCGTTGATCTGCCAGCAGGTTTTTTGTTCAGTATACCTGTAGAACTTGATCGTGCCACAAGTGGGTGAAGGGGTACAATTTCCAAAGAGCTGGCAAACATCCCCAATCACTAAGGGATCTTCAATTGTTAAAGGTAATACTATCATACTTTGGTAGCATACCAAAACAGAAATCTTCACCTTTAACTTGGTATAAAGTAGGTCATGGTAGAAACATAGACCCATACCGCGATAAACGTTTTTCTGCCTGAAATGCTGTATTCATCCAGAAAAGCGTAAAACCAGTGACCAAAAACATTTTTGATATTTTAAAGATAAAAAACAACGGTGAAAAGAAATAAAGAATATATATTGTGGGCATTTTCAATGTTTTCTGAAAAAGTGGGCACCGTATTTCCACAGATGATTGTTACTGTACCTCATGGGCGCGGTTCTAGAGCCAACATTTTTTGGGGGGCTAGAAGAGCCATTTTTTTTTTTTTTGGGGGGGGGGGGGGGGGGTAAAAGACCCAATATTTTGGGTTCTTCTAACACTCGCTTCTGCTATGTCTTATTAGGAGCCGAAACACATGCACATATAGCCTACACAACGCGTTTTTTTAAATGTAATTGATTGGCGCTTAATAACTGAAAAAATCCAGTATTTTCAATAAATGTTTTTTCAATTGCTTTTTTTTGGGGGGGGGGGGGGGGGTGGGGCTAGACAACATTTTTGAGGGACAACAGCCCCCCCCCCCTTGATTCGCGCCTGCTGTATCTTCCTTGATATTTTTGCCCATGAATCTGCATTTCTTAGACAAAAACCAAAGTATGATATTGCCTTTAGCTACCGGTACAAATTCCGCTAAGTAAGTCTTTTAAATTTGATTAAACTGAATAATGAGCTGAAAATTTCACAGGTTTGGTTTTAGTCCATGACAAATCAATTAATGAACAGTCTGCAGCTGCTCTGTCACCTTTACCAATCATGTATCATACCTTTGTAAGTTCGCCTCCGTTTACAATACCCAATCCGCTCCCATGCGTGAATGCCTATGTGATTTTGCCATACATTATGCCGTAATGGAACCATGGGATGAAACTTCATCCAATCTAAATGCTGTTAAAATATTGTGTGTGTTTCAGATGGAGTTATGTATACGGAAATAGAGTCCAATAATGTACTATACCTACCAACTATATCTTCGGCAGCGGAAGCTCTGACGCAAAATGTATTGTCTGCTGGGAGGAAAGAAAGAAATAAAGAACGTCAGAGCAAACTAATCAACCAGATAATAATCAGCGACCGCCAATCTTACAACTTTGCCGCTCTCAGTAAGATGAAACCCTCAGATCTCGGGCAAGAACCAGCTGCAGATATCAACCGTTTCCCGGGTAACGCTTTTCATCGTGATCTGATAATCACATCGCAATGTGAAACTGAGGCGAGAGGTTCAGTGGGATGAGTGTAATTATATTTGGAGGGGGGGGGGGGGGGGTTGACAAATAGAATCGCACTATTGTAGCTTTGTGACGACCACATATGTGCCGCCATCCTAAATGTCAGTCGAGATTAGTTTTACGTGCAACCTACACGCATGCATACTTGCCGTCTAAGAATATGCCAAGGGGATAGTGCAATGTACTTCAATGAGAATACCAAAGGTATTGTATATGCAGTCATCCGAACACAAGTTTTTGTGTGGCGCCCTCTTTTGATTAAGAAAGAAAATGTGATGGTGTTTTTCTGTCTATGTGCAACTCCTGCTTGGTGCGTTGTGTGCGATTTATTCTTGAAAGAAACACGGAGTTAGAAAAATATTCGTCATGGACAGCATCTCTAGGATTTTCCCACAGGTCTTTTGCTCATGATAAGTTTTTCGGCTTCCCAGATTTCAATAAAAGATGAACAGCATTCTACATGATAATACTGACACCACCGCATTTTCGTTTTTAATCAAAAGAGGGCGCCACTCTGGCATTATGTACGGAGCTCCACGAGTGCCATTGCAGCAAATTTCACTAACTTTGCTTAATCATGAAAACGCTTTCTTGATCAACAGGATTACCAACCAAATTTTCCTGTGGTATTTACTGCTCTTGACTTTTATTCGGCCATTGTTTGCATAACATTCACAAGGAGTTTTAGCTGGCATAGCCTACTGATTCTATTTAGCAATGGTTTTGGTGCTAAAGCAAATTATGGTGCTTAAGCAGCTCTATGAAATTCGCCCTTGGTCTTGCGTATTATGGATAATAATGCATCTTTTCATTTTTCATCGTTTGATGATTAAATATGTCGCAGTATGGAGGTATTCTCAGGCGAAATAAACATAAAGGTTTATTTGTAAAATTCTAATCAATAATACTATTTCTTAACTAAAAAAAGAAATAAAAAATGTAAGGAGAATGGTATATATAATTTATGCCATGAATTTTTCCGAGCATTTTAAAGAGTGTTTAAAATACTGGTGCAGTCTTCTGTATTAGTTGACCAATCTACGAGTATAGTGGTCGTACAGTGGTCAAATACTGTAGTGCAACAAAATATCTCTGCGATGTGGACATGCCCGACCGTAATTTAATTTTAAAAATAGGTTCCCGGTCCGTCGAAAATGAAATAAATCTGATAATTATGGCTCGGATTTCAAAGGTATGGAATTTCGCCACGAACGAATGGATATCCTTGATAAACAGGACACAGGTCTTTTTCTGAGAAATGTTTACAATCGATCGCTGCAGAAGATGTAAAAGAAAAAAGGGGACTAAATTCGACAAAAAAAACGAACTATGAAGTGTGTTCCATCTCAAGTCCTGACCGAGAAACCTTAAGGCAACCAGTGGGGGTTTTGACTCAGACTTAACGGCCTGGGTAACAAACAGCTGCTGGGGTTTTCCAGGACATTACCCGGGAAGGTCTGTCACGGCTAAACGTCTCAGCCCCATTTACACCATCTAATTGTATTTCTCAATTATGGGATGTATAATGTTTCTCAGGATGGAGTGAACGTCTGGTCTTGAAATCAAAGTTGTGAACATGTGTGCAAGCAGATGGAGCCGGGAGCATGCCCGCATCGACCAAGCCGTTTACTTAAAAGCTGCGGTGGGCGGTGTGTCATTGCACGTGAAGGTAAATGCACGTGGCTTTTACATATACATTTTCCTAAAGTAAGGAAAACTCCCACATATAGGCTACATATCTTCTCATACAAGATATGATTTTCTTAAAGTTCTCGAGTACTGATATCCAGAATCGATTCATATAATTTTTCACCCGGTTAAAAAATTGTTCGTTGGCCTGATATGTTTTCATTCAGGCAAATTGTGGATTTGATTTCGAGCGAAAAGTGATCCAAAAGTTCATAACTTCAGGGAATTGTTGTAAAATCATTGCATGGTATATCATTCCGATCGACTGTCATCGACGTCAGACAAATTAACGGTCACGTGATATGTGGCAAACGAAACTAAATCGAACTGACTGCAAGGATGATATCAGGTGTCTAATTTCTCGCGATAGCATCAGTTAATTAAAAGGTCTATTAGATCACACTTTATGCAGAAACGGCCAGCCAAAAAGGACTGTTGTAATAGTTATGAAACAAAGCTATCTATCTCCAGTAATTGAAACGATTTTACTGCAAAAAGTGAAGGAGAAATCGATGAAAACGATAGCAACCCAATCTGTGAATGAGCAAGGAGATATCCGTGTTGCTCACTTAGTGTAAGAGTGGATATCCCAATAGTATATATATATATAAACAATTATTATAAATAGAAACTCACCGTCATTTGCACTTTTCTTGTCCACCCAAAACACTGTGAAATTAAAACACAAAGTTTGCAAATATTAAAATGTAATAAAACAAATCTCTGAAGCTGAAATCGGCAGTTACAAGACCTTCGCATTGAACTTTTCTTACTTAGTGGTAATGGTAGTTTATAGTGAAGAGATTAATTGGACAATATAGCAAATAACAATAGGTAACTTAGTTAGACAATCATTTTGCGCTAGTTGCCTAAGCTTTGTACTCGTCATCCTTATATAGGTAATGACATTCTATCCTGCAGAATAGGTTTAATTTTTCTGTAATTGCTTTTAAAGGTTCTATGTCTATCATACCCAAACAGACATCTTCACATATTTACCGTTAACTTAATACAGGATATAAAGACCCGGTACAAACATACCGTTAACATTTGTCTGCCTGAAATGCTGTACTTATCCAGAAATGAGTAAACCAAAAGACCAAAAACAGTTTTGATCTCCGAGATGAAAACCTTCCAATTACAATTACCATACAATTTCGCTTAACAATTACAACGGCTTTTCGCTGTTTTCTTCTGTTTTCTTCTGTTTGATCAATTTGAGCTGAAAATTTCACTGGTTTGTTTTTATTCCATGACAAATCAAATTATGAACAGACCGTAACTGTTCTATCAAATTGAATAAACGGTACCCACATACTTTGGTGAAGCATCTGAACAGAAAATGAATCTAGTTTTATCTAAAAGCCTAATTGATTAAAGCTAACAAAACCAGGAATGATCATGCGAAAGCATTTTGTCCAAATTTTCTAATTTATTAGGATTCATTCAAATCAGTATAAATCGGCCAAAAATTTAAACCTCCCACAACGTTTAATCCGTTACGATTGTATATGTGAATGGATTTGACGATCATAATGAACATACTGTGGCCGTTTTTCACTGTTTTCTCCAAAGTGGGCACGGTATGGGACTGGGAATTTCACAGATGACTGTTACTACATCTTCCTTGATATTATTTGCCCATAAATCTGTATTTCTATGACGACAACCAATGAATGACCTTTAATACAAATGATTCCAGAATTTATTGTTTTTCTCTGTCGATCATAATTATATCATCGCAATACACAGATGCAATGACGTCACATTTACGTATTCGTTCATTTTAAAATAAAGTCTGTAAAAAGGCCGTGTCCCGATTTCCTGGCTGCCACCGCAAATAACACACAAGTCTATGGAAATGGCTGCAGCCACTGGCTAGTGGCTGCCATAGGGGTGTGTGTAATTTTCAGCCACAGCCATCGATTTGGGACACGGCCTAGATAATGTTCTTCTCAATTTCCAAGAAAAATTACGATATCATTATGAATATTTATGAGTTCTCTCGTCTGTCATTTTCATGAAACCGTTCACAGATCTGTCTATAATTCTGACGCATTTGTTGAAAACTTGGTCAAAATATCGAGATTCATAATTGTAAATTCCGGTCAGGCCGGCAGAAAGTGCTGGGGGAAATATGATACTGTAAACCACACCAAGCTACAAAGTAACCGCGTGTCTAATATGATCACAGCTTCCCCACGCATTTAGGTCCCTACCAGAATCGTCCCGCAAGCCTGTGAAATTTGTGTGTGAACCCTTTTTAGAAAATGAATGGGTAGATTTATTAAAAGGCCATAACACGGCTCTCAATGTCTGGGTAGGATAACGAGGGTGGATTCGAGAGGGGAGAATATAGTGCGTATATAGGTTCCAGCTTTTTGCGTTAGATTTACAACGCCCACAGGCTAGGCAGTACCTAAGCAGTTCCATATATTAACCCAACTATACTTCGGTATATAGATTGTTACAAAAGAAAAACGTAGTTTGAAGGCAAAGAATTAAACAATGCCCAAGTAACAACCAATAAAAAAAAGCGAGTATAACCGTCGTTAGTAATGACCGCGGGTAGTCCATCAATCGAGATTGTCACCCTGTTGCTAATGGGGTGGCCGCGGAAATAAAATATCGCATCTTGGATAAAGGTAAAGTAAGACGCCATTTGTGAATGTATACGTGTATATTCACAGGAAGGGCTTCAAATACTAATGCGTCTTTGCCCCGTGTAGGCCTCGGGTAAAACATTCAAGGGTCTCGGTGACCTAGCGGCCTTTGCTAGGTGCAGATATATAAGATTGATGGGCCCCCGATATACCTTGTTACTAATTGACCAAAGCCTTGAACAGAACACAGGTAGAAGAGGAAACAAATATATACTTACATCTTTTGGCTCTGTCTTGCGAACCCTGGAAGGCGAGCGCACTGGCTGTAAAATAAAAATAGATGAGAAAAATTATTTCATTACATGTTCTTCTTCAAATTTGAAATCTCCCGAAATTCGGAATGTGGTTTTCAAAATGAATCCTCGGCAAGTTTTATTTTTTCTGTGAGGAATATCTAGGCTGCCAACTGGTCATCAATTAGCTGTTTAAAGGTTTACTGTAATCAAATTTGAGAAAGGGGTGAAAGTGCTCTAAAATTATTGCTTAATGCATAATATTATTAATGACGATGTAAAATTTGTATTTTTATGTACGTATTTAATTTTAACCCAACATTTTCAAAATCAGTACATGTATGCCCATCAAAAGTCCCCATTGGAACCGATCCACACAACAGTAGCGTGTGACGTCACCTACAGAACTAGTATAGGCTCGCACCACAGTGGCGTTCTTCATGTGTCGTAAGCAAGGTTTTTCGTCGCGAAAGGTGGGGTGCTAAATGATGGGCCTAAAATACCTTCTTTTCCTATATACAATATTTTGTTAGCACAAACAATGATAAACAGGTAGTGTTTTATAACAATACAGATGTATTTAACTTCATATGATATTTGACTACAGTAAGGGCGTGGTGTTTATCAAATATATACAAAAACCAAAAACATAAATTAGACGAATTCGAAATATTATTACGGGGGAAAAAGTAGGAAGAATTGTAAATCAGTAGTATAAAGACACGGAAATAGTCCTTTTTTAAAAACGCTAATATTTGCAACAATATGCTTCATCCAATGATTTCGTGGAAGAAAGAACAAGACAAATATACCCTTTTATTCAGGATTTAAATTCGTTAATGTCTGTTCAACTTAACAGGAATATTACAATCAAGTCTACAGTGTATTTGCAATTACCGACACAGAAATTTACTTTTCCAATTCTCGATTCGAGTCAACCAAATTAATTTTACGTAAATCATGTGGAACATTTAAGGTCCGCCCGTGTTCTAAGAAACACAATAATGTTCATTAGAGCATAGTTTTGTAACCAAATCAATTTCCCAATTTTCAAACAGTTAAATTAATGCTCCTTTTCTCCATCTAAGTAAAATGAAGAAATCTGAAAAATTAGCCAAACCAACATTTGGCGCCTCAAGATAATAATAAACTGGCACTCTGTCCGAGTCACTTCCTCATTTATACGTGCATTTCTTAATCAAGTTTGTACACGATGGAAGTAGTTTAATTTTCAGTTTTCGCAATAAATGAAATGAACCTCGAACAGAATCATGTTAAGTACATGACAAATATCAACATTGTGCAGATTCTCTTCGAAATACATTGTAACCCCATACACCAATTCAATTATTCCAAGTATTACATACAAAGTCTTCGGCGCCGGTTTGGCCGCTGAAAAGGAGTCATTATTATTGACTTAGTCTACATCTTGATCTCTCGATTCAGAAATGTACAGAGCATGAGTAAATAAAGCTTGAACCTGGATTATGGTCAGTACGCACTAACTTGTTGAACAATTTAAAGGTACAGTATAATATACAGGATTGGTAACATTATAGGGCCTACCCAAACAGAAATGTTCACACATTTACGTATGTATTTCAGGGTATGAAGAGGGTGCTGGTAGAAACATCATACCGTTCAAATATTTCAACCTGAAATTGTGTATTTATCCAGAAATGTAATAGTAAAAACAAAGAACGAAAACAGTTCTGGATCTTGGGGTAAGATAAAAAACTTTATGTTTTATAAGAAAAATTGAGTCAGGTTTTCGCTATTTTCTCTTGAGTGACTCTGATGTCAGATTGAGCTCAAATTGTCACAGGTTTATCATTTCATGTACATATGCTAGCTAGATCAGACAAAAAGTGATGAGCGCTGTTCTGTGTGATCTTTACCAATCAAACCTTTAAACATAAATTTTTGAAGGTGAGATGTGGTAAATATAAGATAAAAGGGACTGCATGTTTGCCAACATCACCGTGGAAGTATACCACTATACAGTGACCAAAATAATAGTATCGTGAATATACATAAATTCTGCATATACAACGACCGCTATGGTAGAATGGATTATCATTTAAACCAAAAATTTAGTCCACCACTGTGGTGAAACCCAAGTATAGATGTTACGATATGCAGAGGATTTTGGCAAACAATAGCGGTAATTGGCTTGACAAGAGTTTCCATTTACTATGGAAATGTCAAGGGGGTTTTACCCGATACCCCATATTTTTATCTCAATATTTACTGCAATTTTCCGTATACCATTCCTATAGGATATTCCCAATTCACTGACCACGTTGGCTAGTCCTGGATTATTCTTATTTATTCTAACAGGACGTGCTGGAATGTAAAGGACAGAAGCTTTCAAACTTTCCTGTTTGGCAAAAATAGCTTGAGTCGTTCGTGCTCTTACCGAAAGTAATTGTATATGATCTTTAAATAATTTAGATTTTTCTAGTATGCTTCTATGTGTATTTAAAGGTATAATACATGATTGTATAAGGTCACAGTGCAGCACTCACACTTTGTCTGATCAAACATGTACATGAAATAATAAACCTGCGCAAATTTGAGCTCAATCGGACATATGAGTCACAAGAAATAGCGAAAACCCGGCGAAAAACATAATAGATGGTTTTGTTCTTACCCCGAGATCAAAAATGTGTTCGATATTTGTTTTACTATTTTCTGGATATATACACCATTTCAGGCAGTAATATTTGAACGGTACGTTTCTACCAGCACCATCTTCATATCCTGAAAGTTATACGTAAATCTGTGAACATTTCTGTTTGGATATGTTACCAATCCTGTACTGTAACTTTAAGTGAAGGAATTATTACATAATGTTGGGTATATCTGTAGTCAGCTGACAGCAATTTAGGCTAAAAGAAGCAATAATCTACTTTCTAGCCATTGTTTTTTATGTAATTCGAACAAATATAATTGACTATTAGGGCTGGAAAGCTCAGTTGGTAAGAGCGGCAGTATATACGGTATTCCTGAGATGGCTGGTTCGAATCCCACTCCAGTCAATTTGTCTTTGTTCACTTTAGAATACACGTAAATGTAACTTAAAATCAACCAGTCAATTTCCCTTGTGGTTATTTGATGATTGTAACAAATTAATTGAAGATAATTGAAATTTCCATACGATGTCACTTATTCAAACATACAGTGAATTTACGATGTGAACATGCGATTGCATAATTAAAATGATTTTTTTTTGAAAAGTGAACAAAGAAAAATCGGGCTGGATAGCTCAGTTGGTATAGAGCGCCTGTACGGTATTCAGGAGGTCGCCGGTTCGAATTCCGTTCCAGTCGATTTGTCTGTGCTCACTTTTCAATGACTTTGATTTCAGTCAGTTTCCCTTGTGGTTTTTTGATTAACATGAATTCTATTAAACTGCCGTCTTGTTTACGTTTTCTTAGTTCCAGGTAGACTTAGACGTATAGATATTCGTAATCTGGATTACCTTAGGCTTATAAGGCATAAAGCAATAACTGATAAAATATTAATCAGCTTCAAAGTTCAAACATCCTCCGTGGCTGTTGCTACACATTTTGTGAAATAATGTCGTTGGCATTTTGGTAAACTTCACTTGCATGCCCCGTCAGAAGGAGACAAATCCAAAGCTAACCCATTTACATTAACTGCAACGAAGGGTATATACCAATTCACATCTTGTCGCCCACACCAATGCTTAAGTGGAAATTGCTGCAATTCCATCTGCAAGCAATGTTCCCTTATTAAGCTTAAAGTGGTTTTAAAATGCTCTAAGGGTGATGGATCGGGGACAACTTGCAATTTTTTTTCCTCTCTTTGGAAATTGTTTTTAATCAAAATGGCCTCAGTGCACACAGTCCAGATCCACCGCGAGGGGGGAATTAGCAATGCATAAGGATTTTTGTGAATCCCCGGGTTGTAAAGGTGTTTTTTAAAGTGTTCTGGCAGAACGGAAACTGTGAGATTACAATTGGTCGTAATGGACTACTTGACCGTTGTTTGGCACGTGCAGTGCCGCTACCTGCACCCAGGCCATGCATGATGGGTTCGGCAATGGGCTTTCATTCACGTCATTTCATGAACTTAAAGGTAATATCATATTTTGGTTTTTATCAAAGAAATACAGATTCATGGGCAAAAATATCAAGACAGATACAGTAACAGTGAAAATTTCAGTCCCATACGGTGCCCACTTTTTGAGAAAACAGTGGAAAAAGCCACAGTATTTCTTAAGTCTATTCTCTTTTATTTTTGATCTTTTAAAAAAATCTGTGAACATTTCTGTTTGGTGTCTTACCAAAGTATGATGCTACCTTTAACTATAACATAAATCTGCTTAGTAAACTTACCAAATTAATCAGAGAAACTGAGAATCGGAGTACCAGTCAGGAGTATAGTATAACACATGACATCTTCACTGGTCACTATTAAAGGCAGCATACATAATTTGCAAGGCCTCCCCCCAAAAAATATTGAGTTTGAGACAGAAAATGGAAATATTGGTTCATCAGATGCTGGGTTTTGAAGGAAATCAAGATTTAGTGTCTTTTAAAACGATCGTTCGTCCGAACGATTTACTAGCATTTTGAAAGCGTGGTGTAACCGTGAAGGATTCGGAGGGGGCAAGATTATTTCGGCCGTATTTCTGCTATACAGATGAACAAAGCGTAAAAAGGTACATGAAACAACGTCTGCAAGGAAGTTTAAGACCTTCACTTCCGTTTAAGTACCAAATTCAGCCAAAACGCACATCTTTGCAAATCCTATATGCTCCCTTTAAACCGATTTTGAATATTCTCCTCAATTTGCCAAGTGTGTCTGCTAATTTTAGATGAAGATATTTTCTCGCAATTATTACTTTCAAAATAAAACCTGTGAATCATCAAGATGTAAATAATTGTTGTGTTTGTAAACAACCAATCTGTTATTCAGAATATTCGCAAAAACAAATTATTTTCAGAAATGCGTTCCAATTTTTGTGAAACTTAGTTCTTTGTTTTACACCTTTACTACATTCTTCATATCTAACAAATATTATATCATTATCTTTTTTTTATTCCAATGAGTGACAGTCGCCGAGGGGAACATTTTCTCAAAATAATGAAAATTGATGAATGTCGCCCTCAAGCCAATATCTTCTTCTGGCTTCACGTTTCGCATCGGTATAAAAATATGTGCCCGTCATGTTTTGCTTTTAGAATATCGATAAAGGTAATACCATATTTTGTTGTATGTCAAAGAAATACAGATTCATGGGCATAAATATCAAGGAAGATACAGTGACAGTCGTCTGTGAAATTTTCAGTCCCATGCATACGGTGCCCACATTTTGAGAAAAACAGTGAAAAACGTCCAGAGTAATTTTTAAAAAATTTTACCGTTATTTTCAAAGATCAAAATTGTTTTTGGTCATTGGTTTGAACTCTTTTCTGAATAAATACAGCATTTCAGGAAGAAAAAGTTAACGGAATGTTTCTACCATCACCATCTTGATACCCTGTACGTTATAGGTAAATCTGTGAAGTTTCTGTTTCGGTATGCTACCAAAGTATGATAGTACATAAGAAGTATAGGATAGTTCGAATTTGTTGATTACCGGTAATAAATAGAATAATTATATCCCAATCATTGTATTTTTTTCATCGCAGATGAGATCCTGAATGCTTAAGCACAAGCTGCTGTGTACATGTTCCACATTTAAACAATTTTTATAAATGTTGTTTATGAAAAAGATGGTTTGGTTGTACTGCGCGCCATTAAATTCTTTCCAAGAATGCAAATTGTTCTTTCAACAACGCTGACAGTTTGGAGTCACCTCCAGTGTCCACGCCCATTTCAAGAAAACAAAGTGGGTGAATTTAAGACAGTGTCTTATAAAGCAAAATTCTAATTGACATGAGCCAACTATATATGGCCGTAAGTGCCTTGTCGCCCATCATGCATGTTCACTGCATGCATACGTGTTGATAGCCACAGGCTAAACTGCTGTCATATTTGAGCGATATTCATTATTGAATGCCTTGGAAGCGCCATCAATAAAAAGCAGTATCCCCCTAATCACCACTCGTGATAACACTTCTCGCGCCCTAATGCTTCACATCACAACCCCCCGGCTTAGAACCACTTTACTCTCTTCGCTTAGCGGGGGATTCAAGGCTAAATACCGGTATGAACTCCGGGGCTCGTCTGGTGATGCCGGAGTTTGACTCCGTATACACGAAAAAACACATTTCTTATACATAGGATAAAAATCACTGACACTTGATTAAGCCATGCCGTCGGCTCGATAATTCAAAAAGCTGATTTTGGGAATCAAATTTGCATTGATGGATGAGTTAAGACACCATGAATTATTTTTTCATTAATTACAAACACCTTTGTAAATTGGCGTCACAAGGGAAAGGTCCTCATCGAAAAAACACCAGAAATGTTTCCACTTCCAGCGATATAAATTCCATTATTGTCTCTCCAGTTAAAGAAACTGAACATTACAGAAATGACTTTTTTTTTTGTATCGGCACAGCCAATCTGATTATTAAGTCATATTCGTATTTTTTTATTTTTTTTATTTCGAAATTATTTCGTCGATTCATGACGATTGTGATTTCAATTCCTGGTTGGTATGTGAATAAATTCGAGAGTATGGTTATAAAGGGGCTGGTCTGAACCACGTGATGGAACAATGATGTATTGTTCGAATTGATATTCTGATTTGGCAACGTGCGAGGAAACTAAGTAATCATTCTCACGATAAGAGGAATAAGTAAGCAGATAAGTAAGCAGATAAGTAAGCAGTTGGTGTCTTCTTCTGTCTTCATGTTGTTGCTGTTTTTGCTGTTGCTGTTTTGTTTTTGTTGCTGGGCTGTTGTTTTGGTTGTTGTTATTGTTGCTGTTGTTTTGTTGTTGTTGCTGATGTTGCTGATGTTGTTGTTGCTGAAGTTGGTTTTGTTGATGTTGTTGTTGTTGCTGCTGTTTTGTTGTTGTTGCTGTTGTTGTTTTTGTTGCTGCTGGAGCTGCTGTTTTGTTAGTTGTTGCTTTTATATTGTTGCAGTCTGAACCATAGGCTCAATTAAGAAATTATTGTTTATTTGTTTATGTGCGATGGGAACCTTGTGGCTGGGCATTGCGGTTTTTAGACAGTAATGGTAATTATTCATAGTGGCCATATTGTAATTTTGATATGCCTTCGGTTTTTTTTAACTTGACGGTAAGGGTGACCAGCGGACGTCATGCACTGGGGTAGCCTATCGGGGCAGCTGTGACATTTTACCGGTCAAAGCTTTCATCTCACACTCGCCGAACTCAAGACTTCCGAGAAAGCTTCCGTGGTGTGATGCTATACGAGCGACTTATAGTTCTCTATACCTAGCTGGGGATATCTTATCTTTGACCTTGCTCTTCCTCCTAAGCTTAAAACGTTCTTTCTAAATATATTGCTTTTACCAACTTGGAGGCATGGGCGTATATTCGCAAGGTTGTTATAGAAGAAACTGAAGTAATAATATAAGGTAGAATACCTGAACTGTTATATTTGATACTGAAGTGGCGTATGGTGATATTCAGTATTTCATACATTCAACAACTTCAACAACATTCGCAAGCTTGGTTTTAAATAATCCACAATGCTTCGAGTGGAATAAAGTAACTAAGTTTCATACTACGGTACACACACACCAAACTATAAGGGGAAAAAGCACAGCATTATGTCTAATGACGTACGCGAACTTGAACGATTATTGCAAATCCCTTTCCTTTTTGGTTCAACGAACTGAGCAGCATGTCTAGGCCTTGGTCATTATCTCCTGCATGCACTTTGTTATATATTGTTCAAGAGAAGGTGCATGAGAACATTATACAAGGGGGTGCGTAATAAGATAGCGGAGTCAGAAGCAGGCTGCCATCTCTCTCTATATATGGCATCGTTCCAGTTATACTCAAGTAGCTAACTTCCCTTTACAGTGAATGCACTTCTGCATATCCAGTCTATGGTATTGGATCTCGGTTTGAGCAGTACATCCCAAGCAGACTGGATGCTAAGACCCATTGACTATCATCACTGAGCGTGCTAAACACTAAATTTTCTTTTTGTTCAGTTTAAAGGTAGTAGGCCTACCTATCATACTTTGGTTTTTATAAAAAGAAATACAGATTCATGGGTACAAATACCAAGACAGATACTGAAACAGTCATCTGTGAAAATTTCAGTCCCATACGTTGCACACTTTTTGAGAAAACAGTGAAAAACAGCCACAGCATTTCTTACATCTTTTTTATTTTATTTTTGATCTTTTAAAAGATCAAAAAGATTTTCGGTCGTTGTTTTACTAATTTATGGATAAATATACCATTTCAGGCAGAGAAATGTTAACGGTATGTTTCTACCACCACCATCTTCATACCCTATAAGTTATACGTAAACATGTGAACATTTCTGTTTTGGTTTCCTATACCAAACTATGATACTACCTTTAATGTCCCATCATGTCATGAATTAGATCTTTAGCATCAGTACTGCAGATATTAGGTTGTTTGAAATCGATCCTGTATTAATGAGAAGAACAGCGGCGCGTGATGGTGAAAGCTACCCATGGCACGCACCTGCCCGACGGATACTAAGGTGTTCCATTTATACCTCACGACAATTTTCCCGCCCAAAAATACGACCAGAAGGCCTCATTGTGCCAATACGCTAACGCGGTGGGAAAAAACCCTCTAAATTGCCAGAAACTATATCGATTCATTGCATATAACGAAATTACATATCTGTTGTATTTCACGTTTTGTTTCTTATATTGCTAACAACATAAAACAATTTAAGAGGAAAACGAGTATACCCATTTCATACAATATTGAGCTTAACGTTTAAGCTATAACAACCACAGTAGAACTGCTTATAAGCACCAAGATTTGCTTAAGAAACAAAATCCTTGGTAAATAAAATCAGTATGACGGCCAAAACTCCTTGTGAATGTTATGCCCAGCAAACAATAGCCGAATACAAGTCAAACTGAGCAGTAAACATCATATGAAAATTTGGTTGGTAATCCTGTTTATTCAAAGAAGACTTTTCATGCTTAAGCAAATTGTGTGCTTAAGCAGCTTATATGAAATTGGCCCCTGTTCTCAATATTGCCAAACATTGTATACGCTCTTAAAGCGATTTAGGGTTTTGCAGTCATGAAAGGTCTGAATAAGATATTCAATGAGTAATCAAGAAACGCGTGGAAATCTCCTATAATATGGAGTTACACTTAACCAATTACATTGCAGCGTCTGAATAGGTATAAGTATCGCCATTCAACGTGTATGGCTATACAAATGTCCCCCCAAAACCGCAACACTTTCTCGTGACACATTATGTTAAAATTAAGCTGTTTATCACTTCAAGATTCAGATATGTGATACAACCATGTCTTGGCTATAACCATGTAGAATTTGAGCACATTGGGCAAAAATTGGCGAAATTATGACCAATTGAAAGAGTACTCCTTAAAAGCAAATTTGCAAGGATAACACGCATAGTGGTCAATACACACATGATGTGTATGAAAGAAAGATGAAAATCGGGTTTTGAGGAAGCGAAAATTGAAAGTAAATATAATGAGGCAACGTAAAAGTACACACTAACGTATGCATGGGCAGTGAACCAATCATAGAATTTAGAAACTTTCCATGGAAATATAAAAAATAATCTTCCACGAACGGGAATATCAAAAACAAAACCCAGAAAAAAAAACATGACAGAAAAAGATCAAAGTTATAGCGCCACTGCCAAAATTAAAACATGGTCCGGCACACAACGAAAATCAAAAATCCTAAATGCCAAAAAGGTCTAGAAATACATCCAAAAACATAAGAAGACACAATAAAATATGAAAAGCAACTGAAGAACGATTTTGTGAACGAACAACAGAACAAGACAAAGCGATAGATATATTACACATTATAGATAATAATTGATTGAAATTAGAAAACAGAACTGAAATTATAATTATAACGAAACAATTTTCTGTGGTAAAAGTTGGAGAAAACTACTAATTACAAAAAGCGGCGACAAGAAAAACAATTAAGTTTCGGGTTTTCTTCGATTGCTTTGAATGGCATTCTCGCAGTTATAGCTACAACGACAGCAAATGAAAGAATAGGCCGAGTATAATTTTTTTTTGCAGATGGAAATTAATTTCTAATTTACCGCCGGAACACAATTACCTTTCTCTTTCATCTTTAGTCTGTGACGTGTGCATGATTACGGACACTGATTACAAACGTTTCGATACAACTCTCGCAAACATGGCATCACCGCTAGATTTCAATTTTCATTCCGTGATGATGATGACAAAAAAAGCAATCTTCCTGTCGCAACGTAAGGAATGAAACGGGGTACGGGACAGCTGATCCCACTCACAATACATAATTCCCACGAGACTCACTAATCCTATCCCTCCAAATGTCTCTTCAAGAATGTAACGCGCTATTTTATATTTCTAAAAGCTTTCTGTTATTAAGTTGAATGCGTACCAATACTGCTTATAATATTTCAGGGTCGTTCTGCCCAGCGCGATCGCTTCTTGTATTGTGAGCAAACAAAATGTTGTTTATCGTGTAGGAACACATCAAGCGAAATTTACGCCATTTTGTTTTATTGCATTTCGATTACAGTATAAAAACGTAACTTTGTCCTAATTTATGGTCTACTACTAATAGGCATGGGGCTATTAGTGTCGGAACCATGCATTCCATGTTTATGGTCAGTTCCTATTCAAGTTGATCTTTTTGACAGATGAATCAAATTTTATCGACCTGAACTGACGAAATTGACACCATTAAGTCCCTGACCGTGTTCTTATCTAACTACGAAATGAAACTTGGAAGACATAAATTAAAGTCTATATGTTGTGCGTTTGAACTTTGTATAACAAATGTTCTTGTTTTTTTGTCGTTTAACTTTCTACTTGGAACATCAGCGCTCCTAAATATCGAAGCATTTGATTTGTTTTCAGCCAACTTTTTTCACGGCGTGATAAGAACATTTTGTTAAAGGTACTATCATTCTTTGGAAGGAAACAAAAACAGAAATGTTCACAGATTTACGTATAATGTACAGGGTATAAAGATGGACTTGGTACAAATTTGCCGTTAAAATTGTTTCCGCCTAAACTGCTGTATCTATTCAGAAATTAGTACAACAAAAGACCGAATGCTGTTTTGATATCCGAGATCAAAACCTCACAAATACAATTGCAATTTTTTCCCGCTGTTTTCTATTTTTTCCCAATGATCAGTTGAGCTGAAAATTTCACAGGTTTGTTTTTATTCCATGACAAATCTAATTATGAATTAGACCGCAGCTGTTCCGTCATTTTTACCAAAGTATGATACAACCTTTTACCCATGACTTACCATACAAACCAATTAATGTATCATAATTACATAATCTTTTGTTATATACTCTTTCACAGACAGTGCGGCTTTAAGGAATGGAGGATTTCTATTCAAGCACGTTCTCTTGCTGGCAAACAAAATGAATATTCATAAGTCTACTACTATATAGATAACAAAGCCCCCCCCCGCCCCCGCCCATTGTCTTTGGCTTACCTGACTGTGTGACGATTGCGGCAATGATCAGACACGTTGCCAAGGTAACAACTACTGACGAATTCATCTGAAATAAAAAAGGAGAAAAAAAAAGAAAAAAAAGGACAAGAAAATAAATTACATTAATCCAGACAGTCATATAAAGAGGGATAAAAGATACAGGAATCCATTAACTTGTGATTTATATTTCCATATTTCCAACAGACATGTTCACATATTTACGTTTAACTTATACAGGGTATCAAGATGGACGTAAACAAGAAACGAGTAAAACAAAAGACCAAAAACAATTTTCATCTCAAAAATCAAAACCTCACAATTACAATTACCTTACAATTTCGCGTAACAATAATGCAACGGTTTTCGCTGTTTTCCACTGTTTCCAATAATCAATTGAGCTGATAATTTCACAAGTTTGTTTTTATTTCATGACAAATCAAATTATGAACTTATGAGTAGCTGTTCTATCAACTTTACCAAAGTATGCTAAACCTTTAAGAAACAGAAAATTTAAAATACAGATGTCCCTTGGTTAAAAACAATAAAAGCAAACGGATACCATAAAGAAGCAGGTGTCGATTTCACCAAATTCATCGTAACTTACTATCAATCGTAGGACATAATAATGTATTGCAGCCCTACGTAGGATACGATGGGTTATCCTTCGTAACTCGATTTACGATCGATCGTAGGGCTGCCTCGTGAAATCGACCCCAGGGCATGTTTTATGCCCCAATCGGTGCGGTTTTTGTATTCTTATATTGACACTTGCCGATTTGCGACTTTGCTGACATGTGGCCAAACGCCGTATATACATGTCCACGACTGTCACTTATCGTCAGTGATTAAGCATGTCGCTGTCATGGTCAATGAGTGCAAATGTCGTGTAATCAGCCTGTATCTATATGGACTGCGCGCCTAACTAGACACCTGATGTAATTACCACGAATCGGTCGGATTTCCAGTTAATGCAACGAGGAAAGAGAGACAGGTCTCTCCAGCGACGCACCAGAGTGAGGACCGACTTGCAAATCCCGTAGAGAGTTCACTAGTCTCTATATTCTGATTAAGGTGATGTCTTCATCCCAGCACAGAGAAGGTAAGTACTATACATTGTATAACCCATGGTCCCTGAGTCTGCCTGAGTCAACCCACATCAGTTTCCAATCTGCATTTTGCAGTTTGTTAAAGGTAGTATCATACTTTGGTAAGAAACCAAAACAGAAATGTTCACAGATTTACGTATAACTTACAGGGTATGAAGATGGTGGTGGTAGAAACATACCGTTAACATTTTTCCGCCTGAAATGCTATATTTATCCAGAAATTGGTAAAACAACGACCGAAAATCGATGATCTTTTAAAAGATCAACAATGAAAGAGATAAGACTTAAGAAATACTGTGGATGTTTTTCACTGTTTTCTCAAAAAGTGGGCACCGTATGGGACTGAAATTTTCAGTGAAAGAGATATACAATAACAGACATCTGTGAAAATTCTAGTCCCATACGGTGCCCACTTTTTGAGAAAACAGTGAAAAACATCCACAGTATTTCTTAAGTCTTTTTTCTTTTATTAGTCACTGGTTTTACTCTTTTCTGGATAAATCCAGCATTTCAGGCAGAAATATGTCAACTGTATGGTTCTACAATCACCGTCTTTACACCTTGTAAGTTACACGTAAATCTGTGAACATTTCTGATTTGGTTTCTTACCAAAGTATATGATAGTTTGATACTACCTTTTAAGCAAATGGAGATTGGCAATCTCGCATCTGTCTTTATAGAAAGTGCGTCTTGTATCCTACAAACCCTAGCCCCAGTGAAATTGTATGAGAATGTTGAGAAAGTCATTTCCACTTAGGACTTGTTAAAGACATTGCCTCGCAAACAAACGCAATATGGCATGTGGGATGAGTCCAGAGAGTCGCATTGGGTTCAGATGCTCGTGAGAATTTCATCTGTATAATGAGTGTCTGATGGCGGAGGCGTAGAGGATGCGGTAAAATCAGGACAGCCTCCTCGGTATATAGACAGTGAAGAATGAGAGGGGAGGAAAAAATGACGAGCAGAATGTTACACAGAACACAGCGGTGTGACGGTCTGGTCAAATTGCAAGGCTTGATTAAAGCTTACGAGTTTCCATCGCTGTGGTTAACGGGTCCGGTTGCAATACATGAGGGGGATGGATATAAGGCCTATCAGGGGGCTGAGACAAACAAACATTGCCAGTATGCAAACGGCAAAGGTGAGACTAAGACCAGACCCCAGGACTCGAACCAGACACACACAGCAATTCCACCTCCCACCCTTGTTTAGTTCTGCTCATTGCATTCAGGAGGAAAGCCAGGCATCACACGGAGTTGAACCTGTGAACGTCTCAGTATAATTCCGGTGAAATCGAAAATAAGAATTTCTGCAATTATTGGAACCCGGAATCGACGTCAAAAGATAACGAATAACGCACACAAACAGCAATTTCTACTTGACAATGTATTGATGGATTGCCAGGTTTCTTGGTCTGTGACTTTTTGCTGGAATGTTTTTAGGATAGTGAAAAAACCTCCAAACGATCAATCCATGATTACTATAAGTTGTGACGCCTTAAATATGAAAGAAATGTTTGTTCCTGTCCTTGCCCTTCATGGTGTCACTGCTTAGATAAGAAACCAGTACGTCTTTTAAGTCAGATGCATGGGAATGCTTCATTTTACTGTGGGAATATCGTACATTTTGTGGGCGTGCGAGCGTGTTAGTGGAGGGAGTTTTTCCACAGATTCATCTCCGAAGGCGTTGAAAGGTAATATCATACTTTGTTTTGTTTTTTGTCAAAGAAATACAGATTCATGGGCAAAAAATATCAAGGAAGACACAGTAACAGTCATCTGTGAAAATTTCCACTCCCATACGATGCCCACTTTTTGAGGAAACAGTGAAAAACGCCCACAGTATTTTAAAAATCTTTAACCGTTATTTTTGATCTTTTAAAGATCAAAACTAATTTTGGTCACTGGTTTTACTATTTTCTGGATAAAACAGCATTTCAGGCAGAACAGTTTCAACGGTATATTTCTTTATAACCTGTAAGTTACATGTAAATCTGTGAAGATTTCTGTTTCGGTATGCTACCACGGTATCACCATCTTTAAAACCCGTAAGATACAGGTAAATATGTGAAGATATCTGTATGATATTACCTTTAAGAAACCAGTTAGTCAGATGCATGGGAATGCTTCATTTCACTGTAGGAATATTTTGTGGGCGTGCGTGATGTTAGTGGAGTTTTTCGACAGGTTCATCTCCGAAGACGTTTAATGGCCGAGAATTATTTCGATTTGAAATTATTGTCTCAAAATCAGTTTAGGAACAATACTTTGCACAGACTATTGGAAAATTAACGGCAACAGAGAAGAGGATTAATGGTCAGAAAACCAGGAAGGAGCGCGCGCATGTCTGTCTGTTTGTTCATTTTGTGTGCTTGGTGTTAGGAGCTATACGGCCCGACGTTTCGATCCTAAATCAGGGTTCTCCTCCAACCTTTGAGGACGATCCTGCTATAGGATCGAAACGTCAGGCCCTCAAAACGTTTCAGTTCATTGTTTGGTTAATGAGCAGTTCGCAGCAGTTTATTACTTGCATTTGTTTGTTTACAAGTTCCTGTTGGTTCCGCGGTGAGTGTGTTTTTGTTCAGGCCTATTAGTAAAGATTCAAACTTCGAGCGGTTTCTACCAAACTTGCAAAATATGCCCAATGAAATGTTGAAGGTCTAAAAACATCAAAACTATACAAGCCCCGTACTCAGCCTAAAAGTAAAGAAATGCGTAAATATAATAATTCGATTACTGAATTCCCCCATTGCAAACTGCTAAAAAGCCCTCAGGTAAAGTTGAGCATACGTATGTTATTGATCTTAGAGGTATAAGTGAAACAAAAACCCTCCAAAGTTACAGGAGCCATTTGAAAGATATACGATGTAAAGAGGAGATTAACATTTATACAAAAACCCTTTGAGCTAAAACTTGGTGGCTGAATGGCTGAATATTATACCAGGGCTGTGCATCGGGTAGCGGTATATTGGTATCGATTTCACGATGTGCGTCTTCAGAGGTATTTTCTTTCAAAAAACCCTAATGGCACAACAAATACGGTGCTTAATATTAAGTGTATATCGCATTTTGACGAACTGTTACAAGATGTCTATAGTGGTCCCATCGGTGCCTGCGGTCACAAAACGTCTTCTCTTCTATTTTTTTCGGTCGGGTATTCTTTTTTTTAGGTTGTCTTATTTCGAATTAACCTTTGAGAAAGATTTTTCTTCCGAGTGCATTTGAAATTCTATAGCCATTTAGCCGATGTCCCATGTTATTGGGGAAAATGCATTCATTACTTCGCAACTCGACTCTGATCATGTCAAAATATATGCCGTCACTTCTTAAAAAAAAATTGTTCGGTTTGAGGACGATCATATTTTCTTAATTTTGGATAGGAAACTTTGATATAAAAATATATGTTTTGTTTATTTTTTTTTAATATTGCGAAATATTGCCACAAAATTCACTTTTGCATTTACAAAAACAAATCCCTTTGTTAATAGTTTGAAGTGGCGAAACAATTCTTTAATTCTTGGGAAATGCTCCAACTCTTCGTTTTTTCTGTACGCTGAAAAAGTATTTAAGCATGCATAAAGGGGGTGGTAAAATGCTCGCTGTATGCGGCAAGTTTCTCGTAAAGATATCTTGGTTTTAAAAACTTCATTGTTAAAAAATAAAAATCGACCGAAAAAAATACCGAAAAAAACCTCAGATTTCGTTTTGATGGCAGATCGGAATTTGGAATAGGCATACAGTAATAATAAGGCATCGGTATCGAAAAGAAATACTTTTTGGCAAAGCAAATAAGGCCGACTGCGCGGATAATTCATTACTTTGCAAAGACCAGATAATTTGAATATAGTTATAATTATGCTCTCAATCCCGTAACCATCAAGTACAGGCATTTTCACACGATGCAAAAAACAAAATTCGCAAGGCTTGCGAATTTTTCTCATGCTTGAGAAATCTTACGAAAGTGTCACTGTGTGAATAAGGGACACCAATTGAGAAAGACTCGCCTTGCGAGTTTCTTTAGTTGTGAAAAGGCCAAGTTTATTATTTAGAAATTAACTGAAAGCACAGACCAGATGTCATGTTGTGGTGAGCCAGAGTAGGGAAAGGAAGGGAGAGGTTCGGATAGAATTTTGAATGTTGGTCCCAGAATAACTTGTGCAATGCTTGAATGACAGAGAAAACGGCAAAAACAGTCCCAAAACTCTTCGCCTAAAACTGCCAAGATAATTGTCTACGGCCTGCAATGATCATCTACAGTATATCAAACAAAATAAAACAAAATAGCGAAATAAATTTAAAAGTCAGGGAGCGAGAGGGACTGTTTGACTGATGATACGAAAGGCTTTGCTCATTTTCAATAACTTAAGGGCAAAAATATTGTCAGTTGTCAGCAAAGACGAATGAGAATCCTCCACAACTCCGCTCCATAAGCATTACCCTCAATGGTTTGCTAAAGGGCATTTACAAGGTTTTGTAAGGTAAGTTATACCTCTTATCTTTGCACATTTGCCTGTATTTCGAGAATCATAAGTGGCATACTTGCTGATTCCAATAAAACATTTTTAAATTGGAGTCTTTTAAGAATGATTGATCAAGGAATAAGTCAAAGTCACTTAACAGGTAAATTTCGTTGATTTCCCATAACAAAGCGGATTAAATAAATCAACAACAAAAACATTTACAGGCGAAAAGTGTGCTACACTAAGCTCGCCAAACTGCTAGTTTTATAACGAATGAAGGTGTTAAAATGCCAGGCAAAGGAAAATCTGTCAAAATTGTCCAAACAAAAATATCAAAGGTCATTCTTAAGCTCCTGAAATAAGATTATATCGCAACAGATGGGTGAAAATAATCCATCATTGGTTCAAAGAAGCCGATAACACGACGCTGTACACTTCAGACGAAGTCCCTAATTCCAATTATTGAAATGAGGCGTGTATGTATGGACGTATAAGCAATGGTATATAATATAGCACTCAAAATGAATACAGATTGGCAAGTTATACTCCTATCGATTTTTCTACAGGTGGATATAAGCAAGTCCCTTCAGGCAAAGACAAGTTGGCGACATGTGGTCTATGGATCCAATATTAGAAAAGCCTCAAGACTTATATGGCATTTAGGTCATAGTCCAAATAACACGCGTGATAGGATTTAAGTTTTACCAGAAATGGCAGTTAAAATTAGGACGTATAAGAACAATTTGATTTGGTTTTTGCAAACCGGCGCATGCCGCATGGTATCAGTTTTGTTTGATCAAATTGAGGCGACGATCTTTAAGATTCAGATTTCATATACATTATAGTACCAGGTTTAGCTTTTCTTGCTGCTTAAGAGCGGAATATGCTTGAAGTTTGGAGCGAAATGGTTTTTGTCATTTTGGAGTTACGTTCGCGGAGGACTTTCTTCGAGAAATCGCATAAATGTCAGCCCTCCGCACGATAGTCGCGGTATTAGTTGCAAAAATTGTTGTTTTTCGACAAAAAGGATTCGAGACGGCACATCTAAAAAATAATGTGATTTAGACAGTACAGATGAGTGGAGTTTCATCAGTATATCGCCACCACGACATATTGCTCCATAGCAATTAAACGCAAAATGCCTGAAGTTTTAACTGTCACGTATAGGCCTACCAAGTTTGGAAAAGTTCTAGGCCTACGCAGTTCTATAACTGGTGGTATAAAACAACTCGAACACATTGCAAAATATGGGAATTTTCACACCTATTTTGGTGACACTAGATACTGATGAACGTATATATGAAAATGCTTACCTTGATTTGTGTATGTTTGGTGAGTCTTGTCTTCTGCAAGTTGTGACGACGTCCGAAGCTTTGGTGCGGAATTTGCGTAAAATGAAGGACCGCTTGGAACAAAAGCACCAGATTTCCACAGCGAGAGTTTCAGTGAGTGTAGCGCGTAGTTGAGATTGTCAAAAATGCTTGAAATGCTGTTGGAATCGTCTGGTTTTTATATACTGTGCCCCACCGTACGACTCGTATATTCGTAACGTATTTGAAGATGACGCTATACCAGTATCTAAGATGCAGTAACGCAGAAGTAAGAAAGAAAAAAAAAAGCAAGAAAAGAAATCACCGCTAACAACAGTACGTCACGGCACCACGTGACTCAATCCAGCGAGACGCTGTCCAATCACCATCATTCTTGTCATAGTAATCTAACGCACTGCGCAAGGATATTTTCTCGTGTGAGTATTAAACGCTGCATTTCTACAATACAACTTGGGGGTCTTAATTGAAATTGGTTTAAAAGAAAGAAAAAAAAAAGTGAAATTGCAATAAGTATAATTTGAATAATATGACATGACATGCATACTGATTCCTGACCCTTTTTCAGAGGCTCTGTAATAATATTCACTACACGTGTGTTGCTCTTTCTACAAGGAGTTAGGTTTGGTCCAAGCCCAAAGTGAAGGGAATTCTTGGTCGGCGGTACTCTAGACGGCCAAGGGGGGTTCAGATTCAATTGGACGGCGGGGCATTGCCGAGGCTGAGGGACGCTGGCATCCTCTCGACGGACCGTGTGGAGTGGACGGAGCAGTAGGGATGCAGCGACCGTGACGCTGGGCTAAGCACCCTCCAGGGACAGTGTTTGTTGTCTGCAAAAACAGATCTTCCTGAAGTTTCTCCCGGACACGAATACTGATGACTTAACGTAATATGGGGGGTTGGGGGTGGGTGGGGAAATATCCAGTGTTGAAACAGGAGATAAAGTTTCCTCAATTGAGTTCCGCAGTCAGCTCGCTGGTACTGTGGGCGAGTTGAATATTGTTGCAAACATTTCTGGCCAATACTGGAACAGTCTCTGTAAGCGTGAAGACGGAAGTCGTCCTCTCTGAAGCCCACATAGCAGAACCATGGGTTAGCTGCTCATATCTCGACTTGAGGATTTCCGGACTCACTATCAGAACCTCATTTCAGCTATAAATCAAATAGCAATATAAATACATGACCAAACGATCAGAATTAAATACGTATAAGCCTATGTATGGTTTCAAATGTGATTTGAAATGGCATACAGCACAACCAAGTGATGTGTTGTTGTACTATCAAACGTTTTTATTTTTGGTTCTAAATTTAAATTTCCCCTTTCATCCCAGTCCCCAGCCCCATCTTCAAGTTTGACCTTGCCTATACCCCAGCCTCCCTGGTCACTTATTCTGATGATCCTCTCATCCATTTATGTGTATCTTTACTTGCATGTTCTTGTCCTGTTGTCATAAATTAATCAATCAATCAATCAATCAATCCATTTATTTATTGGCAACCCCCAAACGGTTGTACTGTACAATGTAAAAAAATTATTAAAAATGTTACGATAACATACTACTTTACAATACTATACAAAAAAAATACTTTAAAACTGTGCACTAATAGTAGTAAGTTCTAACACTTGGTGACTATAAAGGATTACATAAAAATATACCGACAATTATTAAGCCTTTGATAGTATGGTAAGATAATGCAAGGATCGAAACGCGTAAGACACTCCTAACTCCAAGCATTTCTATTATGTTATTCATATTATTTTTTATTTACATGCCAATTGAGTTCTTATCATTAATTGACATTAACTTTTCTGTGATACTTATTGATTGTTTTCCAAAACTTTAAAGAAATAATTGACTTCATAGAAGTAAAAAAAAAAAATCTTTGGGAGGGGGGACAGATCTCGTGGATAATCTTGAATCAAATGTCATGTTGATGGAAGCAACGCCGGAAGGATTAGAAAAAAAATATTCAATTGAAAATACATTGGAGCAAGTATGTTTCCTTTGCTCTTGTGAAAACCCTGCGCATGATGAATTATATTGACTTGACGTCCAACTGGCGTCCGGTTGGTCCTATGACATTCCCATCTGGGTTGAGCTTGAAGATGACCAGGGTGAATAAGTGCCTATACGCCCAAGCCCTCTACGTCCACTCTGTTATGCACGACTTGCAAGACGAGTTGGCATCAATATTAAAGGTAGTATCATACTTTGGTTCTTGTCAAAGAAGTACAGATTCATGGGCAAAAATATCAAGGAAGATACAGTAACAGTAATCTGTAAAAATTTCAGTCCCATACGATGCCCACTTTTTTGATAAAACAGTGAAAGACGGCCACAGTATTTTTTAAGTCTTTTCTCTGTTATTTTTGATCTTTTAAAAGATCCAAAAGATTTTCGGTCGTTGTTTTACTAATTTCTGAATAAATACACCATTTCAGGCACAAACATTTTAACGATATGTTTCTACCGCCACCATCTTCATACCCTGTAAGTTAAAAGTAAATCTGTGAAGATTTCTGTTTCGGTTTCTTACCGAAGTATGATACTACCTTTAAGAAAACAAGATGAAAATGACGTCACCGTTCAAGACGTTGAGATTTTATTTCAAGGGCCCTTACCAATCGGTCGTCTATGGGAGTTCAGGAGGACTTGACGTCAGTTAGCCTGGTTGATGCTGTCCCTAACTATATCATACGGGCTCTCTATAATATGCATACAGAGGCTATGGCACGTGATGTGTTCCTTGAAATTCATGCAAAATTCATGCAAAATTCATTATCACCTCTGGTTAGTGCTTTGTAACGGTGACTGGCCGTATACACAATAACCCCATTGGCACATATTATACATATTTATTCAATTAAATGAGGTACATCCTATATGCCCCTAGCCTCCCACCCAAAGCTATGCTTAATTGTCAATCCTCGTAAATATTTTGATGTTCATATTGCAAATCAGATGTGCTAGCCCACTCCAACATGCACGGACAATGAGCAGAGTCAAGAAAATACCAATGTTTGAAACCGACAAACATAATCTGAATCAGTGGACATACGACGTTTTAGACAACATGTGGTATAGTAGTTTTTACGGAGTGTTTTATTTTCCTATAGTTGTAACAATTATATTTCTAAATTGCATATTAGGGAGACACTTTAGCGTCTAAAAGTGAACATTTGGGCGACATCTGCAAATAGGGAGACTTTTCGGTGTCTCCCTATTATACCAGCTTCCTTTTAGAGACATATTTTTAGTATACATATTTTAATAGAAGACAGAGAATGCGCGCAATATGAACATATTATGTCAATTTCAAGTTCATTGGTTTGGAGGATGTTTACAAATACATGTAGGTAAGTAAGGTCTGTGCACGACCCAATAAGAAAGTCTCCCTAATGACCCATTCCCGGTATAATGATTATTTTCCCAATCACTACTTTATCTTGTCTATTGTATATTTTGTTTGTTTCATTTGCTTAAAATGAAATAAATGGAAGGAATTAGGTGGGGGAAATGTGTGGATTGTCAATTAATGATTAGATTTTTTAAGAGGAATAGGTTTCATATTAACACTGTCAATATTCACGTCATATATAGGTTTCTTTATGATCACCACTTGAAGGAATGTGCTGGCTTTAATAAGGATATAACAATATGGTTATATGGTTAGGGTTCGGATTCTTGTGAGGCTGTCGGCGAAATTGTTTCCAATTTGATTCAGTCAGGTAAACACTATCACAACTCCAAAGCCTGCGGTCTGAAACAACCTAAAGAGAATTAAAGCCTATACCTTTAAATGTATGTACAGGATTGGTAACACACCCAATCAGAATTGTTCACAGATTTACTTATAACTTATGAAGATGGTGCTGGTACAAACACACAGTTAAAATATTTCCGCCTGAAACAAATTGTGAATTTATCCAGGAATTAGAAAAGACAGAAAACAGTTTTGATCTCGGGGTAAGGTCAAAACCATTCTTTATGTTTTATAAGAAAAATTGAATCAGGTTTTCGCTATTTACCCATGACTCAGATGTCCGATTGAGCTCAAATTTTCACAGGTGTGTTATTGTATGTACACGTTGGATCAGACAAAGTGTGAGTGCTGTTCTGTGACCTTTAGCAATCACGTATAATACCTTTAATGATTTAATTCCACTGGTTACTTTTTGCTCTTATCGGTTTGCGCTGATGTGAACGGTCATTTGAAATGTATACAGTCAGTCATGAATCGTCGAGTATATACTTCAACAATCGCACAAGTTCCTCCATCTATCCAAAGACTCAAGTATTCTGCTTTCCTTTCAAAAGCAGACAATTCACTTGTACTTTGGTCTGATCCTTAAGGTCATCTGGTCCTTGGGAGAGTTCTCTGGCCAATTAAGTCCCCTCCTCTACGATTTATCTGACCCCCCTCCCTTGTAGGCTATACCCCCTTAAGAAGAGAGAGAAGAAGACGAACAAGAAGACTTCGTCTTTTTTTTTCGTCGTCATCTTCTTCTTTTCAGTTGCCTCTCCAACTGGAGTGTATTTGATCCAGTTCTCATATCCATACTAATGGCTCGGCTTGTTCTATACCGACCTATACACGGGGAGGTGAAGCGAAGATAGGACGGGCCCCTACGGGAGACTAGAGCTTAAACCTCCGCTGAGGATTCAGGCAGTATAAGGGGGTAAACAACCGGCATAACTTTCTCAAGTGCAGCTACCGACGTCATCAGTTTTTCGCGAGATGTGATGTTTTTTTTCCCTTTGCCCTTTTTTGTATAGTTTGTATTTGTTAACGTACGCATATGTTTATTGTTTTTTTTTTTAAGTCAACTCCATTCCAACGTCAATAATTATGGGATTTCTGGGAGGATTTTTATCATTTTGGTTTGCGTGAGAACAGTTTGTTTTCATAAACAGCCTGGAATTTGACAACTTTCAAAAGCCGAATTTAGACACAACTTACACAACAACGGTATATGAGCATCGCATTGTGCAATTGTTTTAGACGCATTCATTTCAATCCATTATCGAAGCCAGTGCGCTGTAGACACGTCCTCAGATCTGGGGTTATGATCCTGTAGCTGGGTCGTACTTCCATATACGTTTGTGCACAAATATAAATTATATTTTGTATATATAAAAAATGAAAACCCGGGGGTGTTCCCCCCTACCCCCCCCCCCCCCCCCGTGATCCACGCCCATGATAGAAAGCACTTGCTGTGCGTTCGACATGTAATCTCTAGAAGACCGACACTTATGTCGTGTCAGTTTCGAAACGAAGGTCGTATATACCGAAACAGAAATCTTTACAGATTTACATATAACTTACAGGGTACAAAGATGGTGATTGTAGAAACATACCGTTACCATTTTTCTGCCTGAAATGGTGTATTTATCCGGAAAAGAGATTTTCGATCTTTAAGGATCAAAAATAAAAGAGAAAAGACTTAAGAAATAATGTGGCTGTTTTTCACTGTTTTCTAAAAATAAAAGTGGGCACCGTATGGGACTGAAATGTTCACAGATGATTGTTATTGTATCTTTCTTGATATTTTTGCTCATGAATCTGTATATCTTTGACAAAAACCAAAGTATGATACTACCTTTAAGATGAGTAAGCCTATACCACGTGTGCCTGTACGTCCACATCACGACCTACACTACTGTGAAATTTTCACAGATAACTGTTACTGTATCTTCCTTGATATTGCCCATGAATCTGTATTTCTTTGATAAAAACCAAAGTATGATATTACCTTTAAGATGAGTAAGCCTAACACGTGTACCTGTACGTACGTCCACATCACGACCCACAACACTGACCCACATTCGTCATTAATGGTTAACGTGAGATCGTCACTGTCTGTTTCCATTAAATCTAAAAGGACAAGCTTTTTGGAGGTTTTGCTCTAATTAACAACGCGTACCACATCAGCAACAACGGAAGTTTGTGTTGAAGCAAAAGGGTATATAGGCCTATATACCTGGACACAATTAGCATTTGTGTTCAAGGTTTGCCTTCCATTCTATTAGTCATAGGTTACATAATCATCCCCCGAATAGAAAACAAAACGAAGAAGTAGGAAGACATTTCCGCGTTTGTGCAAGCAGTAAAACAAATTTGACGGTATAGTTAATTAAGAAATATTCACACAGTGCGGTAGCGTCATATGCCATGACGATGTGAATTCCTGTATAGCATAGCGCTTGGTAATTACTGTGTCTTGTCTCAGAGAAGTCAGACTGAACTTCTTAATTTCTTTTTTTTTTGCGGGGGTGTTCTATCTTTCCTCATTAAAGGTACAATACATGATTGATAAAGGTCACAGAACAGCACTTACACTTTATCTGATCAAACATATGTACATGAAACGATAAACCTGTGAAAATTTGAGGTCAATCGGACATCCGAGTCACGAGAAAATAGCGAAAACCCGACTCAATTTTTCTTATAAAACAAAGAATGGTTGTGATCTTACCCCGAGATCGAAAATGTTTTCGGTCTTTGTTTTACAAATTTCTGGATAAATACCCCATTTCAGGCAGAAATATTTTAAACAGTATGTTTTTACCAGCACCAACTTCATACCCTGAAAGTTATACGTAAACATTTCTGTTTGAGTATGTTACCAATCCTGCACTTACCTTTAAATTCCAGAGTAACTTCGTCGTTGAAAGATTTCACTGCTTGAGCTAAATGAATAAGTTGGCAATCCAATTTCAACTGCATCGCTAATTAATTTTCATAATTTCATAATAGTTTAATGATTAATGATTTATTGATGCCCTTCCCCTGTCCACCATAGGCCACCTCTATGCTTTCTTTGTGGTTTTCCAGCCTCATTTAGATGCTTTCCCTGTTTCGCTGGTCACTATTCCCCCTTTTTTCTGATCCTCTCATCCATTTATCATTTTACCTGTATGGTTCTTGTCCTCTTGTCATTCAGCCTTTGAGAAAGATCCTGCTATAGGATCGAAACGTCAGGCCCAGACTCCACGTAATTTGTTGATCGGTTGTATCAGGTGTTGTGTTTCCAGTGATATTCGCTGGTCCGCTGTCAATGCACAATATAGTCAGCGAAACATTAAAATCATTCTTGAAAAAAATTAACAAAATATGGGATTTGGTATAAAATGTTCGTATCATTTTCAATGAACAACCACGTGACAATTGAGACTATAGTTGTCACGTGCCTTGGGAATAGACTTTTCTTTTGTTTCCAAACATTGACTAGTGGTTGGCAATATTTGGCCAAATTGTTGCAAATCATATCGTTTTCTCGAAAGATGGCGTGACCAAATTCAATATTTTTGCAAACTTTCCATAATGTACAAAATAATACACACCATCATTGCTTGTGTTGTTTTCATTACATTCAGCAATATCTGTCAATGTTTATGAAACGTTGTGGTTAGTGTTTTATGCCCGGCTTTGACGGCTTGCCATAGTTTCCGCCATCTTAGTTGGCACAAACTTGGGCTGTGACGTTGCAAAGGAAAGGTCTATATATGATAAAGACGGTTGTATCACAGAGTATAATATAGGGTCGTTGTCTTGATTACAATAAGAAGACAAAAATGTTACTGCACTGAAACCCCATACGGGAAGGATGTGTAAGGGAACACCACAGCCTACCTTAGTCACAGCCAGTGATATAGGGATTTCATAGCCTTTAATGAATTGGAGATATATAACGTGTATAATAATGTGGAGAAGAAATGGGTCACAATAATAGCAGTATAATACTCAATGATGAAACAATACCTTTAGTTGACAACACGCATCTGTGTAACAGGTAAAAGGCGAGGGGTTATTAGTATGTAATACTGTAGTATAATTGACGTAGTAGTTTACGGTACAACGCTTGCCCAGTACAGGTATAATAGGCCTTGGTCACAATACAACTGATCATCTTGAGCTTCAGTAACAACGCACAAAGAAACACCTGGAATATGCCAATTTGTTGCAGTGCTCATCAAACAGTTCATCCACGTCGCTGAAAGGAAATGACAGCCATAACGGTCGGGCGCCTCCCTCCCTGCAGTTCATAATTCTGCGGTTCGAATCCCGCAGGAGTTCGACCATTGAGGTTGAAATTTCTACCTCCATGGTTCGGCTAAATTGCGTCCTCTTTAGCACACTGATTTATATCTGTTATCTATACAAAATAGGCATACTCTGTCAAGTTCCTTTGTTTCAATCCGTCCACGGAATACTTGACAAAACAAATGTAAAGTAATATTTTACAGGGATGGCTCAACTAACCACCAGGGGCCAATTTCATAAAACTGTTAAGCACCAAAATTTGCTTAGCACAAAAATGTCTCGCCCAATAAAACAAACCAGCATTGAAAATTCCATTTGATATTCATGGTCAGCGAACAACAGCCAAAGAACAATCACAAGTGATACACAACACGTGGAAATTTGGTTGTTAACCCTGTTTTTATTAATTAGACAGAAATGTCATGCTTAGCAAATGTTTGTGCTTAACAGTTTTATGAAATTGGCCCCAGACCAACCAACCAACCAAACCACATACTTGTGTAAACCGGCGTCTGTAATAATTGTAGACCCCTATTGGTTTTGTTTGGACTTCAAACTTTATGGCAGCAGCTCCGTTCTTTCTGTACATGCTTTCTTATCGTGGATCGTTTTTCTAGTCGTGAACCTTATTTTTTCTCAAGTTGTCCATTTTCTTATTAGTGTACGGTACGGTGTTCCAAAGACGACACGTCTCGTCGGGCTTGGTGAAGGGGCGACGGCGACGCGATGTGTCGTCTTTGGAACACCATACAATATGAGAAATAAATTGATCAATCCAACATTCTCATAAGATTCGACACACTATAATTCTTCACCATGGAAAACATAGACTGGTTAGTGTGATTTGTGCATCCTTTAACCTTGCCCTTTCCTAGTACCTTCAACCTTTACCCCAGAGGCCCATCGGCAACCTCTACCCCCCACATACGCACTCATGCATCTCGCAGGTCTTACCATCCTCTATAATAATAATGGAACAGTGTGCTAGGATATACCCCGATCGCTACAGACATATCCCATATACCTTAATTTGACGATGGGTAATTGTAATGCATCTCTATAATAGGTACGGTCCCTCAAGGTAGCTGGGCCTATATTTTTTATTTACCTCATACAAACCTATACACACCTCTTTAGCAAAGACTCACTCAAACACCGTATACCGACAGGAGAAATTATTACCCAGACGGCTGTTGCATGATTACAAAGAAACGAAATATGTGCCATGCAAACTTCATTCGTGCCCGCGCTTGTATACACGACGTGATGCACATTAAAAGCGAGTTCTGAATGCCCTCAACTTCAAAACAAGAAATAAACAATACAAGTAATAAACTGCTGCAAACTGCTCATCAGCCAAAATTGTTCATTTTTCACTGTCAAGAAGTGGGCACCGTATGGGATTCCACAGATGACTGTTACTGTATCTGTCCTGATACTTTTGGCAATGAATCTGCATTTCTTTGACAAAAACCAAAGTATGATATCACCTTTAATGATGATTCATCAAAAATAGATACACACGCAAAGTCAAAGATGCTCGTCGAACGTACACATACATGAAACGGTCGTTGAGTACCTGCCCACACCACTCTCACGAATCACTCACGGTCACGTACAGACCTATACAGGTACATTACATTGCTGACTGTATGATGGAGTGATGCTGCCTATACATTTTGTGCAGTGGAGGATTATCAGAATGGGGATTTGTATTCTTTCAATATCACTGTCTTTTCTGTTTTAATGGCCAGGGGCGGATTGTCGTCTTAGTGTCTAAATACTTCCGCTGAGAGTAACTCGAGGTCACGCAGATAGCATCGCAGACACCGTTACGAATAACTGAAGAAACAGCTACAACCGCGTACAACTAAAATCATGTAACAAATCTCCCATTGAATTAGCATATTTCTTAGAAATCTCCGATTTGCACAAAAATACTCAATCGGTATAGAAACTGGAATCTATTCCCACAAAACCCATATTAACAAAAACGAAGTGCATAAATTTAAAAGAATCTAAAGGACAAATTCAAGTTGAAATAATTATTGAAAATTGATGGGATTCGATCATTTAAAAGTTCATAAAGCGTATGAGTCTTGCTAAAACAAAAAAGGTAGTATCATACTAAATTTGGTAGCATAGGCCTACTGAAACAAAAATCTTCACAGATTTAACATTAACTTACAGGGTATAACGATGGTGATGGTAGAAACATACCGGTGAAATATTTCTTCCTGAAATGCTGTATTTATCCAGAAAAGAGTAAAACCAATGACCGAAAACAATATTGATCTTCGGAAGATCCAAAATCCTGTGAAAATATTTAAAGATACCGTGGGCGTTTTTCACTGTTTTTTATCAAAAGGTCGGGCATCGTATGGGACTGGGAATTTCACAGATGCCACTGTTCCTGTATCTTTCTTGATATTGTCCATGAATCTGCATTTCCTTGACAAATTTAAAAACCAATCAAACTTTACGGAATTACCTATAACAGCGCTCTATTAAAACAATTTGCAGGGAAAACAGCATACAAACATTTTGAGACGATCGCATATCATAAACTTGCTGATTAGTTTTTTTCATTGTCAATAGAAAAGTAATAATAACCGAGGATGGGACCTTAGGGAGACTTTCCAATAGGGTCGTGCACAAAATTTACTTACCTATTTCTAAACATCCTCCAAACCAATGAACTTGAAATTAACACAAGTTCATATTGAGAGCATTCTCTGTCTTCTATTAAAATATGGACAAAAAAATATGACTTTAAAGGGTAGCTGGTACCTTAGGGAGACATCGAAAAGTCCCGATGTCTCCTAATGTTCACTTTTAGACGCTAACGTGTCTCCCTAATACCCCATTTTTAATTATCATAAGTATCGACAACTGTACTTTCAAAACACATTCATTTTTATCCAGTCTTTACAGGCCAAATTCAAATACCCATGAACAAGCATTGATCATTTCTCCACCATAGAAACTAACGTATAATTTACAATGAATAACACAAACCTACACATGTTATTATAAATGAATAACACAAAACTACACATGTTATTATAAATGAATAACACAAAACTACACATGTTAATATAAATGAATAACACAAAACTACACATGTTATTATAAATGAATAACACAAAACTACAGATGTTATTATAAACGAATAACACAAAACTACACATGATATTATACTAGAATAACACAAAACTACACATGTTATTATAGATGAATAACACAAACCTACACATGCTATTTTAAACCCGAAGAGCGGCCTGAGTGCTGCCGTATAATTTTCCACCGGCGAAGAAACACAATCAAATCCCAAGGCTACTTCAAAATACGTTGCCATGTCTACAACCCTTTCCATCCAAACTTGAAAAGATCACGATCATCGTAAAAATGTACTCGAGAACATCATCAGCATTCAGCGATCCCGCTCCAGTCATTTTATCTTTGTTTACCTTCCAAATTTACTTGAATTTATCCATTCAGTATCCCTCTTGGGTTTATTTGATAATAAATTGAATAATAATTCAATTTAGAAATTGATGTTTTTCCCCTTATTCCCGCCACACGGTGTAACAATATTGCATATTCCTCGTGGGACTAACGGCCATCATGTGCGTACTTATCCTCAAGTTTAATTCTACCCCTCCCATGTCATTTCCCGACCTCCGTATGATGAAAAGGAGAATGCAGCATATAAAACAGTGCAACTCGCTGAAGAGCAATCAGCGTGCCTGGAATTTAAAGTGCACTTTTTGGCGGCGTTCAAAGAAAGTGGCATTTCTACTTCTATTATTACCCGCGGGAAATAAAAGTGCAGCATTGTAATGAGCAGTGTACATGCGAGTTCCCGGATGATGGTCGAACCTTATGCATCTCTAGTATTTATTTCTTTACGGAGCCTAAAACCCGACATTCAAGTAATGGCGAGAACAATGGGCATATTTCATAGAACTGCCGCTTAAGCAAATCATTTGCTTAGCACGAAAAACCTTCCTTCATCAAACAGAATTACCGACAAAATTGTCATGATGTGATGTTATGTTTACTACTTTTGACTTGTATGACCAGTCATAGATCATAACTAGACCATGACCCATAATACCATAACTAGTAGACTGTGATCCATAGACCATAACTAGTAGACCATGACTAATAGACCATAGCTAGTAGACAATGACTAATAGACCATAGCTAGTAGACCATGGCTCATAGACCATAACTAGTAGACCATGACTAATAGACCATAACCAGTAGACCATGACTAATAGACCATAGCTAGTAGACCATGGCTCATAGACCATAACTAGTAGACCATGACTAATAGACCATAACCAGTAGACCATGACTAATAGACCATAACTAGTAGACCATGACTAATAGACCATAGCTAGTAGACCATGGCTCAAAGACCATAACTAGTATGATGAAAAGGAGAATGCAGCATATAAAACAGTGCAACTCGCTGAAGAGCAATCAGCGTGCCTGGAATTTAAAGTGCACTTTTTGGCGGCGTTCAAAGAAAGTGGCATTTCTTCTTTTATTATTACCCGCGGGAAATAAAAGTGCTGCATTAGACCATAGCTAGTAGACCATGGCTCATAGACCATAACTAGTAGACCATGGCTCATAGACTATAACTAGTAGACCATGACTAATAGACCACAGCAAGTAGACCATGACTAATAGACCATAGCTATAGTAGACCATGGCTCATAGACCATAACTAGTAGACCATGGCTCATAGACTATAACTAGTAGACCATGACTAATAGACCACAGCAAGTAGACCATGGCTCATAGACCATAACTAGTAGACCATGACTAATATATCATAGCTAGTAGACCATGGCTCATAGACCATAACTAGTAGACCATGACTCATAGACCATAACTAGTAGACCTTGACTCATAGACCATAACTAGTAGACCATGACTAATAGACCATAGCTAGTAGACCATGGCTCATAGACCATAACTAGTAGACCATGGCTCATAGACTATAACTAGTAGACCATGACTAATAGACCATAGCTAGTAGACCATGGCTCATAGACCATAACTAGTAGACCATGACTAATAGACCATAGCAAGTAGACCTTGACTCATAGACCATAACTAGTAGACCATGACTAATAGACCATAGCTAGTAGACCATGGCTCATAGACCATAACTAGTAGACCATGGCTCATAGACTATAACCAGTAGACCATAGCTCTTAGACCATAACTATAGTAGACCATAACTATAGTAGACCATGGCTAATAGATCATAACTAGTATAGACCATGACTAATAGACCATAACTAGTACACCATGGCTCATAAACCATGACTATATTAGAAGACCAACATTTGTAGACCATGCATGTTAAGCAATAACTATACACAACATAATTGGCGTGGACTATGAATAAAAACTATAACTATATGATCTTGACTAGTAAAACCATATAAACTGTAACTAGCAAACACAAATCAAGTGAAACCATGACAAAACCCGGGGTTATAATAATTTCCAGACATTTATATCCTCTTCGCATTACAGAAGGTATACAATTCTACCAATCTAACAATTCTACCAAGAGTCATTAGATATTCATGATTTAATGCGGTACCCGCGGCGATATTGGATTCGATTCACCCCGCTGACCCCAGCCGGCTCTGTGGCATCTGCACTAGTAAGCATGAGGTCATGGGTTCGAATCCCACCTGAGCCATGCATGTGATTTTGTTCACTTGTTCTCACAAGCACTGAGTATACAGTGCTCATCCACGTCGGTGAAGGGCAAGTCTAATTTGCATATTTCTACCAAGTATATTGAAAAGAATGACTATTACCAAAAATTATTTCTAAATAATCACACGGTAGACAAGAAGAGGACAAAACGTACAAATCACAGGCTCGTCCCAGTGCAGCTACGGCAACGGCATTTTTTTCTGATTCAGGGGGCGATTAATTTCGTTATAAAACGTGTATTCTAATATTTCACTGTGTGGTCGTACATAAATGGATATAGCCTAAAGCACATGACAAATATGACGTCAGTACGTAAGACAATAAATCATTATTTTGAAAGAAAGAAAGACAAAACAATTCAGATGTATTTCTGTACCCCTGTAGGCGCGAGGTGACAATTATTTAATGGCTATTTTGCACCGAAATGCATGTCTTTTATCATCTACGTTGACCTTCTGGATATCAAATGATGAAATTAATATTTCCTGAACGTAACGATAAGCTTTCAGACCGCACGTTTTTCCTCCGAGCCCCGGGGCCACAGGCTGTTCTGGACGGCCTCCGATATTGCGAAAACACGGCGAAAGACGACTCAGTACCTGGATCATCTTCGTTCTGCGTTTTTTTTTATGGGGGTTTTGAGTTTGAAACAAACAAGAAAATGTAGCAGTGCAGATGATGGGTTGGTTGTCTGGCTGGTTGCATGGGGAGGGGATGAGTGGTGTGGTGTGGTGTGGTGTGGTGTGGTGTGGTGTGGTGTGGTGTGGTGTGGTGTGGTGTGGTGTGGTGTGGGTGGATGTTTGGCTTGTTCTTTGGTTGGCTGGCTGACTGTTTGCTTTGAGGGTTTTGGTTGCGCATTGTCTCCCTCCCCATGGCTCCATACAACTGGCTGGCTGGTTGTCTTGCTACAAACATGGCTCCACCAGCTCCCGTTTGCTGGTTGGTTTAGTTGGAGGGTCTTCCTTCCTCCATGGTTGCACGATCGGAATCATGTTGCTTCTTCACTTTTTGGACCTTTTCGAAAAGGAAGCTCAGGCTCAGGCTCAGGCTCCGGTAAAATATAAGGCTTTTTTTTTTCTTTGAAGCTGAAGCTGTGTTTTCTTTGAAGCTGAAGCTGTGTTCTCCTTTTCAAAACCAGAGAATCTACTTCCGAACCGCAGCCAAAAGCATCTACTTCAATACCCGTTATTTTATTAAAATCGGAGCCGGAGCCTGAGCTTGAGCCTGAAATTCCGTTTCGAAGGTCGGAGCCTCGGTCCGAGCCGTCGGGGTAGTGGTCAATCGACCGACGAATGATAAGTGTGTCGATCTAAATGGTCACATAACTTCGCGTATCAAATAGCATGATCCAATCACGACGCCCAGAACTTGTTCGCCGTTTGTAAACCAACTTGGCCCGGTATTACAATGTTATTTACCTGGCACGTATTAAGCAACGTGGTAATGATGTATCGACACATGTCAACTGTCACGTACATTAACAAGCGTCACGCAACAGATATCAGACCTGTAACGTTCAAGTAATCACCGTGACGTGTGACACGTTACGGGTTCCAGTCCGTTACCCAAGCGAAGAGCTTCAAATACGTGGACTGAAATGAATGTGGCAGTCAGTTTCTCGTTCAAGTGGGTGTGTTTAACTTAGACAAGATATCGTGTACGTGATAACATTAAAGGTATAATATCATACTTTGATTTTTATCAAAGAAATACAGAAAATATGGGCAAAAATATCAAGACAGATACAGTAACAGTCATATGTGAAAATTTCAGTCCCATACGGTGCCCACTTTTTGAGAAAACAGTGAAAAACAGCCACAGTATTTTCTCTTTTATTTTTGATCTTTGAAAAGATCAAAAAGATTTTCGGTCGTTGTTTGAATAATTTCTGGATAAATACACCATTTCAGGCGGACATTTTTTAACAAGATCGATAAGTCGCAAGACGGTGAATATAATGATCGATTTCAGAGCACTGAAAACAGAATACTACACATCGCAGCTATATTACTTTCTGTTTGCTGGAAAAAAAGTTTCAGCAGTTCCCCATATTGAACTTATCCAGAAATATCATCCATATTATAGTGCTCAGCCCATCCAGAGCGCCACACATTCATTTCTAAGTCCCGAGTTGGTATGTAAAATCAGGGCTTCGAGGCTTCTCCGTAGTTAATTTGCTTCTTGTTTATTCAGTAAACGGCTCCGTATTTCCTGAACAGCCAGGGAAATTTGTTGTCGTAACTTTTACCGGGCTAAATCTGGAGGCAGTGTGGCTGTGCCTTGACTCTTGTATATTATACTTTTCCAGGCAATGATATCATGGTGACATATGGTGAAATACATGCTAATATTAATGAATCTTTTTCCTTGTTTGTTACAGACATCCATCAATATTGACTTTAGCAACTACGCGGGCTGATTCCACGCTATCACGGTTGTCCAAACATCTGAGGATGTGGCAATTTAATCAGTGCACACGGGCCAAGCATTCCCTGTCACTAACCTTTTACTGTATTGCTATACACCGATCCGACGGCGCGACCATGGAGGTAGGAAACACCCGCCATTACTGCAGTGTCCCAATATAGCGAAAACCCGACTCAAGTTTTCGTATAAAACATAAGAAATGGTTTTGATCTTACCCCGAGATCAAAACTGTTTTCCGTCTTTGTTTGGCTAATTTCTGGATAAATACACCATTTCAGGCGGAAATATTTTAACGCTATGTTTCCACCATCACCATCTTCATACTCCGACAGGTATACGTAAATCTATGAACATATTTGTTTGGGTATACCATTACCAATCCTGTACTGTACCTTTAAGGAAAAGTATATTTTGAAGGATATTGTACTGCAGAGCCCAGGTACATGTGACTTTATATGGGCCTCTGCCGGCTCAATTGGGCTTAAGTTCAAAGAACGTATACTGCGCCGTGTGTTGTTCTGAGAAGTCCAAATGCACAGTGGGATAGTTAGTATTACATGTAACTGATTTACGATTCAACTTGGCATGTATACAATATACATGGTCTAACAAGAGAATAGAAACAGGTATAAAAGACGCAAAAATCACGAATTTTAGAATTTGTTGAGAGCGGGCACAGACCCCGGGATGATCAGAAGGAAAAAAGCCGACTGGATATCAGGCTAACAGATGAAGGCGAATTCATTAGAGTGTTTTTGACCAAATAGGATGGCCTGGCCTCGGCCTTATACTAAGCTTCTATCTATCATCACTAAATGCATATACACTGATGTATGTTTCACATACTGTATAAGAATGACGGCTGCTGACTCGGTACGATTGTCAAGTTGAGATGAAGAAAGGGGGTTAGCATCAATGACGTCACACGTAAGACCGTCTATCATCGTGCATAGCCTATTATACAGCTCGCTATACGAGATTGATATACTCTTACCAATTGATTGGTTGTTCAGTTAATTGGAGGCGTGGTCCTGCTTTTTCCCCGCCCCTCCCCTGGTGTGTGATCTTTTTCTACACGGCAAGGGAATAGAGAGTTATGAGACACAGACTCCTACTGTGACCAATCAAGCCCCGCCCATCGGAAAAGAAAATCAATTAGCATGCTATGATACTCAATTTACCGTATCCTAGTGGGCGGTCACTTGTTGCTCTATTCCTTTGCAAGTTTTTGGCAGTTTACAAAAGTGCCAAACTCGCTTCTATTCTATTTTGCACGATAGGAAGAATCATCAATATTTTGAGCACGGTTTGGATCCGTCGAGACCGAATGCTGGACTGTCTTCTCAATTATCTGAAGACTATGGCGAACGTCAGCAGCATCAGGGCTGGGCTTTGAACAATCTTATAAAATAAGGACCGACGGGGAGACTACGAGTTGGACCCGTCTTCACGACTGCAGACCGTGGGGGCCCCGACGCATACTTCACCCACGACTCAAGTACCCTCTACTCCGCCCGCTCCCAGTCCCCGCCATATCCGCTGTTGTTTTTCTTGGGACTTTTGGCATTCACTCTCATATGCATGCACCGGTTTTAATATGTTCACGTGATGACATGTACCGGACTCAATGGGCTTAGTGGGAGATTGCTCAGTTTGGAGCAGTTTCTATACTGTAGAAAATTGGTTTAATCAAACTCAGACTTCGTCAGAATTTTAATTTTTTTTCTCTCTTCGACTTCCAGACTTGCTGGCCATTTAGGTTCCTCTTTCATTAAAGAGTTTTCCAAGCTACGATTTATCCTAATTATCCACTAGAGAAGAGATGAATTAAACGAAAAATACATTGTAAGCCTGAATCTTGGAACTTTGATTAAGCAGTTCGTAAGTATCATACAAAGCACAGGCCAATTTCATGGAGTTGTTAAGCACAAAATAATTGCTTAGCACAAAATGTCTTGCTCAATGAAACAAACCACCTTTAAAATTTCCATTAGACATTTTTTTATGGTCAACGAACAACAGCCAAAGAACAATCACAAGTGATACACAACACATGGAAATTAAGACAGAAATTGGATGGTTAGCAATTTTTGTGTGCTAAGTAGGGATGTGAAATTGGCCCCTGTTCATCTGACAGTTAGCACCCCTCCACAGATGAAAATGTATCGATGACATCACATCTATTTCATTCCACAGTCGTGGCCTCCAGGCCCAGGCCTAAACTTTCAAGCGTTCAGAAGTTTCTTCCCCCAAAACAGATGCAGCAGTCCAGACGCGAGTCCCATCTGTTTACATTTCACCTTAATCTAAAGCTCAATCAACGAGTGAACTTGTGACCAGCGTGTTGAGGCCGTCGGCCAGTACCGGGCTAATTTGCCCTTGCGGCCCATTGATGAGATTACTCCATCACGCTCCCTGGCAGAACCCATCTCGTACTTCTGATCAATATTTTCATTTAGGTTATTATTTTTGTTGAAGGGCGTGGAGGGTGATTGGTTAGGGTGGTAATTATAGTAATAAAGCGGCCAGTTTATTTGGATGAATAATGAAAAAGGGATTCTTTAATTTTGTGAGTCGGGAGTTTTTGGCGCAATTAACAAATTCTGATGATGACATTTTCTTGAAAATACCCGAGGATACCGGTAAATACGTAAAACGAATGAATTAATAAGTACCCAATTTTCCAACCATTTACTAACAAAAATATAACCTTTTAAAGAAAATGTTGATCGTGAGAAATCGGGAAAAATACACCAAAAGTGCTGTGACATCCCAATCTTGTACAACAACTCTGGCGCTATACCTTATTCTGTTCTTTACAAGCTGTAGACTGTTATCCAGTCGTTATAAGAACAATACAAGCCACTGGGTTCGTTGTATCAAATAATTACCGGTATGAACGCATCATCACAACGTTAAAGGTAACTTCATGCTTTGATTTTTGCCAAAGAAAATGTAGATTCATGGGCATAATTATCAAAAAAGCAACAGCAACACTCATCTGTGAAATTTTCAGTCCCATGCGGGCCCATTTGGCTTTAGTGAAAAACGTTCACAGTACTTTTATATCTATTCACAGGAGTTCTCATCTCCCTAAGATCATACATGATTTTGGTAACTGGTTTTACTCTTTTCTAAAACTAAATACAGCATTTCAGGCAGAACGTCAAGTTAACGGTATGTTTTTAACAGCACCATCTTTATACCCTGAAAGTTATAGGTCAAATCTGTGAAGATTTCTGTTTTGGTTTCCTATCAAAGTATGATATCTCACGAAGAATCAACGAAGTATTTAGTGCGACAGCAACATAATTGTGACATGTTGGGGGAACTTGACAATTTCCTGGACAAAGACGGCGAAACAAAAATGGAATTTTAAAAGGGTAGATGGTCAGCCTAACATCCCAATTCTACACACGACTTGAAATAATTACCATCTCATAATTATGATACTTTGAAAACAACATGGACACACACAATAATGTTCGGTATCTGGCTAAAACAATTCAGACGAAAACCAACATTTTATTACATGAAACGGGAAACGATGGCTTTGATTGTCTTACAGCAATGCAAACCTGCCAAAAGGCACAAACTCACACAATATTCAAATTAGGCTTGCCCTTCACCGACGTGGATGAGCACTGCATACTCAGTGCTTGTGAGTGCACGTGAAAAAAATCACAAGCTGACTCAGGTGGGATTCGAACCCACGACCTCCTGCTTACTAGTGCAGATGCCTTACCTGCTAGGCCACCGAGCTAGCTGGAGTCTGCAGGGTGAATCGAATCCGGTGAAGGGAAAGCCTAATTTGCATATTATCTATCAAACAATATTGTTCCTCATGGTTTCACGTTACATGTACCGACGACCGTTTCCTGCGCTGGATTATTTTTTGGTCCCTTTTTAATGCGCACAAAACGCAAGACCACACGATTTTAATAGCAGTACATTCGTACACTACATTATATGACTCTCCTAAGACAAAATTAATCGCGCTTAATTCTATAAAATCCTTGCAGGTATGCCTACGATGTGTAGTACATAGCCACCACCTCTACAGCATTGAAATACAACTTCAGCTGCAATGAATATTATAATATGCAATGAACTGTATGTAATTATATCACCATGCACAATGCAGGGCGACATTTTGGCTGTAAAAGACAACTTAGTTTATGGCGATATTTCTTAGTCTTTATTTTAAGAAGATACATTTTTTCCTTGTGGTTTGAACATTTGTCTTAAAAGTTTAATTGAACTGAGTTTGTACTTCGAGAAACTGAGTGAGGTTATTTTACTATTATAAACCTACAGAAAGGTTGCCCTTTTTTAAAGAATCCCAAGTTAAGTTAATAATATTACACAATTTTTCTCACGATGATAATTATTAGATGATTATACACATTACCATAATCAGTCACAAAGAGTGACTTGGTCGGAGCTTTGTAAGATATAACAGGTTCATAAAGTCAATTTTCATTACAAAAATATATCAGAAAATATGTAGACTGAGGGTTTGTATAGAAAAAATTAATGAAAACAATAAAAACAAAATAATGGACTACCCATTTGAAACCCGCAATTTCAGGTAAAAAGACATTTCTTATAAATTACGATTCAAAAGTACACTGTTATTGTATTACGCATTATATGCATTAAAAGGGCTCCTAAGTTTGTTCTGTCACGGATAAGGTACAGCGGCGATGAAGCAACGTTTATAACTTTTATGGTATAGAAAAACATAAGAAAGAGTAAATTCACAATTTATGTACCATGCACCACCACAAGTAGAGCTGTTTTTATAAAAGCAAACAAATGTGCTTAAGCATGAAAAGTCTTCCTTGATCAAACAGGCTTACCAACCAAATTCCCATGTTTACTGCTTTTGACATGCATTCGGCCATGCTTTGCTGAGTATAACATTCACAAGGAGCTCTGGCTGGCGTACTGATTTTATTTACAAAAGTTTATGGTGCTTAAGCAAATTTCGGTGCTTAATGCAGCTCTCTGAAATTGGCCCCAGAACATTTAAAATTGAACTAAAGACATAGATACGTGTATTAAACAATTATTGCAAAATTAAATAGTCATAATTATTTGTCAGCATCATAGTGAGCTTAATATTCCTTTACTTTGAGCTGACTCAACCAATCAATTTTCAAAATCATTGTCCATACTATGAATAGAAATTCACAAAAATTAATTTATACTAACAGTATTCTCCTCTAAAAATGATTGACTCAATTGGCTCTGGCCTTAACCTTGGTTTCAAGTCTGAATTATTGGCACATGATGTTTGCAACAATTCTAGCTATAAGGACACACCACACTAAGTTTTGTTGGTATAAACATCATTCCTATACAGGCTCTTGAGCCCAAGTCTAGCATCTGCACTATGTGCATTGTTATGCAAAGCATGCGCCTCTATCTAATTCATGCCGTAATTTGCTGAATAAGTACAAAATGTGAAACAAAAGTTGATAATCAGTCAAATCCTAGATTGGCCAAAAGAAAAACCATTTGACATGAAAAAGCAGGAAAAAATTCCATCTCCTACCTCCTCAATTTAAAAACAAAAACAAATTGTGATAACATATTTGTATGCTGCAAAAATCAATTATCTGATATTTTGATGGCATTATTTGGTCGCATCTAAGGGTTTAAATATCAACGAAACCAAGACCCCACCATAACCATTTAAATATTCATGTCACAACAATCACCCATTATTACATATCACAGAAAAACCATCGTCAGTGTTTTTCCCACCCTATTGTTTCAATATGAAACAAAAATTTCAAAGTCGACCAATCATTGGTTTTTCTTCCGTAAAAGTCCTTGAAAAAACGAGAGCAGCATCAGAACAGCTGGCTGAAAATATGAAACAAAAGACGGAAAAAACAACAACAAACAACAAACAAATGTGAGTTAAAAAATGATACTTATTGCACAAATATCAAAATATCCCTTGCAGATTCTATTGGATTTACCCTTTTACAAATTCGATTTGAATAATGTCGTTTGGATACAGTTTCCCCATGACCGAGCGCACTGTTGCTACGTCATGTGACTTGGAGCAAGCTCTTACGTCGTATCCACCAACTTAAGAATGATACGAGTTGACGGTCAGTATCTAGTTACTTGGGCTTTTTTTTCCTTTTCCTTTTCCATATTGTGGGTTTTTGTTTCTGGATAAGCATTTATTGCTTCTCATCTGTCCATTTTTTCATGATCGTGAGCTGCAGTGGTGCTTGGCTCTTTTGCAGAAACCTTTGGTCATATTTCCAAGAAATTCATATTTTAAAGGTAATATCATTATCAAAATTATCAAAGAAATACAGATTCATGGGCAAAAATATCAAGACAGATACAGTAACAGTCATCTGGGAAAATTTCAGTCCCATACGGTGTCCACTTTTTTAGAAAACAGTGAAAAACACCCACAGTATTTCTTCATTTTTTTCTCTTTTATTTAGATTTTTGGTGTTTTTTTTAATTTTATTTTTTTACTAATTTCTGGATAAATACACCATTTCAGGCGGAAAAATTTTAACGGTATGTTTCTACCACCACGATCTTCATACCCTGAAAGTTATAGGTAAATCTGTGAACATTTCTGTTTGGGTATGTTACCAATCCTGTACTGTACCTTTACGAACATCTTGAAGTGTTTTTTTTCAAACAATGCATTGTTTTTTGTCATCTTCAACTTACGTCGTGTCGCCTCTGATGCGTTTGCAAAACGTCTCAATGCCTGTGCCAGATTGTGACCGTTGCCATGCCAACATCGCCAGATGGTTCAGCATAGGATAGCTGTTTTTCCTCGACCAACTTCAGGCTGTGGTATTAAAGGGGGGAGAGATGAATTACATGTACTGTATATGCAGTTGGTTGCACACTCAATACAACGAATTGGATCCTTTTCAAAACGGCAGAGTTTTGCTAAACATAATTTTTGGAGGCAAAGTGCAGAAGTCACTTGTGTTGTTTGTTTTTACTGAGTTAATACCAAAAACAATGAAAGACAGTTGGTCTACAGGCATAGACACATCCATACCAATTCAATCAAACTCCAACAGCTGGAGCCTGTTGAAGTTTGTCAGGTTCAGTACCAATCACTACCAAACCTGTGACCAACTATTGAAGTATGTTTGGTGCAGTAAAGCTTCCTAGTACAAAGACCTAGGGGAGTTAGGGTTTATAATGTATTTTTTGTTTCATATACCTGTGTAGTTTTGTAACAATATGAAAAAGGAAATTTCCATCTATGCCTGCATATTTTGGACAATAAATACAAACTGAACTAAACTGAACTGAACTGAACTGAACTGAATCCATATGCGGAACAGTAATTCTACTTATCTGAAAAAATCATCAAATAACCACAAGGGAAACTGAAATTTAAAGTTATTGAAAAGTGAACAAAGAAAAATTGACTTCTGCCAAACGAACAAAGATAATTGACTATTTGGGACACCACCAACATAGGGCTGGATAGCACAGTTGGTAGAGCTCCTGTACGGTATTCAGGAGGTCGCCGGTTCGAATCCCGCTCCAGTCACTTTTTCTTAGTTCACTTTTCAATATCTGAAAAAAAGTTAGACTTAATTCAAAGAACAAAACCGTCTGGGAAGCCTGGTTATCTTACCGCTTAGCAATGTCGGGTTTCAGCTGTTCAGCATCGCAGCCTTGAGTAGAGACTATCACCACTACTCCATCGGGAACTATAATCTCCCATAGTCTCAGCAACCAGGCTACAAAACCAAAGTAAAAAAAATCACACCCATACAGCAAGAGTTATTGAGAGCAATCATCTGAGCTCAAAAAACAAAAAACAAAAAAATACATCACAAACTTCTTTGGTCTTCTTTCTCCACTCTTGTCTCTCTTTGTTTAATCCACGATGTTCCTAGTTTGACAAAGTCAACAGTGACACAGGCTGTCCTGAAAAGGTAGTACATTTCTTTGAACAACATGGTGGCCATCTTTGTCTAGTACCCCAAAGAACATGATTCTGTAATTGGTAACATCCTGAAAGGCACCCGACTGTTTTTGAATCAAAACAACAAACATCACTTTATTACCAAATTTCAAAAATATGAAAGTCATAATGCACAGCGAGAACAAAATTAAGTCGGCATGAGGCAGAAATAATAACTCTCTTCTCATATTTTTGTGGTTTTCAGCATCTGAAATGACTTTTCAGCAAAAACACTTATATTATGCTACTTTTTTTTAATGGAGTTTTTGGCCAATATGTTGTGAAGCCTGTGTCACCTTACAAAACAAAAACAAAAAGAAGCCCAGAAATGTCTGACTGCTAAGAGTTCTGAATTTTCCTAAATGTTCACGCCTCAGTTCAAAATGTCAGGCCGGAGTTATCGGACAATGTGTCCATTGTAATTCTCCAAATTTCCTTGCCCATAAAGTTTGGGATTGGATCAGTTACTTGGATGATTCCACAAACAGCAAATTGTGACTCATTTTCCAGAGTTTTTAGTCACCGACAAGAAAGCTTTGAATTGACAATCTATTGCTCTGTCACTTAAAATTTGTCATCGTTCTTAAGAACCAACTAACAGTTTTACTAGGTCTATGTTTTGGTTATTTTTTGCAGAATATCACTGAGCATCATCAGACATTGCTGCAACTTCTCTTTACAAGAACACAAAATGAAAGCAAATTGGTAGTGTTTTTTTTTTTTGCAAAAAAAAAAAAGAGGCTTTGTAATGGAATCTGAACCTGGCATCACAATCATGAGGAAACCGCACAAAATTCAGGATTTGGCAAAATATGACGGAAAAGAGGTTATGATGTATAATCACTGTTTCATAATCTGCTGATAACATAACCAGCCAATAATGGTGATTGAACGGTTTGTGAGCGAACACAGAATGTTGCCTTTGAATAGCTGGACAGGCTGATGACACCTGGTGACTATTTTAATACCGTCTCATTCCGTGATGCCAAATCAGATATTATATGATCGGAGTTTCAAATCATGTTTTTCTCCATTCCAATTAGTTCTTCTTTTTGCCCTGAATACAAAGAATGAAAAGAAGAGATCCTGTAGGGGTAGATTCTCCCTGGTCTCCTACAGCCAGCAGAGGGCGCCCTTCATCTCTACCCTAAATGGTGGTGAAGTGACCATGATGATTTTTTCCCCCAAGATGGATGACATGACTTTTTCAAGAAGTGAATGACCACCGGCGAAGCTTTTGCCTAAAACCTGTGAACTCGCAAAAGCTGAAGGCTGCACAGAAGTCTAGTCGTACGGACACTGCGAAAAAGGTGATGGTATTTCAGATTATTAAACAGGCATTCATAGAAGTGTCTCCACCATCACACAAGAACCGATGAATGAAAAAAAATATATCATCATTATGCCCAAAACACAGCCAAGCAACATGGCAGGACGGGACAGAAGCGCTTGACAGAAACTGACGTTAGAACTCATGCAACATGGATGGGGAAGAAATCTTTTTAAACACTTAAATTCCATGGGAGTTCGTGAACTATAATGTAACATGCACAAACACATGCGATTTCACGTTTTTAATGAATGGTTTTTTGGTAAAGATTGAAAACAGCTAGATGTGTCTGATAAGTATTTATGGAATGCGGAAATATCGTTTTTAGGCGAATGATTTTTTACATCTCAGAGAGAGTGTAATTTCAAAGCAAACCTTGTACTGACGCGACACAAGCATTCAGTAACACAACAGGAATCGATTTCAACAAACTCATCATAACTTAGGGCCTATTATGGATTTATTGTGATGCATTGCAGTCCTACGTAGTATGCGATATTTTTCGAAACTCAGGTTACGATCAACCATAAGTCTTTGAGAATTCTTCCCCGAAACAATCAATTCTTGCATGATTTAATGACTGCAAATGAACTTTGCGACTAATTTTCACGATGCAAACATGAATAAAATATGTGATTTCACTGATTCTTATAAATGTTTTGCATGCTAAGCTTCATTTGATTTTAATTGATTTCTGTTGATTCAGGAGATTTTATGAAAAGTTTTAAAGTCATAGATTTTCAAGCACTGCTGGTGATGCATGACAAATTGCTTGTATCTCAAGATACACAATTCAGTGGCACCTCATATGCTATGCCTATGATATCATTCACCATGATGTTGGTCTGACTTTAAGTGTCGATGGACAGCTTAGGTTAAGTGCCGGTGTCACAAGCTCAACTGTCTGGTGTGCCGAGCTGACCGGATGACGGAACCGGCCAGCGAGGCACGCAATGAATACGAGCTCAACTGACTAGGACATTATGTACATACCGCGGTACACGATACGCAATTGGGGCGCGGGGTACAGACAGATCAGCACACCAATAAAATGGACCATATGATGTGTGCATGCATGGTGTTACGTATCAGCAACTTATTGGTTCACCACATGCAGTGTAACAACTCAGCACGCAGACAGTCTATCCCTTGACACCGGTATGATATAGACCAATATTAAGCCCTGCCCCATTTATTTCTGACCAATCACAGTTGTGGCTTATGTCCGATTTGCGTTCACTAAAGTCCAACAAATGTAAGCGCCCAGGTAACACGATTCATGACAGGTATCCATCCACTCCAAGGGATTAAATTTTAGTTGGCGGATTGAAAATGTTGAGGGCACGCCTTTCTCATGACAAAACTCAATCCAAATATCCGGATCAAAATTCAGATACAAATCATTCCTCATCTCAACCATGCATTATAAAAATGCAAGCCAAATCAATGCAATTCGATTTTCAATGCAAGGTTCGCAGTAGCAGCATGTAGATATCTAGCTAAAGCAATGTACATGTAATCGCCAGTAATGTATATGTCACAAACATTTCCTTCATACACGAAGCTCAAAGAGGCAAATAGACCTAGGCTATGTTCAGACAAAGTACTCCGAAGACCGAAAAACATGAAAAAGAGGTCTACCCTTTGCGGTCACGGCAGGAGGTAAATATTTAATCCCAAACCTTGTGTTCATACTACACAGGGTTAAACTGAAAACAGTCTATCTCTGGTGTTTAGAGGTCACTCGTGTTGCATAACTCTGAAACCGAACTTCCCTTAATTCACAAGTAGTGACATAATTCACCGGTGAGTAATGCACCTGCTCAAGGTCACTCTTAACTGGATGTGGTTGAGATAGACCGTTCAGATGTCTTAAGGCCCATCTGTAGACCGGTCTACATAGTCTAGACCATCCCTCCTCGACGGTCTAAGTTTTCAAAAATAGACCGTTTTTAGCATGCAAACCAGTCTATTGTAATTAGACCCTGTTCGGTTTAAACCGAAGATAGACCCCTTTTAGTAGTGTCTGAACGCCCCATATAGTTGTGGAAAACAAGAAAGTACTCCATGCGAAATATCTGGATAGGAACAGGGATTGAAAAAGCAAAAATTCTCAACAAAAAAAGCTCAGACAGACAATGTTATTATTAAGCAAGCAAGCACAGACAGTTTCCCGTAATACATCTGCTATACTGTAGAGATTCTGCATGGGTAATACAAATGTACCACATAACACCTGCAAGTTAGAAATAACCTGTTAGATCAAACAAACACATAAAAGCCAAATGCCAAACAACAACAAAAAATGGGCCAGCAAAAGTGAAAATCACACAATCGGTATATAAACATTCCAAGCAAAACATATTTCTCTGGTAATGGCCCGTGTTGTTTTTTTCAACTACCGGTAATAATAAATGATCCCCCAAAATCTAAACCAGAGAAGGCAATCCTCTCTGTTCAGAAAGAAAAACAAGCAATCAAAGGGGAAAAAAAGAGAAAAAAAACACGCTTACCTTCTGCCTGCAGACAATCAATTTTAATTTAGTTGTTTTTTAAAGTTTAGTTTATTTTCAAAGGCTGGTCAATGCTTGGATCATGTGCAATGTCAGTTGCTCAAAAATTCTTTCGTTTCGTCCGGGAGATTTTTTCCAAATGAGGCTTGCGTTTCACCGACTTAAGATGAGCACTGCATACTCAGTGCTTGTTGAGTGCAAATGAAACAAATCATGCATTGGCTCGGGTGGGATTCGAACCCATGACCTCCTGCTTACTAGGGCAGAAGCCATACCGCTAGGCCTCCAAGCTTGGGGTCAGCGGGGTGAATCAAATCCAATATTGCGGCGGGTACCGCAAGTAATCACTAGATAAGACAGAATTAAGCAAATTAGGCTTGCTCACAAACTGTTGCTCACTCGAACACTCCTCGAAGGTGTCGAATTTGGTATAAACGGCAAAAATTAGAGAATGCTTTATTTTCTCTTGGTATTAGAACAAGTTGAGCTTGAACTCCCGGATCTGTTGCATGAAACAATTTGCATTGACCGGTCTTTTCTTTTTAACTGAAAAACACAATAAGCACCAAATCGCCCTGCCCGGTCCCGCCCCGCCCCACCCCTCAAAATTGCACCCCACCTTCCCAACATACTCCAAATTGTTCTACCCAGGTGCTTTTGTGACAAAATTTAGGTTTAGTATGAACGGTTTAGATTATAGTTTAGACTTGCAGGGATGATTAGCTGGTACACCAACTCCTCCAGTATAGTTTAGTGCTTGTTCCCATGGGCAGTGGGGTGGGTGGTTACCAGTATTTCCTGACTAGGTTTGTTTTTGTAAATTCCATTTGGTGATGTCTCAATTTCTCAAAGGTTTTGCTCTTCCGAAAAGAGTGGTTTTTTTTTTTGCTTTTGTGTTGCATATAATTATATGAAATAATTAATTGACTGCCGGAAAAATGAAAGAAAATTCCTGACAAATTATTCAATAGTGTATTTCAGTGTTTACAGGAGTGGATCCAGGATTTTCCGAAAGGGGGGCATGGAAAAAAATGCGCCCTTTCAATAGCGGTGGATGCATTTCGGGGTGATCAAAGCTAGCTAATTTTGTCTTCCCTCATTTTTCTTCTCATTTTTAGTTTTTTCCCCTCTCTATATATTGTTTTTTTCTTCTTTCATTCTTTTTCCTTTCCAATTTTTTTCTCGTTTCTAAATTCTTTCTTCTTCTTTTTTTGGCTAGAAGAAAAGCCAAGCCCCCTGGATCCGCCCCTAGTTTATGCTCGGCATTGTATGACAGACGACAGACCACCCTACTGCCCTGAAAACAAGCGGTTTTTGTTTAGCACGTCTTTAAAAAGGAGCTCCTATTTATGATTTTAGCATACTAAGGTTTAGACTTGCAGGGCTGAGGAAGAATTTGGCAGTTATAACGAGAGTCTTACCCCTGTGTTGGTAAGAAGTGAAAACAAAAAGGGGGAAGGAAAACAGAGTAACTGTAAAACGAGGAATGTAACACCACACTCCAATGGGTTAGTCAAAGAAGATATACACAAAAAACAAACAAATGCAATGTCTTGAATGGTTGAGGTAGAAGCAGTCTTGATTCTTAGGGCGTTTTGAGGCTTAGGCTCAGGCTCCAGCTCTGTCATCCATATGCTAAATATTTAGGTTGTGGTTTTTCACTGAAGCTTAAGCTCTGTTTTCCTTTTCAAACCAGAGAATCCACTTCAGAACCGCAGCCAAAAGCCTCTATTTTTATACCAGTTATTTCAGAATGGATTCACGAAATAGAGCTGGAGCCTGAGCCTCCGTTTCGTAAACGCCCTAAGCGTCTTTCAAGTGTCAGGCTGAGTATTATCAATCGTCAGCTGTTAGCAGACTTGAAAGAAACTGCTAAGCAAGAATGCTGACCTCAACCAATTATGTAAATACACAAATGACCAGGAATGTTGATAAATTTCATATAATGACTAAAAATTTGCCTCAATAACGTCTTAGAATTATTTCCATATCAGCTGGAATACATGAATGTCAGTATTAAAAGGTGGACTGATTTCAAACGTCAATGAACTCGGAAGATTTGTTTCATTTTGATGGAAAGATTGGAACCATTGAACTGTACGAATCAGTGTCATGTGATACATTACTCCTCGTATCGGTCAGGCAGTTACTTCGACAACCCCCCCCCCCTCCTCTGTCCCCCCCCACGATCTCAAGAACCGTTTTTCTGCAAAATTATAGCCCTTTTCATACCAGCTTGCCTCTGCTTTTTGGGGTTTTCTTTTCCGTTATACTTCTGTCTAAATGTTGATTTAATTGCACGAAAACAAACAAATATAATCATCATGATTACAATGCGAAACTTTGGAGCTGGGTGTTCAACTTGATAGTTGCTTGTGCACGACATAATTCAAGCCCTGATACGGAAAGGCAGCTTTAGGCAGTCAATGCACCTGACCGAGATTCAAACTCCAAAGAAATGGGATATTAAAATCACATCGGATACAATCACACAAAATTACATTCTGAAGAAAGGGGGAAGGGTGAGGAAATTAAAACTGGAAAAGGGGACAAAGAACAAAGGGGGGGGAGGGTAGGGCGGAGGGGTGGGGGGGGGGTTGTTGAGGAAAATACAATGTATGAAGTTGAAGAAAGAAGTTCAGATGTGACTAATAAAGTAACCATGACAACACTCCAACATATTACTGGCACGCTGATAGCTATATGTATCAGTTTTCAGTAAAAACCATTCAGATGTTCTGATATGTATTTGAAAAAACTCTTCTCAATATCTCAATTGATTTTTCCAATGATTTGATTTTCAGAATCTAACCTCCAAAAGGTCTAATGATAATAATAATGGTGGATACTTATATGAAGTGCCTGCTCAGTTGGTAGAGCACCGATTTGGTATTCCATGAGTCACGGGTTCAAATCCCGCTCGAGTCAATTTTCCTCTGTTCATTTTCCAATGACTTTAAATTCAGTCAGTTTCCCCAGTGGTTATTTGACGATTATATTGATTAAAAAGCCGCATCCTCTTTGAGTGATCCCTCATGTACCATTTCCCAAGGTTTAGCAGCATTACCCCGATATAAATGCTACACATATCTTGAAGGGAATATCATACTTTGGTTTTTATAACAAAAATACAGATTCATGGGCAAAAATATCATGACAGATGCAGTAACAGTCATCTGTGAAAATTTCAGTCCCTTACAGTGCCCACTTTTTGAGAAAACAGTGAAAAACAGCCACAGTATTTCTTATTAAGTCTTTTCTCGTTTATTTTTGATCTTTTAAAAGATCAAAAAGATTTCCGGTCGTTGTTTTACTAATTTCTGTATGTTTCTACCACCACCATCTTCATACCCTGTAAGTTATACGTAAGTCTGTGAACATTTCTGTTTTGGTCTCTTACCAAAGTATGATACTACCTTTAAATGACCATTGGGATATAGTGCTATGTGAGTGGTTTGAATCGCGACCAGTCCCATTTTTTTTTTAATTTTGGTTACATATTAACAAATTTTTGGGGAGAGGAGTAGACAGAGACAGACCAAACATGTGACGAGGCTACGAAGAGTTAAGAGCTACGAAACTCGGCAAGACATAAAGACCTGACATCTCCTGGACATTAGTTGGATATGATATTTAGTTAATTGACCCACAAGACCATGTTGAATGAATCAGACGTCAATGTATCACATATAATGATCCCATCTCTTGAATGTTTTGAGGTTTCTACCCAAGGATGACGATTTGTTTCGAAATTCAGACAAAATGGAGACTTTGAACCCAAACAGGTCAGCTCCTAATAGCTCATTCCTAAGACTGGTCAGTTGGGTGAATAATAATAATAATAACACACGGCATACCCACACACTGGGGAGTGACCGGTCAAACCGGTCTGACCAACTGACCTTTCTTGTTCATGACGCGGTCAATGCCTTGGAGGACCACCAGGTCAAAGTCCGAGATTTCGTTGGGAACCCAGGTGAACTGGTCAGAACAAAGAAATTGGGGAAAAAAAAATTGAATCAAAAGAAAATGAATAAATTCATTGGAAAAATTGGAACTGACAGTCAAAATAAATTTGGTCTCACAATATTCCGAATAAAACACAGATATGAAGAGAAACGAAGCTACCCTAAAGAAATTTACTCAAACCTCTATCATTCTCGCTCGTACCTGTTTGAAATCCACTCCGGATCGGGCGGTGCCCTCTGGTATCTCAATGGTGTGGGTCTTCCCATTGGGCATGGTTGCTAGGTAACGGCCATCATCTTTCATCCGATTGGCCACATTTAGGAATGACTCGCAGTAGTCGATGCCAAGAACCTTCACAGCACAAAAAATTAAACCCATCAGCAATAGTTATGAGACACAATCTTCAGAGTTACAGACAATTGGAAACAAGTACACTCGGCTGAGGCAAAGCTAAGAAATTCCTGAAGTAATAATCAAATAACCACAAGGGAAACGGACTGAATTTAAAGTAATTGAAAAGTGAACAAAGAAAAATTGACTGGAGAAGGATTCGAACTGGCGACCTCCTGAATACCGTACAGGCGCTCTACCAACTCGCTGGATGGCTCAGTTGGTAGAGCGCCTGTACAGTTTCCCTTGTGGTTATTTGATGATTATATTAATTAAAAAGCCGTATCCTCTTTGAGTGATCCCCATGTACCATATGCAGATTGCAGCGTTGCTGAGCGTATCGGTGCAATGATCCTTGGGTTATAGCGGTGTGTGCGTGGTTTCATGGCTTCTGACTGCCAAACGAACAAAGATATTGACTATTGGGGTCACCACCAACGTAGGGCTGGATGGCTCAGTTGGTAGAGCGCCTGTACGGTATTCAGGAGGTCGCCGGTTCGAATCCCGCTCCAGTCAATTTTTCTTTGTTCACTTTTCAAAAACTCACGTGCAGTGTTACACGCTGTAGTGAGTCAACCCAACAAAAACATCTCATTTCATCTCTGAATGATACCTATGATATATTATTAACTGACCTCTTTCATGAAGCTGGTGAGTTCGAAGGAGAGTCTCCCACAGCCGCAGTGCAAGTCCAGCGCACTGAGGGGATTGACACCTCTGTCCTGGACAGCGTGGCGACAGACCTCCGCCAGCTGGCTGTAGAGGTTGCCTTTGCCGACATGATACTCTTGAAGAAGCCGTTCTCTGAGGTGCTTGACAGACTCATGGCTCAACTGGGTGTTTGTGGATGGGACGGGGGGTCCAGTCTGCGTTCCTTCTGGTAGACTGATGTCTGAGGATGAAGGGATGACGACACATTGATCCAGATAATTGTAAAAGTCACGCAAGTTCTGATTTCAGTTTCTCTACAAATAATTATCCATGTGATGCAGTCATGTTGGTTTAATAACAGAGTCAAAAGATTCCATCCAGCCAGGATCCTTCAAATAGCCTTCCGGAAATATCCTATCAGGATCTTTTAGAAAGATCCTGAGAGAATCTTTGAAAGAGATATAGCTATGAAAGTTGAAATGTTTGAGAAAGATGCTGCCGGGATCTTTCAAAAAGTTCCTACAAGGATCTTTGACATATCTGACAAAAGGTCCTGCCAGGATCTTTGAGAAAGTTCCCACAAGGACCTTTGACATTTCTGAGAAAGGTCCCGCAAGGATCTTTGAGAAAGTTCCCACAAGGACAATTGGCATCGTACCTGGATTTGCGTTATCTTTCAAGCTCATCAGAGTAACCGGCAGTATCTGGTCCTTGTCCAATGACCTGACCAGACGGAAGCCGACATGCTGATAGAAATGACGTCGGAAAGCATATCTAGCAAAGTGCGAGGATTCATCCCCGGTCGACACCCAACAGCCGCCCTTCATAGCAACAAAAAAATAGAAAGAAAAATAGTCAGTTTCCCTTGCGGTTATGTGATGATAATATTGACTAGAAAACCGCATCCTCTTTAAGTGATCCCTCCTGCACGGTTTCTCAGATTGCAGCATTGCTGCAGGTACTGATAAAATAATCCTTGGGTTATGGGGTACGTGTGTGGTTTCATGGCTTCTGACTGCCAAACGAACAAAGATAATTGACTATTTGGGACACTGCTATTAAACATAGGGCTGGTAGCTCAGTTGGTAGAGCACCGGTACGATATTCCTGAGGTCGAAGGTTTGAATCCTGTTCCAGTCAATTTTTCTTCATTCACTTTTCGAAGTTTTGCATGTCGGAGACCAGACCTGAGTAAGGTTTGCGGATACACCATGTAAAGCACCATTCAGAGAGGTGTGGTTCTGAGAAGACCGGTTGAGTAATAGAACTTGATCTTGTTGGCCAGTGTGCTCTAGATATCCTCAGGAGAGATGTATAGTGGAGCCATGGAAGCACACCCACTCTCTCCCCGAGGACAGCCAGAGCACACTGGCCGAAACATCTGATTCTTACTCAGGGGTTCTTCTCAGAACCACACCATTCTCAATAAAAGGACTTTACAAATCTTACAAAGGCAAAGAGTATACAACGTGCTACTGCCGTGCCGAACTTATATCAAATCAGTGCAGCAATAGAATGGCAATAGCGCGGCAGTTAGGCTAAACACCATGCTTAATTTCAATTGTCGTGCTACTGCCATTCTGAATACTGATAGCGCGGCAGACCCTGTTGAGCCAAAGAACTTGCAGTGCCAAACTCAATTTGCCGAGCCAAATAGACGCTAAACGCTGCACAATTGTCATGCCAAACTTGAAAATGTATAATTAATTGAGTTCAGCACGGCAGTAGCACGGCTTATAGCCTAGGCCTAAGAGACAAATAACAAATAAAAAAAAAAAATTGGTGGATTTGGAACCTTTTTTTCTTTTATGGACCTGAAATTGACAACACAAGAGTAACTGGAAGGAGGGGAACATTGCTTTTAAAATGGGGAAAACAAATTTTGGGGCTTACCTTGATGACATTGTGTCTACCATCATAGGTTGGTGTGCTGAAGTCGTCATAGAGATGATGTGTCGTGTTGCCTGGTAACCCGTTGAAGTGGTCCTCCATCCACTCCCATACATTCCCAAACACATCATAGAAGCCCTTCTGATTGGCTGGGTACAGGTTGACCGGCTAAGGGTAGAAGAAGAAGAGAGGTGAAATCTTAGAGATTATTGTAAGCGTCGATTAAAGTTACGGCAACTACCTTTTAAAGGGCATACAACATTGGTAACAAACCTAAAACAGAAATGTTCACAGATTTACATATAATTTTCAGGGTATGAAGATGGTGCTGGTAAAAACATGGCAGTGTATATTTTGTGCAAGCACCAGCAATCTTCCTACAAACGCTATTTTGCCGTTCCAATTGGCTAATTTTTAGTATAAGAACGTACCTCCGGCAAAATAACCTTTAGAGAAAGAAGGCCGGCATCTATTTTGATACCTGCTTAGAGTTAGGAGGGCCTGACATCTCGATCCTAGCAGGATCTTTCTCAAAGACTTAACAGAAACCTCCTGCTAGGATTGAAACATAAGGACCGCCTAACTCCAAGCATTTTATACAACTTTTTCAGGTCTTTATTTTAGTTGATGAGCAGTTTGCAGCAGTTTATCACTTGTATGGACTTATTTTGATACCAGTTACGTTACATAAGGGGGACAGACAGATGAGCCAAAGCCGAAGCCTGAGCCAGACTGAGGTTTGCTAATAGAGGCTATGGCTTACCGTGCTGGTGCAGTAGGCCAGGTTGGTGTTGTATCTCTTGTGTAAGTCGTCTTGGTACACGATATCCTCTGAGGTCCTCTTGCAGGTATTCAGCTGGTGGACAACATGAGATCAACAGGACAGGATCATCACATCAGAATAACAGCATGAACGTCTAAATGCGCCCCCATGCATTGGGTTCCAGGCAATAGGAGACTTTGGAGAATTGGTCTCTAAGTCAACAGCGCACGTGCTAAACAACGCACGCATGCTCACAATTGCGTGCGCGTGCCCTGTTGACTTGAAGACCGATTCTCCAAAGTCTCCCATTACAAAAATTGTCCCACATAATAATAATAATAATTTGGGAGGCTAATCCTCCTTACTCAGGTAGCTAGGGTGCTGAATTGCGAAAGATGCGGCTACAACGTGATCGAGTTACAGGCGTTCATGGGCGCCCTTTTATAAAGACAGACATTTCATGGTTTATAGCAAATAATTGTGCTAAGCAGGGCCGTGAAATATTGGCCCCTGACCTACATGTTTATCTTGGATGGCCATAAATTCAGCTTCTGTCATGACCCGGTATTCGGGACCTTTCCAGTTACAGTAGGCCTTGGCTTCATGATAGTTGACACACACCGGCCAGTCCCAGGCCATGTCAATCTCCTCACATGTCACACGCAATCTGTGAATTTAATAATAATAATAATAATACCACGATCTATAAAGGGCATTTTCCAATGGATACAATGCGTGTCGGTTCGGTGATTATATATACCCAGTGCTCATCTATGTTGATGATGAAAGGGAAAGCCTAATTTGCATATTTCTACCTCCCTGACGAAAAAAATCATTAACATTCATGATTGATTGAGCTACCTGTCAGCAATAATGGATTCAATTCACCCTGCTGACCCAGATAGCTTGGTGGTCTAGTGGTATGGCATCTGCACTAGTAAGCAGGAGGTCGTGGGTTTGAATCCCACCTGAGCCAATGCATGATGTCCTCATGTGCACTCAACAAGTATGCAGTGCTCATCTACGTCAGTGAAGGGCAAGCCTAATTTGCATATTTCTATCTCCGCGACGAAAAGAAATTATTAATATGCAAGGTTTTAAAATTGGTTAAATCATTACCTGTATTTATCATTGTAATTGTTGTTGAACCGGAATTCACTGGTCTGTGTGTCGGTCACCCCGTTGCCATTGCTGTTACCATTGCTGTTGCCGTTGCTGTGACCATTGTCACTGCCATTCACACCATTGGTCAGACCATTGGTCAGCGGTTTACAGTGACTGTACCCAGCTAGCACCCCTCCGCAATTGGACAAGCAACCTGAAAGATAGCAATAGGACAATCCGGTTAGTGCACTCTCATAGGTAACAAATCAACTCGCCTCCTGGCCGACTCGCCCCTTACCAAATCGCCCCTTCCCACCTCGCCTCCTGACCGACTCGCCCCTTACCAACTCGTCCCTTACCAACTCGCCCCCTGATTGTCTAGATGACTCGCTCCTTAACGACTCGCCCCTTACCAACTCCCCCCCCCCCACCAACTCGAGTCCTGACCGACTCTCCCTTACCAACTCGCCCCCTTTTAATACCAACTCACCCCTTACCGACTTGCCTCATGGCCGACTTGCATCTTGGCCAAATCACCTACTGACCGACTTGCCCCCTACCAACTGACACCCCCTTGCCATCTCGCCTCCTCCCTGACTCGCTCCTTACCCCCTGACCGACTCAACCAAATTGACCTGTTATCCTCTCATGTGCACAGAAATTACCGGTATGTACAATCTTATCTGTACGGCCAAAGGTTAAAACAATACTGATGGGTCCAAACTTAAAAGGGTTAGGTAACTCCATTCTTTGGTTTTTGTCAAGGAAAAGCAGATTCATGGGAAAAAATATCACGAAAGATACAGTAACAGTCATCTGTGAAATTCCCAGTCCCATATGTTGCCCCCTTTTTGAGATAACAGTGGAAAACACTCATGGTATTTTCAAATCTATTCACAGGAGTTTTGATCTCACCCCAAGATCCAAATTGTTTTTGGTCTTTGGTTGTGCTAAAGATACATCCATTTCAGCCAGAAAGATCATAACAGTATGTTTCTACCATCACCATCTTTACTATACCATGTAAGTTATAGGTAAATTTGTGAAGATTTCTGTTTCGGTATGCTACCAAAGTTATAAAGTTACCTTTGACATTGCACTTTGAAAATACCATCTATAAATAAAATTCTGGCCTGAGCTTGATACCAAAGCCTATAGGGACAAAGGCACAATGATTGCATAACAGGCCCCTAGCCAACAAGAACAACACACATGCAAACAATAGTCACTGGAAGTAGGTCGGGCTAGAACATTGTCAGATTACACAAAACGCAACCCCTGGATACAACATCACATGATAACCCCTCAGCCAATCACTGCAGACCATTCATAGACCTCATTGGAATGCATTGAGTGCATTACAGGCCCCTAGGCAACAAGAACTCGGAGCAACACACAGCCAAACAATAGTCACTGGATGTAGGTCCGGGTAGCACATTGTCAGATTGCACAAAACGCAACCCCTGGATACGACATCACATGATAACCTCTCAGCCAATCACTGCAGACCATTCAATAGACCTCATTGGAATGGGTTTATACATCCGTGTAATCCTACTTGAAATTTGAGCCTATAGAAATATTTGTTGCTGGGTTATATTCAAATGTTGAGTCAAGGGTTCAATGAGTTGGGCTTATGCAAGCATGACCTTTTATATAAGAGTCGACATGGTTCTGACCGGCAAGCATGATATTAAAGACTTCAGAAATCACATTTTTCACATTTTTTGTTGTATTATGTCTAAATATGCAGGTGGGGTGAAGTCAATAGACTGAATCCGTGAGAAAATATTATCTATGAAGCCTATGACAACCATGAACCAAGCTCAGTGACTGGGTCATTTTGTCAGCTTTTAAGGCTCAAGCTAGTTCTTACATGAGACTGCAATTTGTCTGATCTAAAAGTGGGGTCATTATGTGTGATACTGGACAAAATAATGGGGGCACAATTTTGTCTCCAAACCAAGTTTGACCCTAGCTTAGAGTTAGGAGGCCTAGACATTTCGATACTCGAAGGATCTTTCTCAAGGGCTAAATGGCAAGAGGATAAGACTTACCTTTTTCATCCCTTCCCCATCATGTCTGCATCTTCACCACTTTCCCACTCTTGATCTTGCTCCCCACACCCCTTTGCCTCCTTACCCTTGACCTTACTTCTCCACCCCTCTGTTCTCTTGGTGGTTTCCTCGCACTGTAGCATGGTTTCCCTGTTTTCCTGGTCACTCTGTTCCCCTTTGTTCTGACCCTGTCCCCCATTTATGTGTATCTCTTAAATTGCATATCCGTGTCCTCTAGTCATTTAGCCTTTGAGAAAGATCCTACTAGGATTGAAACATCAAACCTACTAACTCCAAGCAGCAACCTCTAAAGGTGATCCACAATATACTTTTTCTCAGGTTGCAGCATTGCAAATGCTACACATATCTTAAAATGATCCTTGGGATATATGGTATGTGAGTGGTTTCATGGCTTCTGACTGTCAAACGAACAAAGATAATTGACTATTTGTGTCACCACCAACATAGGGCTAGATGGCTCAGTTGGTAAGAGCGGCAGTACGGCATTCCGGAGGTCCTGGTTCAAATCCCGCAACTCCAGTCAATTTGTCTTTGTACACTTTTCAACGACTCCAAGTATTTGAGAGGTTTCAGGGTCATTATTGTGGTTGATGGGACAGTTTTGCAGAAGCTTTGTACCTTGATTGCAAACCCAGAAGATGGGGTGGACCACCTGGCGGAAGTTCCTCCATTTCCAGCCTTCCTCAGTCCAGTACTGCTTCTTGCGGTAGCAGCCACTCTCCACAAAGGCCAGGAAGTCCTTGTTGGTGATCAAGAACTGGGATGCTTCAAAGGAAGGCACCCTGAAAAAACAGACCAAAAAACCCACAATAATTTGGGAGGACAAAGTTAGTGTGGAATACACATTATGGATTTACATTTTAAATTTGTGTACATTTTTCATCTCTCATTTTATTACCTGTACCTGTAGATTTGTAACTGTATCATACATACATGTACTGATTAAAGTACTTCATTAAAATAAAGTACTTGCATTTAAATATAAATTTATATAGTCATAGTGATATAGCAATCATTTTAAAGCACTTTCATCCCTTTCCCAAACCTTTAAAGATAATTCAGGCCCATTAGTTAATACCTGATAATCAACAGTAGTTCAGGACTGTAGTGGAGCAGATCCAGAATTGTTCAAGGGGGGGGGTGTTAATGAAATGCACCAATTCAATAGCGACGGATGCATTTCGGGCCGATCACAGCTAGCAGGTTACGGCGGGCCTGATGTCAACTGCCCAATTAATTTGGTCTCCCCCTCTTTTTTCCTTCTTTTTTTGAGTCTCTCTATCCTTCTCTATATGTTGGGTTTTCTTTTTTTCTTCTTTTAATCATTTTTTTTCCTGAAAGAAAGGGAGGGAGGAGGGAAGCGTACACCCAAATGTTCCCCCTGGATTCGCCAATTGATTTATTTTACTCGTTTCTGTGTGCATAGTATTCCTACATGCGTCAATAGTTCCATTGTGCTAGTTTCAATAATTATGTACCTCCTGAAAAAACATTCAACTCATAGAGGCTAACTTTTTACCAGTTATTCAACCCACTGTGGAAGCGCCATGCATGCATGACCGACTTCGAAAGATGCAATTACATGTATGGGTACACACATAAAAAGGCTAAGGTATAGAAAATGACAAAGCAATCAATAATGAGGCCAAGTCCCAAAATATCTGGCTGCGGCTGCATATTACACATGCTCCAATGGCAGCCACTAGCCAGTGACTGCAGCCGTTTCCATAGACTTGTGTGTGTAATTTGCGGTCCTAGCCAGAGATTTAGGGACACGGTCTTAAGTCTCTCTCTCTCTCTTGTGTTAGTAGTGCAAAATAGAAAGCCGGTGTGCATGAAAGCATGTGAAGAAAAAGAATATGGATTTGTTTGTTTCGCAAGAACATTGACTCGGGAAAAGTGCTTTCATCGTTTGAGTGGCCATTGCTTTCCCAAGCATTAAAAAAAGGTTCATGCAGCAGAAACTTGACCTTGTAAATTCCAGGAAAACAGATTACTGGCAAAGGTAGCATCGCACTTTTTGCCAAAAAAAAAATGCAGATTCAATGGCAAAAATATCAAGGAAGATACAGTGCACAGTCATCTGTGAAATTTCCAGTCACATACAGTGCTCCCAACAGTGAAAAACAGAAATGTTCAAACAGATTTACCTGTAACTTACAGGGTATGAATATGGTGATGGTACAAACATATTGTTCACGTTTTTTTGCCTGAAACGCTGCATTTATTCAGTAAAAGCAATCACCCCAAAAAATTTTGATCTTCGGAAGATCAACGATCCTGTGAACAGATTTTAAAATACCATGGGTGTTTTTCACTATTTCTCAAAAAGTGGGCACCATATGAGACTGGGAATTTCACAGATGACTGTTACTGCATCTTTCTTGATATTTTTGCCCATTTATCTGTATTTCTTTGACAAAATCCAAAGTATGAAAGTTCTCAATTTTTGCTGAAAAGATTGTTTGAAATTTGCTATCATGAAGCAATCCAAATACTCACTTGACATTGTGTTGTGGATATTCATTATCCCATCCATATGAAGGAAAATCCATTGGCTTTCCCATGGCAACGTCACGCATCTCCACGGTAACCATCTTGTTCTCTGGGGCTCCCTTGCCTGTAAAATAAAATATGTAAAAAAAAATGATTTTGTTTGGTGGGGGAGGGGGGTAACAATATTTCATAATTCCCATTATTTTATTCTGGACATATTATTTTTCAACCCCCCCCCCCCCCAAAAAAAGACACACTAACTCGAAAATTTGACAAAATGTTGGTTCCTTAAAGGTATAATACATGATTGAAAGAAGTCACATAACAGCACTCGCACTTTGTCTGATCAAACATGTACATAAAATGATAAACCTGTGAAAATTTGAGCTCAATCGGATATCTGAGTCACGAGAAAACAGGGAAAACTTTACTCAATTTTTCTTATAAACATAAAGAATGGTTTTGATCTTACCCCAAGATCAAAACTGTTTTCGGTCTTTGTTTTACTAATTTCTTGATAAATACACCATTTTAGGCGGAAATATTTTAATGGTATGTTTCTACCAACACCATCTTCATATCCTGAAAGTTTTACCTAAATCTGTGAAAATTTCTGTTTGGGTATGTTACCAATCTTATACTGTAGGTTTAAAGGTAGTATCATACTTTGGTAAGAAACCAAAACAGAAATTTTAACGAAATTAGTCAAACAACGACCGAAAATCTTTTTGATCTTTTAAAAGATCAAAAATAAAAGAGAAAAGACTTAAGAAATACTGTGGCTGTTTTTCACTGTTTTCTCAAAAAGTGGGCACCGTATGGGACTGAAATTTTCACAGATGACTGTTACTGTATCTGTCTTGATATTTTTGCCAATGAATCTGTATTTCTTTGATAAAAACCAAAGTATGATACTACCTTTAAGGCTCAAGTTATTAGATCTCCATAGTTACTGTGGTTAGACTCCACTACTGTCTGTCCTCCAGACATACAGAATTGGCAACAATGGGCGTCCTAGTTTCTATTGTTAACTGCAGAATGACTGCGTTATGATAAACATTCAACTTCCCACAGTTGTATGCATTTGAAAGGAGAGCTGTTGAGTGATTTCACAATATTTTTCTCTTTCTAAGTTTGCAGCATCACTAATGCTGCATGTTTTTTAAATGATCCTTGGAATATAGCAGTATGTGAGTGGTTTCATGGCTTCTGACTGCCAAACGAACAAAGATAATTGACCATTAGGGACACCACCAACATAGGGCATGGTAGCTCAGTCGGTAAAAGTGCAAGTACAGTATTCTGGGGGTCACAGGTTCGAATCCCACTCCACTTGATTTGTCTTTGTTCACCCACCTTTCAATGATGTTAAACAGTTTTTGTATTGAATGTTATTATAATTAAATAAAGATTGGAAACATTTCAAAGAAAAACTTTGACTTTTGTTTTGGAAAAGGCCAAAAAATTTCCATTCCAGGGCGTCGAAAGTCAGAATTACAATGAAAATATAAACACCGCTTGACCATGGTAAGGGATAAAACTAAAATTTGTAAAAGAAATGCCTTGTATATACGAAACAAGAGTAAACTCAACGAAAAGTGTGTATAGTAAGGAATACAACATTCTAAAAATGTTGTGTTGGACAAAATGGCAGCAATTTGACAGAGCTTAAATCACGCGTTGTCACGGTAATCGGTCAGTTTGTCAAGGGTGCGTACGTGGCCTACTGGATTAGTGTATTTTGGACAATACACAGGTTTACACTTCCAAAAAAGCGCATGCGTGATAGTGCCTCGTTTTGAAGTCGCGATCAAAACTGCCGAAGTGTAAACCCGTGTATTGTCTTCGACAATGGACGGGCTTACACTTCGGAAAGTGCGCACGCGTGGAAGTGCCTCGTTTTGAAGTTGCGATCAAAATCCAAGATGGCCGCCATGGTGTAAACCCCTGTATTGGGGCTAGAAGAAAGTACTCAGTTGGCTTGACAGATCTTAATATAAGTTGGATTACCATGCAGGATTGGAGCAGGGTACCAGTCTTTGGGGCGTCGCACCAGATGGATAGGCAGCTGACGTATGAGCACCGATGACGTGTCAATGTGGATTCTCTCATGCTCAAATCCCATGAATAATGCCCACTGTCAACAAAAGGAAGGCAAACGAGACATTAATAAACAATCACAAAGACCCAGTAGCTGTAGACAGTAATAAAAACATGAAAACCTGGGGTGTAACCCCCCCCCCATCTACACCCATGCAATGACCCCCCCAGTCACAAAGCTTGGTTCATGGTTGTTGTACACTGTAACTTAGACAGATTTTCCCACGGATTCAGTTTACTGACTTCGCACCCACTTTTTTTTAAAGGCATAATACTTCAAAAATGTGAAAAATGTCATTTTTATGAAGCCTTTCGGACAATGAAGCAGTCTAGTTGTAAGAACTAGCTTGAGCCTAAGCTAACAAAATGACCCAGTCACTGAGCTTGGTTCATGGTTGTCATAGGCTTCATAGATAATATTTTCTCACGGATTCAGTCTATTGACTTCACCCCACCTGCATATTTACCTGCAACAAAAAAGGTAAAAAATGTGATATTTGAAGCCTAACATCATGCTTGCCCGGTCAGAACCATGTCAACTCATACAAAAGGTCATGCTTGCATAAGCCCAACTCATTGAACTCTTGACTGAACATTTTGAATATAACCCAGCAACAATCTGTATTATGATTTCTATAGGCTCAAATTTCAAGTAGGATTAAACAGATGTATAAACCCATTCCAATGAGGTCTATTGAATGGTCTGCAGTGATTGGCTAAGGGTTTATCATGTGATGTCGTACGTACGTATCCAGGGGTTGCATTTTGTGCAATCTGACAATGTGCTACCCGAACCTACTTCCAGTGACTACTGTTAGCCTGTGTGTTGCTTAGAGTTATTGCTGCCTAGGGGCCTGTAATGAACTGAATTTACCTCTGTGCAACAATCTCGGTTTTTGCATCAAACTCACAATCCTAGGAACCTTAAATTATTACCAGACTAATACATTTCATGTTAAATATCAAGAACTTTAAATTTTGAGCTAACACCCATCACAATCCTTAAACATGTTTTAAACAGAAGTGAAGGTCTTAAACTTCCTTACAGATGTTGTCTCATGTACCTTTTTATGCTTTGTTTATCTGGATAGCAGAAATACAGCCAAAATAATCTTGCCCCCCTCCGAATTCTTCACGGTTACACCACGCTTTCAAAATGCTACTTAATTGTTCGGACTAACAACCTTTTTAAAAGACACTAAATCTTGATTTCCTTGAAAACACCAGCATCTGATGAACCAAGATTTCCCATGGTAACTGTTTGCACTGTTTACAAACTGTTGAGTCCATTTTCTGTCTCAAACTCAATAATTTGTTTTCGGAGGCCTTGCAAATCCTGTACGCTGCCTTTAATCATTCAATTTTAAAGGTAATTTGCTGACATAATTTAATGTAAATCTGTTTTGTTATGCTTCCAAAGTTTGATAGTACCTTAAATACAATTTTACACTAGCCCTACATAGCTAAGCATATTTATGTTCGTGTGCAACTAAACCACTAAAAACAAAGTTGAACTTAGACCTATATTCACCCCTTCCGCCCCCGGTTGGGTTTTTGTTACCAGCCAGGATTGCTAGAAACAAGTTCATTCAGAGTTCATCTGTGGCCGGGATATGTGTGCATGCAGGGAGCTCAGTGTAAACAATGCAGGCACACAGTGCATGAATATCGCATGTCATTGCATCCATGTTCAGGGCTCACAGATTGCACTCTTTTTGAAAAAGACAGTCTAGTGATTTTGTTTTCCCTTGCACAATTAAAATGTTGCCTAAATTGATGATTGTTGACACAATATTGCGTACAATTACAGTTTTTTCTATGTACATGAATGCCACAGGTCTAGTGAAAAAAACTTCAAGGCTGGATTTCACTAAGCACTAAGATTAATCTTAAGATGAGTTGTCAGTATCACCATAGTGATTTGTCTTGTGACATCACACTTTTCCCAGCAATTAGGATTAATCCACACTTAAGATCAATCTTAGTGCCTTGTGAAATCGGTCCCAGGTCTAGTAAAAAATGCTTCAATTTCTTGACCTGCCTTTTTTTATCGAAAATCGAGCCCTGAACTTGCAAATGGCTTATAGAAATCTCATGTAGAAGTGAATAATACAAGTACTGGGTTTCCCAACTTTGATGATGAAAGTGGGCAGAAACGAAGCCCCTAAACTTACCCATGGGCTCTCCATGGTAATCGGCAGCGTCAGTTCAGAATCGGCAATGACTTTGCGGATGACATTGCGGACTTTCAGTCGGTACTCGACCACTTCCTCCAATGGAGGCCACTTGAAGCTGCCTCCCATGCGGTAATTCTCCTGTCAGACCGAAGAGATAACAAAAAGCAGCAGATACTTTTAAGACCAACTTGTGTCTGACATCATTCTCAAGAGCTCCAGGGTAAAGCTACGGGAAAAGAGCCTATTTTGCAAACCAATTAAATGATCAAAGTTTGTGCCTGACTATATTGTAATCAGAACGCAAGATTTTGATCAGCATTCTGCATTTGATAAAAAAAAAAACAACTGCTGTGATGTTTTTCGGTCTATGCACTACAGCTGCAACTCCGGTGCGATTTATTCCTGAAATGAACATATAACTTGGATGAATATTCGGCATGGACAACATCTCCTGGATTTCCCTGCCGGTCTTTTGCTCATGATTAGGCCATAAAAAAACATTTTTGTATTGGCGTATCCCGCCCGACCCCAAAATATGCCCCGACCATAAACATTTTAAACCAAAAAAAAAATCAAAAAAAAAAATCACAAATTTGTATGCAGATATAAAAGCTTAAAAGGAGCAAAAGATGGAAACCAGACTGGTTAAAGTTGTTATGTCATTTCTTGTCTTTATTTGACTCGTCAAATACTGTGATATACAGGGAAAAAAGCATTAAATACGGGAAAAATTAAAAAAAAAACAAAAAAAAAAAAAGCCCGCCCTATCCTATTTTCCAACCCTCCGTTACTCCAATACAACAATTTGTTTTTATGGCCTTAGCTTTCCGGCTTCCCAGATTTCAATAAGAGATGATTTGGCAACGTACAAAATATTATATTGACACCACCGCAGTGTTGCAATGTGTGTGGCGCCACCAAGCATCTTCATGTTTTCTTCGGATTACTGTGCAGGGCCGGTTTGTTTCATTAAGATCAAATATGGCGGCCAAGATCAGCGGCGAAACAAACAGGCTCATAGCATCATGTAGAAGCAGATCCAGGAGGGGGTGGGGGTTGGAAATAAAATGCACCAATTCAGTAGTGACAGATGCATTTCGGGCTGATCTAAGCTAGCAGGTTCGGCCAAAAAAAAACAAATTGTTGTGTTGCCCTCAAGTGGAAAAAATTAATTAAAATTTTGGGTCGCTCGGTTGATTTTTTATTTTATTTTGTTTTTGGCTGACTTTCAAACATTTAAGAATAAATACAGTATGTATGGTCACCAGGGCTTATAAATCAACGGTCTTGGGTCGTTTTGAGGAGACACACTTTTTTACTGCTAAATCTTACATTTTCAGTCAAAAATGGTGAGTTTTTATACTTTAGGACTCGGAGAGAGAGAGAGAGAGAAGAAAAAAAAAAAAAAATCCCGACCCAAGGTTTTGGCATTTTACGGTCGGTCGCTGAGGGCAACACAACCATTTTTTTGTTTGGCCTTATGGCGGGCCTGACATTAACTGCCCAATAAATTTTTGTTGACCAAATTTTTCTTTTCTTTTTCAGTTTTTTTCTTACCAAGTAAAAGCGAAAATATTTATGTACCCTGTTTAGGCAATTGCCACCAACAATTATTTGAAAGTTCTCACGCATATATATCCAGAAATCCAGGAAGCCCTTTTGTTGCCCAAATTGTTCCTATATGACTGCACCACATGGGGGTCCAATCCTTTCCGGTCACTTTCTTACAACAATAAGGCCTTTCAGGGTCTGTGCACGGACAGGGAATTATAGATGACCATAAACTGACATGCACAAATGCTATCCCAAGACACTTGTGCACACAATTAGCATGAAAAGTATTCTGGGGTTTTTTTTCAGGGGATCGTGACTATTTGATTTCCCTGGTTCCTTTTATACAGCTCGATCTGGTGATTTTTGATGGAGGTATGGGGATTCTTAAAGTAGTACTTAATTAAACTAATTCTTGGTGCTGCTATTTCAAAATAAATCAGGGATCGATTGTTCAAGATTTGACAAGAGTCCAAGTAAACTCACCGTGTCATCCCAGGATTGTTCATCCACTCCGGTCTCAAACAGCGTCTCAAATTCAGGATGCATTCTCTCCTACAAAAACAATGAATCCATCATATCAATACCACAATTTTATTAGAAAGTCATTGAAAACTGAAAAGTGAACAAAGACAAATTGACTGGAGCAGGATCCAAAGTTTAAAACTAGCGACGCCCGAAATACCGTTCCCAGGTGCATTACCAGTCCAGCCCTGTGTTGGCAAGTGTCCCGAATTGTCAATCATCTTTGTTCGTTTGCCAGCCAGAAGCCAAAAGCAAAAAAACTTTTGTCACAAATTAGAATAGAACCAATACAATCCCACATCATGGATCCAAGGACATGTTTAATAGTCTTCATATTGTGAAAATACAAGTGGGAAAAAGGCAATATTGTGAGGCTTTCATAAAATGAGTCCCGCCCAAAAATGACAAGCTGGATTTGGAAAAAAATTTGATGACAATTTAGTTCGTGCTCATATAATTGCCAATTCATACTTCCCTATCATGCTGACATTCATGTTCAGTTCCTGTTCCCTGTCCTCTCTTTCCCTACATCCTTATTTTACTTTTTATAACTGGGAATTTCCAGAAAGAAAGGTACACAGCCTTTTGAAAGAAGGAAACATGGACATGTTGGAAAGACAGCCAAACAGACACGTCAGGGGTCGATTTCATGAAGCACTAAGGCCTATGCTATATGATGTGGTACTGCCATAAATAATTGACTTTTTCAAGCTTGGCACGTCAAATACAGGGGCCAATTTCACGGTGCTGCTTAGCACCAAAATTTGCTAATGACATTTCTGTTTTAATAAAAACAGTCATCAAATAACGACTAGGGAAACTGATGGAATTTAAAGTCATTGAGAAGTGAAAAAGAAAAATTGACAGGAGAGGGATTCGAACCGGCGACCTCCTGAATACCAGGAGGTTCAGGAGGTCGACAGTTCGAATCCTGCTCCCGTCAATATTTCTTTGTTCACTTTTCAATGTTAATCAAAAACAGGGTTAGGGACCAAATTTCCATGTGTTGTGTATTGCCTGTGATTGTTATTTTGCTCTGAATATCAAATTTAACGGTGGTTTGTTTTATTGGGCAAGACATTTTTGTGCTAAGCAAAATTTTGTGCTTAGCAGCTACATGAAATTGGCCCCAGGTTGTTCAACATCAATTTGTGTGAAAAATTGAATTTGACACAACAAATGCTTTTGCTTGACAGGATCTGCCGCGCTATTTACAAAGTGTGATGTCACTATGCAAATCACCATGCTGATAATTATAACCTAGATACATACCTTTACGAGGCCCGCTAGCAGCATCTTATTACAGTACACCACAGCAGTGTGAGCATAGTAGAAGACAAGTGGCAGACGTAAACGATCAGGACACATGTAAAAGGCCTCCTTAGCTGTGGTAAGAAAACAAAAATTATAAAAAGACATGAGGAACGGACCAACACTTGCTAAAAAGAAATGACACAGACTCCAAGTTGTGGGGTGTCGTGGCCTAGTGGTCTGGCCTGTTGTACTCAAGGTCTTGTGGTCAGTCTACAGATTGTGGGTTCGAATCCAACCATGGGTTAATAATGCTTGCGTCCTTGGGCAAGACGCTTTGTAGGATATTGCTCCTCTTCACCCAGGTGTAACATTTTGGTACCTGCGAGGGTAGAGATGGCTTTGTGATTTGATTAGCCTTATCTGTGCACCTTATGGTAGCTCGAGGCTGTATACTCCCCAGGGAGTAATAATAAATTCAGCGCCATGTATCCTTTTCCTTTCGAAATTTGTCGCTCTATAAATCCAGTCATAATTATTATTATATTTTATAGGCATGCAGGCCTGTTATAACAATGAAATGATCAGAATGTGAAATTATGCTACCTCAACCCTAACCCTATGCACCTGCACCACATAAGACAAGAGCTGTTTACCACAAAAAAAAACGTTGTTTCCACGGGGAACTGAATTATAAACCACATACACGTATTACTACATAAACCACTCTGAGGTGTATTGTGGTATTCAGGATACCACACTTACCACAGATAAACACTGAAGTATAAACAGATGCACTTCTTTGTGAAAACTAAAATTCGCATATATGCGCTGAATTTTCCGCAAGAGAACAAAATTTTGCTAAATTGGCCCTTTATTGAAAACTTGAAATAGCACTAAGGTGACATTTGCCATTTATTCATTTTTTTTATTCATTTCATTTTGATTGATTTCATCTGATTTTGACTAAAACAATTTTGCCAAGATGGCTGTCACAATACCCAAAATCAATTTTGCCCCCAAAAATATTGATTTTTGCCAAATTTGCCCCTCCGTCAAAACTGTGAGAAAGTAATTGGTGTGTAATAACTGGAAAGATCAAGCATTTTCCAGCATGTTTCTAGGGACAAATAAATTTGAATGAGTTATATGTCGTACGTACGAGTTATATGTCGTACGTACGTGTTATAAGTCGTACGTACGAGATATGATTCATAAGTCATACGTACGACTTATATCTCGTACGTATGATATATAACTCGTACGTATGATATATAACTCGTACGTACAACATATAACTCGTACGTACAACATATAACTCGTACGTACGACATATAACTCGTACGTACGAGTTAGGTCAGAGAGATGCAAATTTATTTTTTCAGCATGTCCGTAATACAGCTTCGTATGTTTCTGTTTTCAACAGCATTTTTTGTTTGGGGGGGGGAGGCTCTAAAATTGCACCTGCCTACACCAGTCCAAGGTTTTTTAAGGAAATAAAATGCTTCAATAAAGATCCTGCCAGGATCGAAACGCGTCAGGCCCTCCTAACTCTATGCGTAATATAATGCTATTAAACTATATAGTGCCCACTACAATTGATGCAGCTATAGCACCTTTGTTGCGCGAGGTTTAAGACCCTCCAAGTTGCTGAGCTGAGAACTTTATTAACAAAGCTACCTGGTAAATATTATGTAGCAGACAATATGTACACATAACCCAGACAATAAAAACCTTAACATGGTGTTCATTGTATAGGCCCTATTCACCTGCACTGGCATATCCTAAACATTGTACAAATCCAGGCTTTTGTGATGAGTTTTTGCAGCCAAGCTGAATTCAGTATTAACCCTTCACTGACCTTCATCGCTCACATACATCATGCAGTGTCATGGGGTAATCATACAGTGTCATGAGGTAATCATACATGATGTGAGTGTACTGTGTACCGGTAATCTTTGGTACGTACTCTGGCTGACATCATGCAGGGGGGGTTCATGACCAAAGGGGTTTTCACACTATCCAACATCTCGGGGTTGGTTGGAACCGGATCGAACCCCCGAGATTTTTTTTTACCCTTTTTACACTTGAACAGTTTCAACCCCAAGCCAACCCGGGTAGGACGGCCTAGCCAGATCGAAATCAACCCTGGTAGAGAGCAGGGTTGACAATCTCAACCCAGTTCCAAACTGCATTTTTCGAAGTGATCTGTGTTGGTTCACCGGCCGGTTCACCATAAACATCTATAGTGTGAATGTTGCATCACTTCGATCCAATTCAAATACTTGCCGGGCTGAACCGGGGTGGATCCGGGTTGGTTTCAACACGGATCGAAAAGGAGATTGTGTGAAAAGGCCTCGCCCTCAATGCACCAAATCTGAAACTACTTTACACAATGTCATGAAAGTTATTCTAACTGACATGAACAGATCTAGAGGGGGTATTGGGGATTGGAAACCCCCATTGAGCTGCAGACCAATGTTATTACTTATATGAGTAAAATAGAGGAATGAAAACAAACATTACACCCTTTAACCAAATCACTGATTCTGGAGCAATTTTGCAAACCATTTTTAAAAATCTGTGATTTGATAGTTTGCAATATTTTTTGCCCTATAATTTAAGAAACATCTTGACAAAACAAATTTTCCGTAAATGAAGAATTGGAGGCCTTGTTAGGTGTGTAAATCTTACTTGGCCAGTAAACGTCCCTTGATACATTTTTCAGTCCCATCTTCTTCATGATTAGGACTCAGTTAGGGATATGATTTAAACGAAATGGCACTTTTGATTGACTTAAGTTATGGAAAGTAATTTTGGAGTGTTAAAACACACATTTTGGAATATCAGTAATAACATGGGGCGTACCATAAGGCCATAAAAAATTAGTTGTATTGGAGTAACGGAGGGTTTGAAAATAGGGTAGGGCGGGCAGATTTTATTTTTTTTAATTTAATTTTTCCTGTATTAAATGCTTTTTTCCCCTGCATATCACAGTATTTGACAAGTCAAATAAATACAAGAAATGACATAACAACTTTAACCAGTCTGGTTTCCATCTTTTGCTCCTTTTAATCTTTTAATCTGCATACAAATTTGCGATTTTTTTTTTCCCCCCGATTTATTTATTTTTTTGGGGGGGTTTAAAATGTTTACGGTCAGGACATATTTTTGGGTCGGGCGGTAACGCCAATACAACAATTTTTTGTTTATGGCCTTACTGATCATGAATTAATTATGGCAATTTGTCAGGAAATAATATCACTTTTATATCAGGCAGAAACACAGCATCTAGGCAGAAACAGACCCATGACAGTAGGCCTTTAATATTTATAGATCATGACCTTCACATGGCACACGATGAAAATATAGATGAGATGAACACAGCTAAAAAAGAAAATTGCTGAATCACGTAGAATAACGGCCACAAGGTCATGTTGACATTGTTGTGTACAATAAGAACTGGTTACGTAGTGTACTTGTTCATAGTACGTACAAGTACGGTTCATAGTATGCATAGGTACGTACATGTTCGTACTCTGAACCAGTAAGAAGTTGATTTGTATAGCAGAGGTCTTTCACTGTGTTTGGCCGGTCTGAATTTGCATAAATGCTTGGTCATGCCTTCCATTCAAGCCTTGAGAAACCATGGAGCAGTATGATGTAACTGAGTCTATTTATGTAAGCGCAGGAATACAAAGCCACAAAGGGCAAATTACACGCATGAAGCATGTCAAAGAATGTATTATCCCCATGATGACATGGCAATGGTGTAAGCCTACACAGGCATGCAGTAGGCCTATATTTTATGAATGAATTGCATAAAATCTAGATCATTTATTCTTGATCAGATATCGGATTTACGAAACGGCGGCTCCGGCTCAGGCTCAGGCTCGGGCTTCAGCTCTGTCATCCATATCCTGAAAATATGTAGGTTGTGGTTTTTCATTGAAGCTGAAGCTCTGTTTTACTTTTCAAACTTGTGAATCTACTTCCAAACCGCAGCCAAAAGCCTTTATTTTGATACCACTTATTTTAGAATGGATTCATGAAATGAAGCCTGAGCCTGAGATGGAGCATTTCGTAAATCCCCTGAGTCTCATTCAACTCTTTCCTTCAAGTTATTCAACTTGTTGACAATCTCACTTAATTCCTCTGTTTCCAGAAAATTACACACTGAACGCGTCTTTATAGATCTTTCTAAAGCTTTTGACACTATCAAACCTATCAAACTAATGTTTGTTTGTTTATTTAATAGCGCGCCGCACTTGCGCTAAAAATAGCACTGGACCTCAGACAAACATTGCAACAATGCCACACGTGCATGGGTGTGCGGCATGTACACTACGTGTGTGAGTTAATGTTTGTCTGACATCCGGGGATTTTATGACATCATTAGTGTGGCGCGCTATTAAGGCATAACATTCCAAGCTCTGCTTTTCAGATTTGCCCCCATACCACACTTAGTCACTTAGTGACAATCTCACTCTTAGTCACTTAGTCACAAAGTATGATATTACCTTTAACTAATGTAATATTTAGTGCCTCTTTATATGTATTACTGTATTTTCTCTACTGTTATATGGAAATAATTGTTCTCTGAATGAATGAATGAAGTTTCATCTCAAAAGCAATAATTCAGGAGACCTATCACTGGCCTATCTTTTGTTGCATGCAAAGCCTCTGTTACATAATACTGGCATAACAGTGGGATGATCCGGACCTTGTTATGGATACAAGGGGCCACAATCCCTACATGTTCACCAATGGCTAGCTAGCTGTATCAATGGTTCACAAGTTGTTATCAGTACGACCAATGGCTTACATAATAAACAGACTTAGTAACACTGCTTGAAGGGGGAAGGGGGAAGGGAGTGTTGGGGGTGTGGCAAGATCTTCTTAACGATGGCAGATAACATGAGGCTCCAAAGTAAACTTTGGTGTTATGACCTGATGACAGTATTAATAAAAACAAAGAATATTTGTTTGCAGTAACCAGCCGTCCTTTTATCCTGCATTTAAAGGTAGCTTCATACTTTGTTTTTGTTTTGGTTGTCAAAGAAATGCAGATTCATGGCAAAAAGATATCAAGGACGATACAGTTTAAACAGTCATCTGTGAAATTTTCAGTTCCACACAGTGTCTCGTTTTTGAGAAAACACTTGAAAACGCTGACTGTATTTTCATCATGATCGTCAACAAAAAAAAGGGGGGGAGACAAAATTAGCTAGCTTTGATCGCCCCGAAATGCATCCGTCGCTATTGAATTGGCGCATTTGATTTCCAAGCCCCCCTTTTGGAAAATCAAGGATCCGCATCTGTAACAATGCTTTATAGACCGTAGAACCCGTCATGCAACAAAAATAGAAAAACCACCATTCTACACAAAGCTAACATTTTCTCAGATCATAGTTCATTCATTTCTTTTGATCTGCCGCCACTGATTAAATACGAATTGTGAAATATAGGAAAAGGCAACAGTTATGTGCACATTGAACGTGTTGTTTCAAAACAGTGTTTAAAGGTAATATAATACTTGGGTTTTTATCAAAGAAATACCGATTCATGGGCAAACATATCAAGAAAGATACAGTAACAGTCATCTGTGCAATTTTCAGTCCTATACGGTGCCCACTTTTTGAGAAATCAGTGAAAAACAGCCACAGTAATTCTGAAGTCTTTTCTCTTTTATTTTTGATCTTTTAAAAGATAAAAAAGATTTTCGGTTGTTGTCTTACTAATTTCTGGATAAATACACCATTTCAGGCGGAACAATTTAACAGTATGTTTCTACTACCACCATCTTCATACCCTGTAAGTTGTACGTAAATCTGTGAACATTTCTGTTTTGGTTTATGACACTATCTTTAAGTCCACTGCTATTATGTAACACCCAGTAAAGCTCAACCATGGACTCTGGTCCAACCAATGATTTCATTGTTGGTGAATTTGCTCATGAACTAAAAATCAAACACTGTGTTATCTACATTATTCAATGCAGAAATACAGTTCAGACAAAGTTAAGAAAATGTGATATAAATAGAGCACAATGGGTATGTTCAGACAGCCTTGTATTTAAAACGAATTGAGTTAAACCGCTCGGCAACCACGGGGGGTAAGTCGCAAGTTAAAATTATGTTGCGTCCATACAGCGTTTTACTTTTTGCAGTTAAAACAGATCGGTTTTATTTTTTGTTTTAAGAGGTCATGCACTGTGCCTTGACCCCGTACAGGCTTCCTGTTATAAAATAAAGCGCGCGGATTTATCTGTGTGTTGAATATAAACAAGCGCGCCACAACAGGTGTTACGTAACCAGCTGCCAGGCTTCTCTGCACTGAAACAGGATGTCAGAAAGTTATTCTGTCCCAACAGCGTTTTAGCAGTAAACTCGATCGGTTTTAAGCGCTAAACCCTCCTCCCGAGCAGTTTTAACTTTGGTGTTTTAGCGGCGGATAAAACCGATCTGTTTTAGATAAATAACTGTTTTAGAGCGTCCAGACACATATTGCTAAAACCGATCGGGTTAAAACAGTTGTTTTAGCGAATTTAACACGCTGTCTGAACGTACCCAATGATCATACATAATAATGCCAAAAATGGAAAACGAACAAGGAGAAATATTGGAGAGTGTGTTTACTACTGGGTTCTAAAACTTTAAGAAAAGGAAAACAATTTTTTGTAAAGTCTGTTCGTCTAGGTAAACATTCGTGGAGTCCATTTTTAATATTAGCAAGGTTAAATATCTGAAAAGAGGGCAGGGCTTTGATTTTTATTATGGGGTAAAACGGTAACAACGATGCGACAATTCAATTCATGGACGCATGGATGGCCGCAGACAAAAAAAATAGTCTGGTATCCACTCTCATTTTGAGGACTCTTGATCTGTTGGGTCTGACTAACCAGGCGTCGCGCGACTGACACGCAAATGTTTTCAAGTTCGCAACAAGCAGATTAGACAATTTTATTTTCATATTGAAATATTGCACAAATTTCCTCAATCTAGGGTTATAAAAACTCTGGAACATTTGCTGAAAAGTCTAAAATAACATTTTGGAGCAGCAGAAGCTATAAAGTTGTCATCCTTTCCTAATAGTTTTGGAACACAGTAGTTCACGATCCCACGAAATACACTGCATTTACAGAAATTGAGATAAAAGAAAACTGTGTGTACTTACAAGCAAGAATCGTGAAGATGCTTTCATTGATGCTGTAAGAATTCTCAAAGTACTCCAGAATTTCCCTGAACAAAAAAAAAAATGATACAAAGGATTATTACTTAGGCATTGCTCATAAGACTTCCATATGTAGTATAGCCAGTTTCACAGTGTCACCTATTTTTCAAAAGGGGATGGTACAGAATTGGTAAGACAAAATACACTTCAAGATCACAGATTCACATAAAACTTACACAGTATAATGGTGATAGGAGAAAACATCCCATGAAATGTTTTTGTCTGAAATGCCATATTCGTTGAGAAATAAATGAAACAATTTTCCGATTGGAATAAATCGCTTCGAAGCATTTTATTATGAACGCATAATAGATCGTTGAAATGTGTTAATGGGTTTTCACTATTTTCTCATGACCCAGATGGCTGATTGACCTCAAACTTGTACAGGTTTGTCAGTTAAGGCATCATGGATTACATAATGTGCATTCACTGTCAGCAACGGTTTTGTCGCAAAAACCAACTGTACCATCCCTTTAAATAGTTTCACCTCACCTGATGTTTGCCCATGACAAAAAATACCTAATCTAGCTAAAAGATTAAAGGTAGTATCACACTTAGGTAGCACACCGAAACAGAAATCTTCACAGATTTACCTATAACTTACCGGAAATAAAGATGGTGATGGTAGAAACATCCCTTCAAAATGTTTCTGCATGAATTCATGAAATGCTGTATTTTATTTATTTTTGAAATTCCCAGTCCGATACGGTGGCCCACTTTTTTAGAAAACAGTGAAAAACGCCCACAGTATTTTTGACAATCTTTTCACTGTTCTTTTTTATCTTTCAAAAATCAATTTTTTTTTGTTTTTGTACATTGGTTTTACTCTTTTCTTGATCATTTATACAGCATTCATATTATGCAGCAAAACCGATATGTTTCTACCATCACCAACTTTCATGTCTTTATTCCCTGTATTAAAAGTCATACGTAAATCTGTGAAAATTTCTGTTTGGGTATGCTACAAAGTATGATAGTACCTTTTAAAAGAGTTTCTAAATGCAGGCGACTTGGAAATAAAAATGTTTCATTAAATTTCTATTGATTTCTATATCAAGAGGAACATTTTTGACGAAACACTTTCGCACGATGAATACTGGTGTTGCTATCTTTTTATCAAAACATAGGCCCAATTTAAATGAAAATAAATTCATTTATTATTATAAAAATACAAATGTATAATTCTAACGAGCAATGAATGATATGATAGTGTTTTCAGTACTCACTCTTTAGTGCACGATGACAAGTCACATGGTTTCCTTGACTTCAGAGTATACTCTCCGGTTAGGACGTTCAGCGAGTCCATTTTAACCGACTCAATTATAGGAGGGCAGGATGATACTCAAGAAAAATGACCTGCAAAAAACAACAAATCCAAACAACAAATCTTAAAAATAATGTAAATTGGGTCAGGTCTAATGAGGCCGGAAAAAAAAAGTGTTGTGTTGCCCTCAAGTGGAAAAAAAAAAAAAAATTCGTTTTGAGGAGACACGCTTTTTTTAATGCTAAATCTTACATTTTCTGTCAAAAATTGTGATTTTTTATACTTAAGGACTCAGAGAAAAAAAAGAAAGAAAAAAAATCCTGACCCAAAGTTTTGGCATTTTACAACAATTTTTTTATTCACATCCAAAGTCTTCATCAGAGGAAATTTGATTCTCTAAAACTAAAAGGCAAAGACACTCAGGCATTAGTGTCTTTTACGTCACCTATTTTCAGTTATTATTTGGGCAAGAAACTGGCTTTTCACTGAAATATTGCCGAAATATTTTCATTTTAGGGTTTACAAATTACAGGACCCATGAATAAATTTGCTTAAAGTAACAAATCTCATTTTGCAACAGAAGAAGGTAAATTAATACTGAAAATAATATGGGTGGTGTAAAAGACACTATTATTACCCCAAAAATGATGTAAATTGGGTCAGGTCTTGGCCATTCACAATATCCAAAGTCTTCATCAGTGTAAAATTTAAATCTTTTGGAAAGGAAATTAAGGTTATTTAGCATGAAACAAATCTGACTAAAATCCACAATTTAATTCATCATTGGTATTGACTCCAAAAAAACGAAATAACTTCCGCCTTTCCTTCACAGAATTGTGTCCAACATCTGGGACTCGAATACATTTTTCATAAATCAACACACCAGACGAGATGCGTGTAGGCCCCTAATTGTTAGTTTATGAAATTTTGCCAGCCAAACGACTTACAACTGCAAGAATTGTCATCAATTATAGTCATTTTGCTGACATAGTCTATGATTCCACACTGATTCTGACTACATGAGTTACTTTAGGGCCCACTTTCAGTGATTCGAGACACGTTTTTCAATGAAAATTCTTACCGTTTCTTCGGAGATGTGTCTGGTGTTTGCCACAACACGCTGACAATTGAGCCGGTGCATGCAACGTGCAGCAAAATAGACATGCCTACTCGTACTCGGCCACACACCTGCACGTACGATGTCTTAATACTCATGAATTATTCATGTAATGAATTATTCATGACGTACTGGACTTAATATTTGCATAATGCAGTAGAGTGTAATGTCTCGGGGTCCGGTAGTGACTGAGTGAGTGAGAATAATTATTTATTAATCCAATAAACCATCAATTTTATGGTCTGAAACTATGATGGTTAGATATAATTTCCTCTTGCAAAAAACGACTTATATCTCATCTTATTTTTCTTGGTAAGAGGACGGTAAAGTCTCCTCAATACTGTAACCATGGCGATTTCACCTTCCTCTATGCATAGTGATTAAAAAAACATATCTATAAACGAGTGGGATTTCATCTCGCAAAGACGGCTTTGTAAACAATTGTAATTGAAATCGAAGCGGACTCAAATGGCCATGATTTATGAATAAATTATAATCAATACTTATGTAAGTTTAACTGGCCATTCTTAACCGAATGAGGGCGCTCGACAATACGTTCCTTGTTGGAGTGCGCGGCGTGTCGGCGTGTGCCATAAATAAACTCACATTGACTTTAATTTAGTGTCAAAAAACAGTTGAAAAAACCTCATCAAGCAAGGAGTCCCTCGGCAATACTGCAAATGGTAGTTTAAACCCTTATTTATTTAATTCATTTCCATTGTTGGTGGGCTTTAGGTCAGCCACTGGGACTGTTTGCTAATTGTCCAAAGGCCCCGAAAAAAATAATGTCATGATTTTCCCAAGCCCACTTCTATTCCTGCCGTTTCTCGAAGCAACCTTGCACGTTGAAAGCGGATTAGCACCACATTTAAAGCCAAACGTTCTCAAATCCCCACAACAGTTGGAAGCACTGAAATCCCCCATTGTGATAACTTGTGTACGTAGTATCATACTTTGTTTTTTTGTCAAAGAAATACAGATTCGTTGGCAAAAATATCAAGAAAGATACAGTAACAGTCATCTGTGAAAATTTCAGTCCGGCATACGGTGCCCACTTTTCAAAGATCAAAAAGATTTTCGGTGGTTTTTTTTAAATTTTTTTTTTATATACTAATTTCTGGATAAATACAGCATATCAGGCGGAACCATTTTAACGGTATGTTTCTATACCACCACCATCTTCACACCCTGAAAGTTATAGGTAAAACTGTGAACATTTCTGTTTTGGTTTCTTACCAAAGTATGATACTACCTATTAACAGTGTCTTGTTTTATCAATTGTCTTTAATTTTCTTTCTTTTTGCAGAAATTAAAATCGTTGAAACACGCGAGAAGGGCAGTAGAGAAATACACGTATGTTACTGTAATTTTGTATAGTTACATGATCAGTAGCTGTACCATTTTGCAATAAAATGGGAAGTCACTGTAAGGTAACAGTATACTTTATCTCAGTACCGTTTTGCAATAAAAATGTCACTGTCATTTTACAATGCATTATGCCTGTATTTCCTTTCCAATAAAATGGTATATTACTGTTATTTTACAGTATTATGTCTGTACCGTTCTGTAATAAAATGGTACATAAATGTAATTTTACAGTACATTTTATTATGTTTTGTACCGTTTTGCACTAAAATGGTATAAGTGCAATTTTTACAGTGTTGCAATAAAATGGTACTGTAAAGTTTACAGCACTAATAATAGCTGCACTGGAAGTCAATGCACTGAGGTTATAGCATGGTATGCAGTAGTGCATAGTCTACTGTACACGAACATTGGCAATGATATATAATCCACAGCTGAAAGTTCATGTCAGAATTCTGTTTTGGGCCTACTAGGGGCCTTTACGAAATAAGGCTTGAGGCTAGGCTTGGGATTTATTTTGCTATTGCCATTTTGTGTCCTAAATGAAATGAAGGGCTTGAAATACTCGGCGAAGCTGAAGCCTTTCTTCGGCTTCATCATGTGGCCCAGTCTCTTCATTTCGTTTTGTGGGCCTCAAATGGCGGTAGTGAAATAAGTCCCAAGCCTAGCCTCAAGCCAGGTTTCGTAAAGACCATAGTAGTGTGTATCTGAAGCATCAGAACGTACAGAAGAGACAGGCACCACCAACACCCTGGAAGGACCCGGCGCTCAAACTTTGTCTGATCCAGTATGTACATGAAATAAACCTGTGAAAATTTGAGCTCAACGAGTCCCGAGAAAATAGCGAAAACCCGTCTCAATTTTTCTTATAAAACATAAAGAATGGTTTTGATCAAAACTGTGTTCGGTCTTCGTTTTAATACTAATATCTGGATATGATTATATACACAATTTCAGCCGGAAATATTTTAATGGTATGTTGCTACCATCACCATCTTTATACCCTGAAATAAATCTGTGAACATTTCTGCTTCGTTATTTATACCAATCCTGTATTGTACATTTAATGACCAGACTGTAAAGATAAAACTCAAGACATATACAGCTATAGTATAAATTTCAAATGAAACCTGAATATTGTATTAAAATCATTACAAAAACTTCGAAAGCTCAGGCCTCTTGCACATGAGCAATCTATCTGAGTGACCACAACTGTCTCTCATTTGTAACGGCAGCAAAATAAAGCTTGCAAGACCATCAGTATTTGCTCGGTGATGCATGAATGGATTGCATTGAAATTTGGTCAGAATTTACCCAGTGAGATATAGTAAATGCAATAGACTAAAAAAAAAAACCTCTCTAAATGCAAAATGTTTATTGAAAGGCCACTCTTTGAAGAGCCACATGAGGGACAACCCCTTTTTCGAGTTGTCTTCCACTCTTTTAGAGTGAAGTTTGCATCGTTTTGAGTGATTTTTCACTCTGGCCCAGAGTGAAAAATCACTCCAAAAGAGTGAAATATCCACCACTCTTTTTCAAGAGCCATATGAAGGACAACTCGATTTTCAACGAGTGGTATTTTTTTAACTCTTTTACATTTAGGAGGTCGCCGGTTCGAATCCCGCTCCTGTCAATTTTTCTGTGTTCACTTTTCAATGACTTTAAATTCAGTCAGTTTCCCTTGTGGTTATTTGGTGATTCTTTTACATTTAGAGAGTACCTGAAAACATACTATTTCTTTTCATAATATTTTGAAAATGGGTATCGTTTATTTTTGGGCTGGACACATCTACACACATAATCCCACGAATTCAATTCTATTGTGATATGAAATCAACAATAATTCCTTGCGGTAACAAACGCTTCATTCAAATGTCACGATGACTACTAAACTAGAAAAATGCGCTGCCTCGTATAGGTATACCTTAATATCCAACATATTTGGCGACTACATCGGGCTTTACATAATTATCACTGTTAGATGATATGAGATGGTTCGGCATTTGCAGATGATAATAAACAATTAATGAAAACTCAATTATCATTATTTTAATTAAAGGAGCAATATGTAACAAGCTATATACATGTAAAGTGAGATATATATTGTTAATACGGTGATTATACGAAATGTAATCTATATGCGTTTATGTGTATTTTTACTTGCATGTTCTTGTCCTCTTGTCATTTAGCCTTCGATAAAGATCCTGCTAGGATCGAAACGCGTCAGGCCCTCTTATCTCCAAGCATTTTATACATTTCAGTTCATTATCAATATTTTTTTTGCTGATGAGCAGTTTGCGGCAGTTTATGACTTGTATTGAATATGAGTTAAACATCACCAATATTATAATTCTCATAATACACAGTGCAAAATAAAGTGCGAATAAACTGGTAATAGAGTGCATCTTCTTTTAATTTATTATTTTATTTTATTTTATGTTGTATATGGCCGCAATTAATGTAACTTTGTTTACTAATCGTAGTAATATTTACAAGATGTTGCCAGTCCATTGTTGATTTCATCAGCTTCATTCAACGGGCAGATCTTGCTCCCACGGCTTCCTTGGCGGAGATTGACCGAGCGGCACCGGGGGTCGTCCCGGCACACCGCGTCCCAGGCGATGGCGCTCCAGTTGGCGAAACCCTTGCTGAAATGAGTGGTGAGGCAGTCAGCTGTGAACAGGCCATGGTTGTCGTCCACTTGCAGACAGGTCATGAACGGCATAGCGGCAGGTTGCTCACACATCACGGACTTGTTATGGCTACACGGAGTGTCAGTGAGGAGGCCTTCCAAAGATCGCCGCATCATCACACAGTTTTGACCCATTTGATCTGTCGGCCGGCCTGGTGCCACATTCCAGGTAATATAGCCGCCGCATTCTCCGCCTTCCTCATCACCAGGCTGAACATACTTCCCTTCTTCCTCCCTGTCGCCAGTGCACCCGATCCAAAGATCCCCGCTGTCAACGGTTCCAGCGAACATCGCCCAGATGACGCTCTCCTCCTCGAGGGAGTCAGGGACCGCCAGGCTACCGCCCAGGTCGGAACAGGCTTGCAACCCTTCGTCCCAGGTCATTGCCCCGTCCACCAGATAGTAGCAAGAATCACCCAATCTGTCTCGGCCTGGTTGACATCGCTGGATTTGGACCGTACGAGGTGCAGACAAGATGAGAAAGTAAAGCCAAACCAGCTTCATGTTTGAGGAAAATTGATATTTTAGTCAAATGAGGAGAGTCCGTTGTTTTGTTGTTGTTCCGTTCTGATTAAGAAGCAAGTCTGCAAGGAGTTCAAACAAAACTTGCAATATCTGCAGACAAAAGTTACTTGTAGGCTATAGTTGCATATCAATTTTTTTAAAGTTAATACTGTAGTTGAGATTCACGGGTTCACTGATGCAGGATTTTGTGTCCGTTCTCTGTTACAGTAAAACCTCGATGACTCGAACCTCAAGGGAATAAAGGCAAACTTCGACTCATCCAGACTTCGGCTCACGCAAAAATGTATCAAAGGTTATTTCAGAGCAATGTTCTCTCTGCAAAATGATTTACTTGAAGAAATGGTGAAATAGTGAGGCAAATCCTTCTGAGTCCATGTATCGTTTCTTCTTATAGGTAACACACATAACCCACTGGTGCAGTGCAGATTTGTCCCGTGAAGTTGTTTCTGCAGTTATCAAGGATGTTAGAATGATGTTCAAACGGAGATGTATACGCACAGCACACACGCCCCTACATCGAATGAAGCCGTAGACCACTGGACGTTTAGTATAGGCCACATAGGTGATGTGAAACGCACATAATCGGCCATTACGTTGCCGCTGGGACCAACAGATTCATGACAGAAACAAAATGAAGTTTGATATATAGACTTCACATTCGATAACTTCTTCGGTGAATTTCCTCCCTCTGAGAAAGGAATAGCCTGTGAGCTGAGCATCTACTGTTCCAGCTATGTTCATTAGTAAGATTTATTATATCATTATCATCATTGTTATTTTGATGCATGCAGCCATCAATGTTCAAGCGCTTATTTGACATTTTCTCATATGGCTGGAAAAATTGCTTTAGTAATAATTGATATTGAGGTTTCCAAAAAGGACTGCTGATAGCTATACACAGTGAAATAGATACAAAGGATTGCATTAGCGTGGCTGAATAAGCATAGTGTTTAAAGGCACAGTACAGAATTGGCAACATAATTATCTCTGGGTAAGATCAAAACCATTCTTAATGTTTCATAAGAAAAAATTGAGACAGGTTTTCGCTATATTTTTCTCGTGACTCAGATGTCCGATTGAGCTTTCACGGGTTTATTATTTCATGTACGTGTTTGATCAGACAAAGTGTGAGTGCTGTTCTTTGACCTTTACCAATCATGCATTATACCTTTAAGTTCAGCAATGATATGCGGAACATGACGTTTATAAAAACTCCTACTGGCAAACAAAGTAAGAACAAGAAACGTAGACAGTAAACGAAAGAAACGAACCAAAAATCGACTCCGTTACCCCGCGAAAGTTCTCGTTTTTGAATGGAGTCAGGAAAAGTGCGACATTTTAATTTTTTCAAACTGCAAAAAAAAAAAAAAACCACACTTTACATTCCTTCGTGGCTTTCATCAAAATATACGGAATCTCACTAGTTGCTATGGATACATTAACTGGTTTCCTGGTTTTCTTACTCGAATGATTACGCACTCTTTAACCTATAAACCTTTTGTTTTACAAACATTGACTGGTGGTTGGCATACTTGACATGGGCGGCAAAATGTTGCAAATCATTTCGTCTTCTTGACAGACAGCGTGACCAAATTCATCATTTTATGCAAACTTTCCATAGCTGTACAACATACATAGCATCGTGGCTTGTGTTGTTTCCATTACATTCAGCAATATCTTTCAATGTTTATCAAACGTTGTGTACACATTGGGTACAAATTGTGGTTATTTCTTATGCCTGGCTTTGACGGCTCGCCATAGTTTCCGCCATCTTGGCTGGCAAAAACTCGGGCTCTGACGTTGCAAAAGAAACATAAGGCTACCTTAACAAATAACTTTTTCAATAAAAAATACATCGCCTGAGTATGTTAGGTTGATGGGTATATTATGTGTTACAGAAATTGTTCCCTCGGTGATTTTAACAAGATGGTTTATAAAAATTAATAAGACTGTCCAATTTGCGCAGAAATTATATTCAAAATATCACCAAATAGACGACTTTTTGGTTGGAAAACATTTCCCAAAGAAGAACCAATTTTAAACTCACAGCAGGCTAAATGTAATCGCTTTGGTGGCTACTGGTGAAATAGAGTAAATACAAGTATAATAAACTGCTGCAAACTGCTCATCGACCAAAATATACTGACTTAAAATATACATTTATAATTTTAATACTTTCCACAAAGATTTTGAGTAAATTCAAGTAGAGTCATAGTTGCATCGTAGATTTCAATTTAAATGTCATTATAAAAAAAAGATAGTTACATAAATTCTGAAACATGATTGAATTCTGATGGCAAAGATCATAGTACATTCTGATTCATGTTTTCATTTGCTTTATATAAGTTACGAACGATAAAAACATTGCATAAAACACTCTTTGTATACGGGAAATATATACATGTAGTACAACTATATTATAATGCATGTCCACGTAGTTTGTCTGTACAAATCAATATGTAGAATTATTTACTATACAAACTTCAAAATAGGACTATTTCTTGTGATTATTATGACCGATATCTGAATATGGGAATAACTCGTTTAGCCCGTTTCAATGCATGAATGGTATCGTGTCCTGAATATTGTATAAAATGTGAAATAGTCACGTGTTGAATCAAGACTATAATGTATATTACTTTGCTGTGTTCAATTTAAACATGTGACAATTACTCAAACACGTGATAACTTGCACAAACACGTGACAAATTTATCAAACACGTGACAACATTCTCAAACACGTGTTTCAAAGTATCTCCCGACAGTTGTAATCTCGTCTCGTTTTAAAAAACTCGCAAGGCTTGTGAGTTTTTATGCTTGAGAAATTTCTCAAGGATTCACCATCGGTGTCCTTTCACACAATTACACTTTCATAAGATTTCTCAAGCATGAAATGGTTTTAAAGGCAGCGTACATGATTTGCAAGGCCTCCAAAAAAAATATTGAGTTTGAAACAGAAAATGGACTCAACAGTTCGTAAACAGTGCAAACAGTCACCATGGGAAATCTTGGTTCATCAGATGCTGGGTTTATCAAGGAAATCAAGATTTAGTGTCTTTATAAATCATCGTTCGTCCGAACGATTTAGTAGCATTTCGAAAGCATGAAGGATTGGGGGGGGGGGGGGCAGGATTATTTCGGCCGTATTTCTGTTATCCAGATGAACAAAGCATAAAAAGGTACATTAAACAATGTCTGTATAAGGAAGTTTAAGACCTTCACTTCTGTTTAAGTACCAAATTCAGCCCAAAACGCACATCTTTGCAAATTCTATAAATTATGCTCCCTTTAAGGCCCCGATTGCAAAGTACTGATAAAAAAAAATCAAGTACTTTCTATGATAAGAGGACTGCATGGTATACTCTTATTGAAGAGAGTTCGCTCTGTCAACCATCACAACAAAATGGAGTAAGTTTTAGCTTTGTCTAAAGGCGTTTGCATCACTGTGGTTCCACAATGCACATGGCCTGGAAAACAGCCACAGCCATTCCTTGGGCTGCAGTCGCTTCCAATAACAATCGCGTGCAATGTCAAGCCGTAGTCAGATGATTGGACATAGCCATTGAGTCTTCTTATTATGCTTCATTGTAGTTTCAGATGGTTCCCGGCTGAGCCTGGTGGTGAACAATCATGATATCATCCAGATACGCCGGGTTACCAGTCGCACCATTCTAAGAAAAACAAAGTCAAAACATGATATATGAATTTACCTGACAAGCTGTTTCATATAGAGGGTTTACGAAACGGCAGGCTCAGGCTCCAGCTCTGACATCCATAATGATAATTATTATGCTGAAAATATAGCTTGTGGTTTTCATTGAAGCTGAAGCTCTGTTCTCCTTTTCAAACCAGAGAATCTACCTCCGAACCGCTAGAATTGACAGAAAATAGTCGGATGTCTTGGTCAGGGAACCAGACTATAGCCGTTTCAAGTCACTATTGTAATGGTTAGGCCTATTTTGTTTTAGAACTTAAATTCAGACATTTTGCATCTTCTTAACGGAATAATTTAATGCATATCATGAATATTCATACGGAACGATGAATAATAATTAACCTGTTGTGACATGTGTGACGTAGATGAGGAATCAGCACCCCTACAATGTTGCACTCTGGGTAATACAAAGGATGATGGGGCAGTTCTCATGAAGTGCTCCTCATCACCTGAGAGCATGATGGAACTTCTGGAAGGACTTTCGGCTATGTTTGAAGGTGGCCTGGAATGATTCTCTCGAAAGAACTTCAAAATGACCACAGACTGCAGAGAAAATATGAAATATATAGCCACAAATCATCCTATAACCACAAGTGAAACTGGCCGAATTTTAAAGGCAATATCATACTTTGTTTTTTTGTCAAAGAAATACATATTCATGGGCAAATATATCAAGGAAGATACAGTAACAGTCATCTGTGAACATTTCAGTCCCATGCGGTGCCCATTTCTTGAGAAAACGGTGGAAAACGGCCACAGTATTTCTTAAGTCTTTTCTCTTTTTAAAAGATCAAACTAATAATTTTGCTCACTGGTTTTATTCTTTTCTGGATAAATATAAAATTATTTCAGGCAGACAATTTTGATATGTTTATACCACCACCATCTTTGTACCCTGTAAGTTATAAGTACATCTATGAAGATTTCTGTTTCGGTATGCTACCAAAGTATGATACTACCTTTAAGTTGAAAAGTGAACAGAGAAAGATTCTCTGGAGCAGTCTTCGAACCAACGAATACCGTACCGGCGGTCTTATACCAACTGAGCTATCCAGCCCTACGTTGGTGGCGTCCCTATATAATAGTCAATTCATATCTTTGTTCGTTTGAGCCAATATTGGCCAATATTTTGTTATTTATGAGTAATAAACGCCATTCGTGAGTAATAAACATCAAATTTGGAATAAGCAATATGCCTACACATTGTGTGGAAATTTGGACTGGGAACCATTTTTTTTAAAGCGATTGTTTGTGGGTGAAATGAATCAGGGAACCAGTGAATGATCCTGCTCCTTACCAGGTACAAGGCGATGGAAGTACCGAGGACGAATCCAGCGAGGACATCGGTCCAATGGTGTCGGTACGAGGACGCCCTGCACAGCCCCCAGACCACGGCACAACTCGTGTACGACAGGCAGATCAGCGGGACAGGCAGTCGGACACTACGGAACCTCATCTGACTCGAAAGATACACCTGAATCATAAATACAGTTTATGCAGAAGAAAACATGTTTTAAAATAAATCAACCACAAACAAACAAACCAGGATCCATCTGTCCGCAGTGGCCAACTTTAAAACAGCTCATAACACGGCACAAACATAAGTCTACAGTTTCTAAAGTGACTTGGAATCAGACCATAGAGATACATACTATAACTGCGTGGAGTGCTATGACACGCAAGCATGGTGTTTAATCAAAAAGGAGAAAATAATATATCGTAGTCGGCAGGATTCGAACCTGCGCGGGGAGACCCCAATAGATTTCTAGTCTATCGCCTTAACCGCTCGGCCACGACTACTTACTGGCAAAGGAGAATGTGGATCTTCTTTGCTTGTAGTCCGCTGCTGCTCCGAACAAAATTGGTAAACATTAGTCGCGCAATCGGTCTGATTCATAGAGATACATACTGTCATACTTACCGTTACAAAGATGGCAGAGTATGACCCTAGTGACGCGTGAAGCGATGGCAACGATCTTCTGTTAGAAAACAAAATGATACAATAATTATTAAGTCCATGTAATACCATTACAACTTTACTTTTCCTATTTCAAAACATCCTCCAAACCAATGAAATTGACATAATTTTGTTCATTATAGAGAGCATTTTCTGTCTTCTATTAAATATATTTCTTTAAAAGGTGAATAGGGATACATCGAAATGTCTCCATAATACCCTATTCGTAAAAATACAATACTAGTAAAACTATACTGAAGTCATCAACTTGACAACAATTTTAGCTTGAAGTTCTGAGGAATGATGTTTCGATCCTAGCAGGATCTTTCTCAAAGGTAAATGACAAGAGGACAAGAACATGCAAGTGCATGAAGATACACATAAATGGATGAGAGGATCAGAACAAAGGGAGGCACTGACCAGGGAAACAGGGAAAGCATTTAATAAGGCTGGGAAACAACAATGAAAAGATAGAGATGGACAACTAGAATGGCCAGTGGAAAATATTAAAACCAATATAAGGTATTTTCTGCCACAGGGTCTCTAAAGCTTTTTAAACGGTACGGATCGAACGACCATTTTAACGACTAACAAACACAGAGTGTCAAGTAAAAACACAAATATCAATGAACGTTGACCAAAAAGAATAAAGTTCAGAGCTAGATAATAATATCAGATATGCAATAAGTAGTCGTGGCCGAGCGGTTAAGGCGATAGACTAGAAATCTATTGGGGTCTCCCCGCGCAGGTTCGAATCCTGCCGACTACGAAACGTTTTTATTTTTCTCCCTGTGACCGAGGTTTGGATTAAAAATAGTCTGGTGCCCGTTTTCTTTTTAGAATAGGCGCTATTTTTTCCGAAGGGTATACAAGGAAGGTGACAAAAAGTAATGGATGCGCCATGAAGAAGGCCTTTTTCGGGAATCACCCGTAGTAACCAATTAAATGGATCACCGTCCGTAGTATAACACCACGTGATATGTATTTAACCAATCAGATGACAAGGATCTGCGAGATACACTCCTTCGAAAAAACTAATTTCCGGAAAGAATGCTTACCTAGCTTGTTTGATGAACTCTTGGTCGTCGCTCAGGCATGTGTAGTCAGTGACAAACCTAGAATCAGGCACACCATATATAGGGCTACAGGCATCGGGATCGCACGCAGCAAAGAAATATGGCGTCATCCGTCCCGTAAGGATCTGGATGAAATCTGTCACGATCCAGGTGGCAAAACCGCCAAAACCAAACACTCCTATATACGACACAATAAAATAAAATAAAGAGGACAGAATTAGAGAGAAACCATCGACTTTAATAGAGTATTCATGGCGAATTTGTAGGTGGAAGGACAAAACTTTGAAGATTTTTGTATCGATTGCCTGACGAAATTACCGCCTACTCAAATTCAGTGCATGTAAAAAGTAACAGATGGTTACATTTTACTACCCTGTATCATACTTTGGTAGTACATGTATAACAAAACAGAAATCTTCACAGATTTACATATAACTTACAAGATGATGACGATGATAGAAACATACCGTTAAAATTGGTCTGCCTGAAATGTTGTATTTATGCAGAAAAGAGTAAAAACCAGTGACCAATTTGTTTTTGGATCTTTTAAAAGTTCGGAAATTAAAGAGAAAAGATTTCGGAAAATACTGTGGCTGTTTTTCACTGTTTTCTCAAAAAGCCGGCACCGTATGGGACTGAAATTTTCACATAGAACTGTTACTGTATCTGTCTTGATATTTTGTGCCAATGAATATGAATTTCTTTGATAAAAACCAAAGTATGATACTACCTTTAATACACAAAACAAAATTCATTTTAATACTGTACGGCGTGAACCACCACTTTAAAGTTTTTTTTTTACTGGCAAACTTTTTATATCATGAATATTAAATGATTTTTTTTCTCACAAGCCCTGAGTATACAGTGCTCATCCACGTCGGTGAAGGGCAAGCCAATTTGCATAAACTTTTTATAATTATGTCAGAAATATTATGGCAGCCCAACCACCAACGACAAACAAGAGTGTCAAGTAAAGACACAAAATCGATGAACTTTGACCAAAAGGAGCAACTTTCAAAACTAGATAACATTGTGAAGTATAAGTAGTCGTGGCCGAGCGGTTAAGGCGATAGACTAGAAATCTATTGGGGTCTCCCCGCGCAGGTTCGAATCCTGCCGACTACGCCATATTTTTGTGGCTGTAAATGTAAGAAAAAGCCTGTTTATACCCCAGAGAGGCTTGCCATTTGCATAGTGTTGTTGTTGAGATCTTCATAAATTAATACATAAAATGAACTTAATAAAACACTGCACTGTATGAACCATAAATAAAAATTCTTTTTACTCAATAAATACCGGTTTGAAATTTCTACTGGGTTGTGCAGTTTTTTTTTAGTTTCGATTACATTCAATATGTTCTTGTACAATTTTCACCATGTAGAATATAATTTCACCATTAGTCAAAGGTATCGTGCACTCTAGCAAGGTTTTATGTCAGAAATATTAGGGCAGCCCATAAATTTCCCTTTGTGAGGTCGTATAGAGGAGAGTCATTGTTGGATTTCTATTGTGGGATACAGCTAATTGCTCTTCTGCCAAATTCATAGACAATTTCCATTACTCTCTCATAAACTAGGCCACGATGAATACTATTACCACAATGAAGCAACACGTTTGGATAAATTAATATGCGCTTTATGATGGTTTTTGCTTAATTTACTGCGTTGCCACGTCCAAATTAATGATACCTTTCCAGAGAATGAAACAAAGTTTCTATTTGAGCACAAGCCTGTATTATGATGTGACATTTATCCATAATATATATTTGGTGATTTTGAAGCACTTACGCCGATGCACATAATTACTGGTAATAATTCACTATAGAGGTGCATCGCGGCTTCAAAATGGGTTGACTATAATGTACAACCATCAGTTAGCGGGATCTGATACAGACATTTTCAGAGTGAACCCCCCCCCTCCCCCAGGTCTAGCGTACTATACAGGGTGAGTGTAAAAGAGCGGGATTGGTGATGTTTAAAAAAAAAAAAGAACGACACACAAAAGTTCAGTAAAGCATGTATTTAACAAGCACTCTCTCCTCCTTATTAGAAAAAAAAAAGAATGAAAGAAATTGATAATTCCTAAGAGGAGTTATGTCTCCTGTGAGGACTTCGAATGTGTATTTATTGAGATTCACCGTGATAATGCCTGTAATATTATCGTTGGAAATGTTTACAGAGCTCCTGGTACATCTACTGACCACTTTCTTAGCTCATTTGATACCTGTCTCAGCGAGATCAACAATGAAAACAAGCTGTGTTATGTGATGGGAGACTTCAACCTTGATCTAGCCAATTATGATACTCATCGGCCTACAGAGGATTTTGTGAATACGTTTTTTGCCTACGGTCTACGTCCATTGATAGACAAAGCCACCCGCATCACTTCTCACAGCTCCACTATCATTGATAATATTCTTACTAACAATAGCATGAATATATCTGCCTCGGGTATACTCTATGCCGATATTTCTGACCATCTTCCCATCTTTCAAATTACGCCTGGCTTTTTTCAAGGACACAATAATTCCCCCAACAGCACTTATATTACACGAGATATTTGTAGCACTACACTATCAGCTTTTAGAGCTGACATCGAGTCTACTGACTGGAGCCAAGTCTACGAATGTACAGAAGCGAATGTAGCTTATGACACCTTTGTTAATCACTTCACTGTTCTGTATAATCACCATTTTCCACTCGTTCAAAAAGTTGCTGGTAAATACAAGCAGAGTCAGCCATGGATGTCTCAGGGAATTCTTAATTCTTGCAAACATAAGTACAAGTTGTATAAGCGTTTCTTACGTAATCCGACAAGAGCCAACGAACAGAAGTATAAGAGATTTCGCAATAGGCTTACCAATATTATTCGAGTGGCTAAGCAAAATCACTATGCTACCCGGTTCTCCTCTACAAAGAATAATATTAAAGGAACTTGGCGTGAGATCAACAACGTTCTTGGAAAGAAAAGGGACGTACTTCCTGAGAATTTCACCTGCGGTGATGATTCTATCTCCAATCCTTCCGTCATTGCTGATACTTTCAACTCCTACTTTTCTAGTATTGGATCTACTTTAGCTGATAAGATTCCTTCTACCAGGGGTAATTTTACAGATTATCTGCAGGATAGGAATAGTTTCTCTCTTTTCCTAACTCCCACCAATTCTTTTGAAATTACTCAAATTGTTAAACAACTCAACAAAGCCAGCTCTGGTTTTGACGATATTCATTCTACGGTTATCAAGTCTTGCATACCTTTCATCTGTCAACCTCTCACACACATCTTCAATCTATCTCTTCTCACCGGCAAAATTCCCTCTAATCTCAAAATAGCTAAGGTGACCCCAGTTTTCAAAACTGGAGACCGCCGGGAATTTTCCAATTATCGTCCTATTTCTGTCCTTCCGTGTTTTTCAAAAATCCTGGAAAAGCTTATGTACAAGCGTCTCTTCAACTTTCTCTGTAAATTCCAAATCTTGTACGATCGACAGTTTGGGTTTAGAAGTGAATATTCCACAGATATGGCCCTTATTCAACTTGTCGATCAGCTCTCTACCTCTCTTTCTAATCGTCTTCATTCTGTTGGTGTATTCATTGACTTGTCAAAGGCTTTTGACACTATTGACCACGGTATCCTTCTATCTAAGCTTGAACATTACGGGGTCAGAGGCGTTGCTCTTCAATGGTTCGCTGACTACTTATCAGGAAGGAAGCAGTACACCACTGTCAAACATTATGATTCTTCTCGCTTGACAATCCACCATGGTGTTCCACAGGGCTCCATCCTCGGTCCCCTGCTATTTCTTCTTTACGTTAACGATCTGCATAACTGTTCCTCGCTATTATCATTTATCCTTTTTGCTGATGATACTACTATTCTCCTCTCACATCCTAACCTTGCATCTTTGGTGAACATCTTGAATTCGGAACTTATCAAAGTTTCTTCGTGGTTCCAAACGAACAAACTCTCTCTTAATTCTAAAAAGACGAAGTACATGGTCTTCACCAGGTCGTCCAATCCTTGTCAGCATGAACCTGTGATGATAGATGATGCAGTAATCAGCAAGGTTCATTCAACAAAGTTCCTGGGAGTCATCATAGACGACAAACTTTCTTGGTCGTGCCATATTACTTCTATTTCTAAAACTATCAGCCGTAACTCTGGTGTGATCTCTAAGCTCCGCTCCTTTCTCCCACGCAGCACCCTAATCACACTATATAACACGCTGATCCTTCCATATCTAAACTATTGTAACATTATTTGGGCACGCACTACCGTGAATAAACTCGATCCTCTAATTAAAGTCCAGAAAAGAGCAATTCGCATCTGCACCCAGTCGAGATTCCGTGATCACACTGCACCTTTATTTGCTCAATTACACACATTAAAACTCACCGATATTAACAAACTCCAAACTGGCATCCTGATGTACAAATACACTTATAACCTTCTCCCCAGTATATTTTCTTCTTATTTCTCTTATGTTAATGAAATTCATCATCACCAAACTAGGTCACACAATAACATGCACGTTCCATTCACTCGCACATCTTCCCAAATGAAAACACTGCGTTACTATGGGCCTCGTCTGTGGAATGAACTGGATCAAGCTATAAAGTCCCAGTCCTCTGTAGGCCGATTTAAACAAAGCTACAAGAAGTTGCTGTTGTCTCAGTATGTAATTTAGTTTGTGTCTTCTATTCTTTTCTCGCAGTTATAAGAGCTTGCTCAATTACGCATTGTTTATTTGTTTATATTCAGTCATTATTATTATGATTTATTTTATTCATCTTTCGTGCTCTCTCTTGTTTAATTTAACCATGATAATGTACCGTTTAAAAGTTGTTGTTTAGCTTGTATATTATTTGTTTATTTATTCGTTTGTTTGTGTTTGTTTTTGTTATCTTGCTGTTCTTTTGTGTCTGTCTGTTCCAATGTTCCAGTCTATTATGTGTCTTCATTACTTGTTAGTGTTTCCTGTATTGTATTGTATCATTATGTTAATAGGCATGTATTTATAAGCTTCGGCTTTTTGTCACCATGCCTCCATCTATAAATTCATTTTCTTTACTGTTATACTGCTCATTGTATTGATTATAGATGGAAATAAATGTCATTGAATTGAAATTGAAAAAAATAGTTTAATTAAGATACTCATTTTGCACGCTGTCCATGGAATACTTGACAAAACCAATACAAAGTACGCATTTTAGTTGTGTATATACCTAGCTAAATTTACTCTTTTTTGCCCCTCTATAAACAGTTTGCAAAATGACTACCTTTATTAAAATAGACACAACTCCTCTTAGGAATGATCAATTTGTTTCATTCTGTTTTCTAATAAGCAGGAAAGAATGCTTGTTAAACATGCTTTACTGAACTCTTGAGTGTCATTTTTTTCTCTTTTGAAAAACATCACCAATCCCGGTCAAGTTTGCCGTGTATTTTCGAGGAAGGTTCGACCATAGGTTTAATTCTCGTTTTGGAAGCTTTTGCTAGATTTAGTGTTCGGTTGATCTCATTTTGTGTCGATCATAGGCCTATCTTATGTCGAATATGTACACATTATAACATATTTCAGGCAATTAGTTAGAATAAAACAAAATTGATTTTAATGTAAAAAGTGAGTTTCGATTATTCCCTTGACCTACCAACCCAATATTTCGAGAAAAAAAGTAGAAATTCAAAAACATTGAAAATTTTGAGTGGCCCCTATTAACATAAAGTTTGGACTTGAAACCTGTAAAGTTTCAGAACCAACTATAACTGCCTGGCATCGTCATACATTCAAGGATTGTTATTCAGAGTTTCACCGCTGGCACCTTCCCGTATTATTTTATATTTGCAATGTAAACACGTTCATAATATTTAATTACACATTATAAAAACTCCATATGTTGCTTAATCGCCCCTTCCAAAGCGCAGGATGGGAGAGATGCATATAAATATGAAAGTACAACCGAACCAGCTAGAAGTTCACCCCACCCATCACCACCCGCATAGTTTCATGGGTCTATATCCTACGCGCTTCCAAATCACGGGTCGACAATAAAAAAAAAAACTGACAAAGGTTTTAGACCACGAAAATGGAAAATATTCAAAAATATGCATATTATTATCTGCTAATGCAATATGAATTACAAATGCAATAGATTCTTGGAAGATTAACTATATGATTTTATTCTGACAGATTATTTTGGATTTAGGCCTAATAATGAATTAAAGTCTTTATTTCACAACAAATCATTTTCAACCGTACTATAAATAAACAGCCTTCAGTGAACAGAGCAAACCGCGGCCATTATGTATTACATAGATTAGTGGATCGGTTTTATTGCTTGGAAATACGCAAGTGTATTATTATCAATTTCAAGAGCAAGGTGAGCGACAGCTTAATATAATAATTAATAATTAATTATTATACCGCCCTCTGTTGTGAAAGTCACAGTGGGGCGCCATCATTGTTGACGTAGACGCGCATAACCACAGTGTTATTTGCATTAATTGTGCTTCTTACAGCTTCCTGACAACTTAAAGGTTATTTCAGGATTTGGCTTTTGTCAAAAACATGCAGATTCATGGGCAAAACAATATATAGGCTTAGTAGAATGATACTAAAAACAGTCATCTGTGAAATTCAAAAGTCCCATACAGTGGTAATTTGTTGCGAAAACGAAGATCAAAATAAATTGTTTTTGTTTTTGTTTTGGTTTCTTACCAAAGTATGATACTACCTTTCAGTTTTATTTGAAATAAGCCGATTTTAAAAAGTCGTAAACTTCAAACGGATTTCTCAAAATAGAAATACATTTTCTTGTTAGATGTGTGGCTCTTCGTGGTGTCGGTATTAAACGAACTACGGTGCCTCTAATAGAACCACGGTTCAATGCAATGATTCCTTCGCAAGATTAGAACACCTTACACTGAGGGGCGGATCCAGAGATGGGGGCGTGTTGGGCGTACGCCCCCTTTTCTTCTCAAGAATTGAAAAATATTAGAAAAGGAAAAAACCCAAAGGGAGAGAGGGATGTTGCCGGAAACAGGCTATCTTCGATAAGAGTCCATGATTAATGTCTAACGTGCATGTTGAAAGTGTCTTTCAAGGGCCACCGTCATTTAAGTGGTGACAGTGACGTCAACTTACTTACCAATGAACCTCAACACTCTTCTCATCGGTGTGTACAATTTGATGCTACAACTCTTCACGAGTTTGAAGTATTCCCTGTCATTATCACACTTACACAGGGCTAGCATACTCTCACCAATGAGCATCTGTAATATAGAATCAGAAAAAACCCACAAATATTACACTTGATAAAGAATATTAAGATAAGTCGATGGTGTCCGCTAGCAAGTTCACAATAATGACCACTAATAATGACCTGAAACTATAATGATTAGAGGGGGGCCTGACGTTTCGATCGAAGCAGGATCTTTCTCAAAATCTTAAAGGTACAGTACAGGATTGGTAACTAATATACACAAATAGAAATGTTCACATATTTACGTTTAACTTTCAGGGTATGAAGATGATGGTGGTAGAAACATACTGCTAAACTATCAGTCTGGATGAAATGCTGTATTTATCTAGAAATTAGTAAAACAATGACGGAAAACAGTTTTGCTCTCGGGATGAGATCAAAACTCCTGTGAATAGATTTGAAAATACCGTGAGCGTTAATTCACGGTTGTCTACAGTTTCCAATGATGATATGAGCTGAACATTTCAAAGATTTGCTTTTATTCCATGACAAATCAAATTATGAACAGTCTGCAGCTGTTCTGTCACCTTTACCAATCCTGTATTATGCCTTTAAATGAATGGAACGGTATTATCTTATTAAATATGAATGAGATATATTTATTCTTGACACCACTTTGTTTTTTTCTGCATAACTAACCAATATGACAGGAACAGTGAAACTGACGACGTAGAGTCCTTTTTCTGACACGACCTTGTCCTCAATGTAAGGTTTCATGTACTGACGCTCATCGCACCAAAACCCCCTCTCTGTAGCTTCAGGAAGATAGTCAGTATACTCTAAAAGAAACCACAGTACACAGACACCAGCGAATAGTACATAGTCAACACCGAGAAAGCAGGGAACCAGCCAGGCATTCCTGGATACCAGTCGGCCTCGTTGGGCATTGGGCGTGGCATACCAGCGATGGTCGTCAACCATTTTGGTTTCTAAGAGATGTGGCTGAGAACAATGATGGAGAACGTTGCTTTACTATATAGAAGAACCAGTTTATCTGAGGTGGGATAATGAACAAAAATGAATAAATGAATAAAAGCCTCTATCAAAGGTATAATACATAATTGTTAAAGGTCACAGAACAGCACTCACACTTTATCTAATCCAGCATGTTCATGAAATGATACATTTGAAAATTTAAACTCATTCTGACATCTGCCGTCATGCACGAGAAAATAGCAAAAACCTTACACAATTTTTCTTACAAAACATAAAGAATGGTTTTGATCTTACCCCGAGATCAAAAATGCTTCGGTCTTTGTTTGACTAATTTCTGGATAAATACAGTATGTCAGCCGGATATTTGAACGGTGTGTTTCTATCGTCACCATCTTCATATACCCTGAAAGTTATACGTCAGTTTGTGAACATTTCTTACCCCGAGATCAAAAATGTTTTCGGTCTTTGTTTGACTGATTTCTTGGTAAATACACAATTTCAGGCGGAAATACTTTAATGGTACGTTTCTACCAGCACCATCTTTATAATGGTGAAATCTCTGAACATTTCTGCTTTTACCAATCCTGTACAGTGACAAGGACTCAATTTTACTGCCCAGCTTACGGCACAAAAAAATTGCTAGCTATAAAATGTCTGTCTAATAAAAACAAGATTAACAACCAAATGTATGATGTGCTATGTACCGCTTGTGATTGTTCATTGGCTGTTGTTCGCGCTGATCATGAATATCAAAATAATGTGATTTTTAATGGTGGTTTGTTTTATTGAGCAAGACATTTTTATGCATAACAGCTCCATGAAATTGGCACCTGGCCATGACATAAACCCATCCGAGCCGAGGAGCAACTCGAGGAGTTAATGTCGTTCTAAAAATATCGTTTCTATTTTGAGCTTGCGCGTTTTATAGTCCCATTTTGCCACACACTATAAAGTCAGACTTTCGAACTTTATGGCACATTATTGGGCTTCCTCACCGAGACCCTACCAGCCAATCAACTCCGTGGCCAACTGCAGACAACAAAGGGCGCTTAGCAGCCTAATGCTCGTAGGGCCTTTTCCAAACCTCGGCTCCGGCTCAGGCTCCGGCTTCGTCTCTGTCATCCATATGCTGAAAATATAGGTTGTGGTTTTTCAGGGAAGCTGAAGCCCTGTTTTCCTTTTCAAAGCAGAGAATCTACTTCCGAATCGCAGCCAAAAGCCTCTATTTTGATACCTGTTATTCTAGAATGGATGCACAAAATGGAGCCGGGGCCGGAGCCTGAGCCGGAGCAGATACTTCGCGAAGTAGGAACGAAACCTGACTTGAACAAGTTTATTATAACCAATTACCACAGAAAATATGTATGTGCCGGTATTCCAATAGGCCGGAGACATGTGGGCTGAATTGTGTCCAGAATACATAGGCCTAAATAGAAATCTGCTAACCAATATTTCAAATCTTAAATCGAAGTCATGACAAAATAGTATTCAGAAGTGAACAATGGTCAGCCCGAATTTTGGAGAAAAAAAATTATTCGTGACCTGAGTTTGTTTGTTTGTTTACTCAATTTGCTGAATATATCTAAACTGCATGACATTTCAATGTATGATGATGATAATGACTGGCGTCTGGCAACGTTCGTTTGGTTGATTGAAGACGGACATATTATAAAGTAGGGACTGGGAACCAGTGTACCCCTGACTTGAAACGTTTCCAAGCGTTTTGATCGGTGTGTCTGCCCACCTTTCTGCCCATGACGAACGAACGCCGCTAATCAAGACCAGGGCTGGATTTCACAAAGCTCTAAAATTAATCTTAAGATGAGTTGTTCAGTATCATTGTATTGTAACATCGCATTTTGCTTCTAATTAATATGAATTCAATTTTAAAGCTTCGTGATGAAATCGGCTCAAGGTCTGGCACACAAGACATCATCCAGCCTACATTCATAATACACGCACGTCGTCCTAATGGAAATTCCGCTAGAACGATAATAACAGACGGTATCTTGCTATCTTAGACAAGATAAACATCAAAGTCAAAAGATATTTTTATATTAATAACCCATTCACTGCATGGAAGTGGGTCTTGGCCCTGGGGGGGGGGGGGGGGGGGACGGGGGTGTCTTGCCTGAGATTAATGGGGTATGGGATGTGATTATAATCTACATTCTGAGGTAAATGGCGCGTTTTATGTGTCATGGCAACGGCAGTTATAGCACGGAACTGCTAATGAACGCTTAATGGATTTCTTAAAAGCTATCGGCAGCGCGCATAATAATCATTTAATAGTGCTACACCCATAGACTGCATCATGCCCCATGGGGCCGATTTCACGACGCACTCAGTGGCTCAGCAACGTATGGGATCTTTTAAAAGATCAAAAATAAAAGAGAAAAGACTTAAGAAATACTGTGGCTGTTTTTCAATGATTTCTCAAAAAGTGGGCACCGCATGGGACTGCAATTTTCACAGATGACTGTTACTGTATCAGTCTTGATATTTTTGCCCATGAATCTGTAGTTCTTTGATAAAAACCAAAGTATGATATTATGAAGTTGGTTTTCTTTTTCATTCAGACAGTGGATTAACGTTTCCATAATAATCATCTAGTTCATTCATTCACACTGCTTCCGTATAGCCCTTTTATGAGAATAATTCATCAAAACTGGTTCATTATTTATGTCAATATAATCGAACAAGCTAAAGAGAAACCGATACCATGCGATTAGAAAGAGCTGAATCGTTATACCAAGGAATTGAGGAAGTAACGAACAATAAACAAATCTAGTTTACAAACAAAGAAACAAACAAACAAAACATCACTGAAAAGAAGAAGATTGGTTGGAAATTTCCTGATTTCGAAATTCTGATACATTGCACGGAAATAAAGAAAACATCTGAAATACAAATTATGCACGTTTTATGATATAGGCCTATTCTATATTTACTCGGCATATTTGCATTTGATCAAACCATTTCTCTTTTCATGTAGACCCATATAACTGGGGCGCTATACTGTTTTGGGGGGCTCGTCGGTCAATTAAATAACCTAGAATATTCTGCATTTCATCCTTGACATTTTGAGAAGAGAAGTAGCGATTTAAGAGCCAATATGTGATGCCTTTGTTGTCACGTGGGGCAGCCGCCGTTCTAGAGCCAATATTTTTTTTGGGGGGGGGGAGAGGGGGGGCTAGATTTTTTTTTTTTTGGGGGGGGGGGGGAGGTTGGCGAGAAGACCCAAAATTTGGGGTTCTTCTAACACTCGCTTCTATATGTCGTATTGGGGTTCGAAGAACATGCACATAATAACGCGTACGTTGTGTGTAATTGGCGCTTAATAACTGAAAAAATCCAGTATTTTCAAGAATTTTCAATTTCATTTTTTTGGGGGGGGGGGGGGAGGGGGTTAGGCTAGACAAAATGTTTTTTTTGGGGTGGGGCTTCCCCCAGTCCCCCGTAGAACCGCGCCTGACGTGGGGACAGGAGTAGGCATAGGGCCTTTTCCAAACCTCGGCTTCGGCTCAGGCTCTGGCTTCGGCTCCATTTCGTGACTCCATTTTTGAATAACAGGTATCAAAATAGAGGCTTTTGGGTACGGTTTGGAAGTAGATTCTCTATTTTAAACAAGAAAACAGGGATTCAGCTTCAATGAAAAGCCACAACCTATGTTTTCAGCATATGGATGACAGAGACGAAGCCGGAGCCTGAGCCGGAGCCGAGGTTTGGAAAAGGGCCCTACAGCGCCCCGAGTTACTGGGTCTACTTCTCGTCATAACCTCAACTGTTCCATAAAGGCACAGTACATGATTGGTATCGCACCAAAACAGAAATGTCCACAGATTTACATAATTTATAACTTTCCGGGTGTGAAGATGGTACTGGTCGAAACATACCGTTAAAATATTTCCGCCTGAAATGGTGTATTTATCAAGAAATCAGTTGAATAAAAAAAACCCCAGAAAATTCTATTCGGGAGTGAAGTCTTGCATCCTTTGCCAATTTAGAATATTTACGGGTAACGTATAGTTATTAATTTTTTGAATTATTCAAATTTTTTGCCATCCTTTCCATAATTAGGCCTATACTCTTCCATCTCATTCCACACATCCACGCTGCTATTATATGGCTTGTTATATACTCAAGCTGCATGTATGAATGTATGACTTCTTAGAGTATATCTTTGTACAATTTCTCCTATACAATCATGTAACCTTGCATATTGTCTCTAAGACAACCTCACCGTCCATTGCCCCACACCAGAATCGCTTCAAATTGTAACACCTCCAATCATCACAATCAGTTGTCACTTTCATGTTAATTAGGCCTACATTATGTCACCCAGCAAAATCAAACAAAACAGCACAATGATACAAAACAATTTATTGCGAATAACTAGCAAATAATTGGAAATGTTACTCACCAAAGATTGTTGAAATCGCCGAATGACATCACGATGACTTATCCGAGAGATCTCCACAATTTTGTATAGGCGCGTATGATATGCGTTCCAAAAATCTTTAACCCAGCAAGCAGTATATATTATAATCATATAAAATTGTCTCGTCTTCGTTTGTTAAATTGACGTCAGATTCTATTCTGTATAATGCTACACACGGCATGCATAATGTTGCCTGCCGCATATGTACACTAAAAACCATCCAAAATCATTATACAATGCATGTTATGTACTGCATTTTGTTGTTGTATGGCATTGTAATGATATTACTGTCGAACTGGGATTTTCATATCGTTGAACGCCAGGTGTTCGGGACAATATATGCGGGTATTTTAATTCGTCGATATGTTGTTGTGATTGGAATAATTGCTTGACGCTCATGAATATATTCATTTGGTTGCTATGGAGATATGGTTCCCGACATGGGATGTATATATGTAATAGTTTATACAAACCCTTTCCAACGGCGGGACAGCCATTCCATTCCATTTTGTTAATGTGATTTGTAATATATTATAATATGCGTTCAAATCAGATGTATATTTTGTGTCTAGATTTTGATTTCAACATATCATTATTTGGGATTCAAGTACCATGTTGTGCTGTAGGCCTATATCTAAATTATAAATGAGTTAAATTAGGCCTATATCATCCTTGATTATTAAAGGTAATATTATACTTTGGTTTTTATCAAAGAAATACAGATTCATGGGCAAAAATATCAAGACAGATACAGTAAGAGTCATCTGTGAAGATTTCAGTCCCATGTGGTGCACACATTTTGAGAAAACAGTGAAAAACTGCTACAGTATTTCTTAAGTCTTTTATTTTTGATCTTTTAAACAGAGATTTCTGGATAAATACAGCATTTCAGGCAGTTTTAACAGTATGTTTCCACCACCATCATGCTTATACCCTGTAAGTTATACGTAAATCTGTGAACATTTCTGTTTTGGTTTTTTACCAAAATATGATACTACCTTTAACAAGTAAGTGCCGAACATCACTTGTAAAAAAAAAAGCAAATAAAAACAGGTAGACCCTATAGTTATTTCGTTTTTTATCCCCAAAACTGAACACCGATTCCGATTGAAATGTCACAGGTTGGTGTATTTTGTTGTGTTTCAGTCAGTTCATTACAGTGGAATGATTTCAATCTCAATTTAGAGATCCCCCCTTATTTTGCCCCTCCCCTCGGTTCAATGGCCTTCGGACCCCAAAGCAAAATTCCGAGTGACCAGTTCATCACCACCACCAGCGCTCCGGGCAATCCTCTTTTTATTATGCAAATTGTGGCTTCAAACATCAATATTCAAATTCCCCGAGCTATAGTTTGATCAGTGCAGCGTTAAGTAATTAGCATAACAAAGAGGATAATGGACAACAATAGACGAGACACACACAGATGGTGATTGGAAACCCCTTTCACTGAGGGAAAAATAAAGAGTGAGATTGGGTGTGGTGACTGATGTAGGTGTACATTGTATATGGGATGTTTATGCCTTAACATTTTGAAGAGCTTGCATTCTGATCATATTTTAGCGACTTGTTATTTTCGTCAAGAGCTTGCCTTTTTGGTGTCTGGGTGAGAGAATTCTGATCTCATTTCAGACTTGTTGCGGTAAGTGTTTTCATTATTATTACAGAGAATGTTTCTGGTGTACTGGGTTTGGGATTAACTCTTGTCTATGGCTCAGTATTTAAGTCGATGCTTCGACACGCTGTGCAAAGGAGGCAATAATAATATAAGCTTCAGCTAGATTTGGGTTAAAGGAACTCTATCATACTTTAGTAGCATACCGAATAAAGAGACATATTGACAGATTTATACCAATAACTTTCAGAGTATGAAGATGGTGGTGGTAGAAACATACCGTTAAAATGTTTCTGCATGAAATGCTGGATTTATCCAGAAAAGAGTAAAAACCAATGATCCAAAACAATGTTGATATCCGGAACAGTAAAAAAAATAACGGTAAAAAGATTGTAAAAAATATACTGGAATCTTTCACTGGTTTCTCAAAAAGTGGGCACCGTATAGGGCTGGGAATTTCACAGATGATTGTTACTGTATCTTGTTTGATATTTTTCCCCATGAATCTGTATTTCTTTGACAGAAACAAAAGTATGATACATGTATTACCTTTAATGGACTTCGTAAATACTTTGATGTCACCGACATCCGTCATATAATACATTAAACATTATTATAGGCCTATTTGTATTCTGTCCGTTATTATCATAACTTATTTAGTTTGCATAATTAGGTAGACATGGCTTTTAGCGTCTGAAAGTGAAAATTTCAGAGACAAAATTATTGGTGACCGGTCAATGAATAGGGCAGACATTTTGAGGCTCCTTAAAAAACTTCTCGAAAACTAAAAGTAATTTTACGGCCGTCGGATATCTGAGGTTTTTTTTAAATCTTGTAATCTAAATGCTTTCTCTATAAGGTTTGGTTCAGCTGGGTTTCATGACAAGAGGGAAAAAAGAAGAATTGTATCATCTTTGCCAAGATTTTACTATTTTAACACATATACAAAATTACAAGACGTTACATTTTGGGATTTGGGATTTTTAAGAATTCCACTGACGGACATAATTACGGGAAAAAACGTTATATCCTTTAAGAGTTGACTTACTGGATACAAGTCATGATGATGAACTTCAATCTCAGCTGTGAAGAACTGGGTTAGCATTTCTGAAAAGTGAGTTTTACTGGGTGTTTTTGACGTCCAATGATACACTTCAAATTTGGCAGCCATATTTTTGTTTTTAAATCTCAAAACGCCCTCTGTTGGGCACCAATTCAGTCCCATAGGGTTTGTGCACAGGGTGTCAAAGTGATGTCTGTCAATGGAACTCTTCCCTGATATTTTGAAGTATTAAAGAAAATGTTACTGATAAATTTTCAGTGTAAAAAGTTATTTATCGGGGTGCTTTCTTTTGTAAAGCACCTTATACATACAAAATAAAACCTGAAATATACATGTACAGCTCTTTGACCTCACTTGAAAACTGCCACAAAAACCAGTGGTTGGTTTGTTGGCATTTTAAATACAAAAGGCAATAGTATTTGATAGATTAAATTGTATAAAACAATAAAAGGGCATTGAATAAATTAATATATTAATTTTAATATCAAATAATAATTAATTCATATAAGGATGTAAGAGGCCACAAAAAGGAAATATGAAAACATGCAAAAAGCTGCAATTTCAAAGTTCCTTTACTTTTGTAGAGCAGGTGTACAAAAAGTTGGAAATGAGTTTAAAACTACACACAAAAAATCTGAAATCTGATTAAAATCTGAAGTTTCTAATCCCTGTTTTAGTATTTATCAAGTAATCTGGGTGCATTCACAAGAATCAAAGAAAGTTGGAAAAAATTTTGTTTTGTGACCTTTTTCTTAATAACAAATTCTTGCTTTGTAACATGTGACTTTTTAAAGTTTTTTGGTCTCTTTTTTTTCTCACAAGAGAAAAATCAAAGATTGAAAAGAAAGTTTACCTTTGGGCTATGATTACTTCAACAAAAATAAAGGCATTGCAATTTCCAATGTTTGGCTTCGGAAAAGTGCACTGGCCTGCCCAGTTAAAGTTCACTGACATAAATGAAACTTTACAAAATGAGATTTATTTTCATTTGGACAAAGGAGCAAAATATGCAACACCATTCTTGTATGAAATGACCAAAAGGTACAGGTCAGTTTGAGAAAGAAAAGGAATAAATGGAAAGTTTGATAGATTTTCTTCAGGTTTGTTAACCCATTCATCAACATTTAAATATTGTGACAATGGGTTCTTCATTATTAACCCTAACCCTCCTGCATACCACAGTTTACCACAATACTCAGCAGAGTGGTTTTTGTGGTATTGTATTGTTTATGATCCAGTTCCCTGTGGAGACTGTGGTAAAGTGTGGATATGTGTGGTAAGCAGCTCTAATTGTCTTGTGTGGTATTAAGAGTACAGGGATGGGGTTATAAAATGAAGGTCAAACAGTACTTTTCAACTTGGGAAAAATAAAAAGTCATATATTCTTTGAAATTTTCCAACAGGAGTTCGTTTCCATCAAATCAAGTTGAGAATCGGACTGAACGATGAAGGGGCGTTATCTGACGGTGGTCAACAATGCGCTTATCCCGTGCTTCTTCTTCGTGGATCTACTCCTACTGGCTGGAATCATCGTACTCTGGTACTTCATGGTCTTCTGGACAGGGGAAGGGTTTATTCTGAATCTCCCTTACATTCCATGTGCGGATGTGGCTCATTATAGCTACCCCAACATCGACAGCAAGGTGCCTGATGTCGTCGTGTATGTGCTGTCATTTGCACTTCCTCCAGTCGTGGTATGTATTTTGTGAATTCCTTTTCAAGCCAAATTAAAAAAAACAAAACAAATGTTGGTCTTTGGTTGTTCTCTCTTCTGGATAAGCACAGCATTTAAGGCAGTGAAATGTTAATGGTATGTTTCTACCATCACTATCTTTATACCATGTAAGTTATAGGTAAATCTGTGAAGATTTCTGTTTCGGTATGCTACCAAAGTGTGATGTTACCTTAAAGGATGGCTAGTGTTCTGTTTGCATGTATCATTTGAGGATAAAATAAATCTTGTACAATCAATTTGTGATCCAATTTAGCAAAATTCCTTAAAATTTTATGGTGAATTTTGCTGTACCTGTGGTGTTTTCTCTTCAATTTTGTTTTAAAAAATATTTGTAATTGTTGTCCCTAGATTCTTTTCGGCGAGGCAGCGTTAGCAGTCTTCCAACTCCAGGGAAATGAAACTCCAGTATTTGAAAAAACCGTCGTGACCTGTGACATCCGATTTCATCCGATCATTCGGCGAACCTTGAGATTTATCGGTGAGGATAGAAAATTCCCCAAATTGTTACCAAATTTTTGTCAATTTTTCGGCTTCAAACTCATTACACCTTCACCTTGTGTCAATTTCATAGAAATACTTAAGCACAAAATTTGATTAAGCATGAAAAGTCTTCCTTGGTCAAACAGGATTACCAACCAAATTTCCATGTGATGTTTACTGCTTTTGACTTTTATTCAGAAATTCTTTGCTGAGCATAACATTCACATAGAGTTTTGGCTGGCATAATTATTTTATGTACCAAGGTTTCTGGTGCTTAAAGGTATAATACATGATTGGTAAAGGTTACAGAAAAGCACTCACACTTTGTATAATCCAACATGTACATGAAGTAACACACCTGGGCATAAAAACCGACTCAATTGTTCAAATACAAGATAAAGAATGGTTTTGATCTTACCCTAGCTGAGATCACAACTGTTTTTCGGCGGTCTTTGTTTGATTAATTTCTGGATAAATACACCAATTCAGGCGGAAATATTTTAATGGTATGTTTGTATCAGCACAATCTTCATACCCTGAAATTATACGTAAATTTATGAACATTTCTGTTTGGGTATTTACCAATCCTGTACTGTACCTTTAAGCAGCTGTATGAAATTGGCCCCTTGTCAACAACAACAGATGTGCATTTATATTAAAGTTTAGCTACATTTAACAATCAGAATAGATTACAGCACGTAATTTATTCTTGGGTTTTTTTTTTTTATCAATTCAGGGATATTTGCTATTGGTGGTTTTGCCACATGGATCCTGACGCGTGCTGCACAGTTGATGTTGGGCTATCCCGCTCCGTATTTCTTCAGCGTATGTCTCCTACCGACCACACAGTGTACCGGAGCAAATGGCGTGACACAGCTCCCAGACTGCACCGGGACAGCCGATGACTTGGCCAGGTGGGGCATGCATTTCATCACTGGTTCATGGCAGAATATTTGGATTATGGCAGCAAAATGACAACTATCTTTCACGTTTTGTTTCGCCGGAGTGACTAGACAGATTATGAAGGCCCGACAGTGTGAAAGGTTTAATTAATGAAAACAAAATTTCAACAAAATAATTTAATTAATGTAAGCTGATCACCATCCAACTAAATGTAATGGGCACACTTCAAACAATGTGTGTATATATGTACAATGTACATTTACCCCAGTCACAAAGAGGTTAACATGCTACAAAACCACCAAGGTGGTGGGTGGGAGTCCGTGCTGTGACATGGTGTATGTTTGCTGCATTCATTGTGCATGGAAGATGAGCAGACGGCCACTGCGTTAGTAACTGGGCACGCGAACCGCTTTAGTCTAATAATCATTGAAAAGAGAACAAAGAAAAAGTGACTGGAACGGGATTCGAACCAGCGACCTCCTGAATACCGTACAGTCCAATAATAACAGATTATGAAGTGTAGTGAGGTTCAGTGTTCAGGGTGCACGCAGAGGGAAAGGGGGGGGGGGTCGGGGAAAAGGTCGAAGTTTCAGACTGATGATGCGATATATTTTCCTTTTACAGACAGTCCTTCCCATCTCTCTTTGCTGCATTGAGTGCCTATTCTGCAGTGTACACAGGGGTAAGAATCCATAGTCTATGTTCCAGATTTTGAAATAAATATATCTTTAGCAAGAGGGCGCCCTCTGGTTTGTCAAAGCTAAGACTTTTTAAGCCATTAATAACAAAAACGTCAACAAAAACTCAAATTGTCAATCATCTTAGTTTGTTTGCAATTCCAGTTTTTAAATTCTGTACAAGTAAAAAACTATGCAAGTAATAAACTGCTGCAAACTGCTCATCAACCAAAATATTGACCTGGAAATGCTTTGAGTTTGGAGGACGTGACGTGTTTCGTTCCTAGCAGGATCTTTCTCAAAGGTCAAATGACAAGAGGACAAGAACATGCAAGTTAAGATACACATAAATGGATGAGAGGATCAGAACAAAAGGGGGACAGAGTGACCAGGGAAACCAGGAAAGTTTTTGTTTTCATTTCAAACAAAGCTATTGTCATCATGTTAATTGTCTCCTTGAGCAAGACACATTGCATCACATGCAGAAGTATCAAAATGGCCGCTATGCTTGAGTTATTAAAAATAAGTCACTGTACTGTCAACTGACAGACTCAGCTAGTCATCAAGTAGCTTAGATGGTCGATGCCACACTCAGTTAAAGGCCCAAGAGCTTGTGTTTTTCAAGAAAGATTTGAGGCTTTGCATGGTGGCAATTGGTATGTGGATCGGTTTGCAGAAACACCATGTAAGAATCGTTCGTACTTCTGCACTTCTATTTCGTTCGCACTTCTCGTAAGGTCTCAACGTTTCGACTAGCCTGCTCTAGCATGTGCTTTTATGCATGCATCAAACACTGCATAGTGGACTCAAACATGATCAATCTATATTCTTATTATTCGTAGGTATACATCAGTAATGTCTCTGTCATCGGATCCACCAAGGCATTACAACCTCTCATGGTTCTATCTCTAGCCTCCCTGTCACTCCTGACTGGCTTAGAGCAGCTTGCATACTACAAAGGAAGCTGGTATGATGTCCTAGCTGGTTGGGTACTTGGTGCACTGATAGCTGTATACTTGGTGAGTATAAGATCGTCAGCTCCTTTGAATAACTCTTTGCATCAAGCCCATGGAGGGGTAGTCTGAGTATCACCCATTCCACTCCGTGCCACTATGTACTGTACGAACGTCTGATACATGCGTACAAGTATGCACATTTTATGCAACACGGCACATCAGCCAATCAGATCTGTTTTGAGAACATGCTACAGGACCCCCTATTTATGGCAGATATTAAAGGTATTAAATATTCACAGATTTACTTATAACTTACAGGGTATTAAGATGTTGATGGTAGAAACCTGTGAAATTTTCAGCTCACTTGATCATTGCAAACAGTAGAAAACAGCGAAAACTGTTGCAATTGTTGCACAAAAATGCAAGAGAATTGTAATTTTGAGGTTTTCATCTCAGAGATCAAAACTGTTTTTGGTATTTTGTTTTACTCATTTCTGAATAAATGCAGCATTTCAGGTGGAATAATTTCAGCAGCATGTTTGTACCAGGTCTATCTTTATATCCTGTAAGTTATGCATAAATTCGTGAACATCTGTTTAAATGCATTTCCAAAGAAAACTTTTTATAATGTGTCACTACATTTTCCCCCTTTTCAGAGTGTGTATGTGCTGAACCGATTCCTCGGTCACGTCTTCACTTTCCCGCCACGATTCATGGGCACATCCGGTCGTCCCCGGCAACCTGAAGTCAATGGCAACTACCCGCGTCAATCTCAGAGAGGAATGGAACGTCCGTCGTACATCGATCGTAACGTCGAGGTCAGTAGATTTTAACCAGCTCAGTACAGTTGAAGTGTAGGCCCCATGCATTCTGCACCTTGAAAATTCTTTCAATACAAATTATGAGCAGCCTGCAGCTGTTCTGTCACTTTTATCAATGTTGTACATGCCCTTTAGCAAATATGCAAATTTGCAGCTGATCTTCAAATTCAAAAGAAATCAGTCAGCAAATAAAATTGAAGAATACATTAGTGCTAATTATGAGTCATATTAAAGTTAATGGCTGTGCAAGTGTGCAGACGTAACAATTCTGACATTGTCACAAATCATACCCCAACACTGGAATGACCCGTACCTTTCACCCTAATGTTGTTGGTGGGTCATACATAATCAATGGCTCGCCAAATTGAAGGCCACTCAATCTCTTCATGTCTAATGTCAATTTATGTCAAGCAGACCTAGCTGCTGGCAAAGCCTGCCCTCATTGTCTAGAAACAGCCAGGTTCTGATTCCATAATCATCTTCATAGAATGTTATGCCCAAGGCACACATAATCATTTATACCTTTGATGTAATTTTCCATCGAATCACCCACTGTATAAGGTGGTTAAGAACTTTCTTAATTAACACATTTCACTTATCATCCATCTCTAACCATCATCATATTAACCATCTTGTTTCCCATCATCAACACACACTCAGAACCCCTACTCAGGTAAACACGTACTTTGGGAATCATTTGTACTGTATTCCAGGTGTCTCGGGTTCAAGTCCTAGTCACGTCCTTCTTTCCCCGCCCTCTTCCAAAAATCCTTTGATGGTTGCATGGGTAGAGTGCATGTAAACTATTGTAGATGCATATTTATAGTAATCTTGTCACACTGTGTAAAGATTTGGATTCAAACTCCAAATCCTTGTGGTTGAGATCAGAGATGCAACTGGCCTATGGCAAAAAAATCTGAAAATGACTGTCTGTGTTACAGCTATAGTAATTTATGCACTGTGTGTAGACACACAGCACGATCCGAGGCAGTGCCGCAAAAGATAAGTGAATATCATCAAAGGAGACTTGAAAATAAATTGTACATTTCAAAATATCTAAAGGGGACAAAATTGGAATTGAGATGAAAAATAGAACAAAAAGTTGCGTCTCTGTTTTATACTCCTTGCAAACAGCCAACCAAACCCTTCCCTTCCCTCAAATGTTTAGATGGTGAGTTTGTATGGGTATGGTAGAGACTCTAGATGAATCTTGACCAACATTGTGAAATGGCAGTGCAGACCTGTGGTCGATTTCTTGAAGCCCTACGATCGATCGTAACTTGAGTTACGAAGAATTTAAACCCATTGTATCTTACGTACGATAAGTTTGGTGAAATCAACCCCTGGAACACAGATTGGTAACGTGACATGTTTCCAACATCTGCTAAAAAAAACCCAAACCCTCCCAGAGCATGCTCTTCTTTCTTTCTTATGGTGGGCTCTTATACAGTGGCCATCCAGAGCTATATTCTTAACCTGTATAGAAAGGCAGATCTTTAAATCTGTTGAAATTTTGGCCAAGAATTTCATGGAATCTGTTACCATAAACTAACATTCTTCGCTTACGGTAGCAAATTCGTTTTGCTTACAGTTAGCGTATTTCATAGGAGAGTCGTCTTTCTCGCTATGCTAAGGAAGGACTTTCTGCAAAATTCACATGCCAATGTGTTTATAGCAGACAAAAAACCAAGGTTGACCTAGCATTTCTTAGCTAACCAGCAAAGCGCCAAAGTCTTGATTACAGATTCCGTGAAATAGATTTATAAAATGGACGTGGAAATTGTTGTTGTTGTTTTCTTTAGTTATTGGTTTGTCTTCACTCAAGAAATAAATGTCCATACTCTGTAGTGTCACTTAATGCCATCCTTGTTCAATATTTTAACTCAATGTTTAAAGGTAACATCATACTTTGGTATAAACAAACTATAACAGAAATCTCCACAGATTTATCTATAACTTACAGGGTATAAAAGATGGTGATGGTAGAAACATACCGTTACAATTTTTCAGTCTGAAATGCTTTATCAATTCAGAAAAGAGTGAAATCAATTACCAAAAACAATTTTGACCTTCGGAAGATAAAAACAATGGTTAAAAGATTTTTTTAAATACTGTGAACATTTTTCACCATTTTCTCAAAAAGTGGGCACCGTGTGGGACTGGAAATTTCATAGATGACTGTTGCTGTATATCTTTCTCGGTATTTTTTGCTCATGAATCTGCATTTCTTTGGCAAAAACCAAAGTATGAAGCTACCGAGTATAACACTGCACTTTCTTGTTCATTCACACACTAACTTCCTCCTTCATTCCCTCAGTCATTAAACCACGAGTAGCTGCTAACAAACTGAACAACAATCATCAGGGCCAGGGGTTCTTTACTTACGATGGAGTGAGAGGGCGTATAGCGAGAAGGATCTCTGGCTCAACCAGGACAACCATCCAATCCGGACAACCATCACGATCACACAGCAACACGGGATCCCCAATGCAAACTAACTACTTCTGATGTTCACTACTAACCAAACCCCACTCACATAACATCAAGGAAGATTCCTGAATTGTCATAGTAAGCATGCCTGTATTCTAATGTTTCTCACTAACCCTGCATTCTGCATTTTAGATGCACTAAGTAATGATTAACCCTAACCCTCGGACTGCATACCACAATTTACCACACATTTTTTCCTGTGGTCAGTGTTGTATCCTGCATACCATGTGCACTATACATACAGTGTGGTCAGTGTGTTATCGTGTGATTTATAATCTTGTTTCCCTGTGGAGACTGTGGTAATGTGTGGTAAGCAGTTCTGGCCTTGTGTGGTAGGTGCTGAGGGTTAGGGTGATTATATTGGATCAGAGTTTCTCAACTGGCGCCACACACGCATCACTTGCTGTTGAAGGCAGTCCAAGTGACACACACAGCAAACTGGCGTAAACAAAAAATGACAACAAAAAAAATTCTAGTATTCTATTGTAACAATTTTGTAACCTAATTGTATGAAACACAAAAGAAAACGTTTAAAAAGGTTAAGAAATTACACACTCTGAGCCTTTCAAAAACCCCAAAATTCAGGAGCCCTAAGGCGGGCCCCTGGACCCCGCCCATGAAGGGCTCGGTCGCTTCAGTCCCTCACAATTTCTAGAGTGGCCCAAATAGTTGACAAAGCTCCTACTCAGGATCCGTCTCTGTAATGCATATGCAGAAAATATAAGTAGTGGGTATTCATTTTCAAACCAGAGAATCAACTTTTGAATCGTAGCCCCCCAAAACCTCTATTTTGATACCCGTAATTTTAGAAAAGGATTCATGAAAAGTACCTGAGCCAGAGCCAGAGCCAGAGCCGAGCTTTGAGAAAGGCCCCCGATTTGAATCCATCAGGAATTGAAGAATTATTTGAATTCAGTCTTCGTGTTTTTTACAGTTCTTAATTGAGAAATGCATCCATGTCTTCAAGTACATGTATAGTGAACCGTCAAAAATTTATATTTGAAATTTACTTCCATTTTCAGAGTCGGCGATGAAGAGGCCAACATTACATCGTTTCCAGCCCGTAAATAGCATTGTATAAAAGGTACTTCACACAGTGGCATGGATACCAGTATGACAATAATACGTTATCAACACAGCATTAGGCGTGGGACCAGTTAAATTACCTATTCATCAACAAATTGACATCTGGACATTTTGACACTGGTATTACCTTCAAATCAATTACTGTATCAAGTTGTGTTTAATTTTTTTTAAAAACCCACCCAAAATGTGAATGTCCATTGTTAAAACTGTCTGTAAATGAGTACCGGTATTATCTATAGGGCTACACTACAATCAAAAAGAGTATGTCATACGTTTTATGGTTTAAAATGGGAAAATCAATTCTTGTTTTTGACTTTTAATGTTCATAATTTTGTATTTTAAGTGCCTTTTGAAAAATTTAAATTTGAATGATATCTAATGCTATGCATTGAACGTGCACAGATATTTCAGTGCCCACTGTTGTTGTATCCCATGTCTTGTGGTAAACTCTTGCGTAGAGAGTAACCGCCAGCGTTGGAATGGTCGGATGCCTTTATACAATTCTCACCCATTGTGAAGTGTATTAGTCCCCGACTTCTCAAATTATGCACTTAAGCTTTACCACAAAACAGGAAAGTTCAAGAATCCTTTATAATTTGTTCATTCAGTGCACTGGGAATTATGTCAAACTCAATTAGCAAAAGGATTATAATATTAAAAGGCGAGCATTTTTAACATTTGACGTTTTTTACTGTACAATTGTAAATTAATTGACAAAAAGTATTGATTTATTTTGGCATTAGGGAGCTGCTTCACCTTTTTGCTCTTTATAGACCAATCCAACCGCACAATATATTTTCCGCCATTACTGCAGTGTCCCCGACTCCCCGTCTACCTTTTGTCCGGCAACATAAGAATTTACTCTCTGCCTCACTCTATTATTGCAGGGTGTATGTCCCATGATTAGGGAACGTACAGTACATGTACTTCATGCAGTATAGAGAGCGCGGCGGACGTAAATTCTTTTATTGCCGGACAAAATACGGGCAGGGACACTGCAGTAATGGCGGGTGTTTTCTACCTCCATGGTCTCGCTGTCGGATCGGTGTATACTGTTGCTTAATCACTCAGGTATGAGCACAATTATGAACCATTTTGTTCTCATTTAATACAAAAAAGAAGAAATAAATATCGGAAAAAAAAATCAATTTAATACAAAATGGGAAAAACAGTGAATAGCAGTTGTGTATTTATGAAGGAATGTAAGTTATAGTTATACTCGTGACTATTATTTGAAATTCTTTTCCGTTGTTGTTTTTAAACATTATTTTTATTCAGTTGGTTAGTGATTAATATGTTTAAAATCCAATAGACATTTTTAAGTCCATATTTATGTTCATAACTTATATCCTCTTTTGTTAATGATTTCATTAAAAAACTTATTGAGTAATCCGATATTGTCGATAGTGTAGAGTTAGTGCTCAATCATTCTTGGAATTATATGTACATCTATGTGAAATAAATTTATAAAAAGTTATGAAATTTGCGAATTTATTATTACTTTGATTTTGTACGGATTTTAACCCCTTCAACCCAAGTTGGAATTTGTGGTAGTGTACTGGCATGTATGTTGTGTATCCAAAAGCTTTGTTTCATTTTGTTGGTTTTGGGACAGTTTGTCTACATTCACACACCAAGGCATAGACACATCCAACCATATCAATCAAACTCCAACAGCTGGGGCCTGTTGAAGTTTGTCAGGTTCAGTATCAAACCTGACCAAACCTGTGACCAACTGTTGAAGTATGTTGGATTCAGTATGCGTCCTAGTACAAGGGCCTAGGGGAATTCCTGTTTGGGTTTTTAATGAATAATGAATATTATTATCTATGGCAACCACTTGGTGTTTTAGTACATTGTCAGGGCTTGATGATATTTATTCAGTCTTCATAATCTATACATTACATGTATTATATATACATTTATTTATGACTAAGGCCGAAAAAAAAAAAATTGTTGTGTTGCCATCAAGTAGAAAAATTAAAATTTTGGGTCGGTCGGTCGATTTCTTTTGGGGGGTCGACTTTCAAACATTTAAGAATAAAAACAGGATGTATGGTCACCAGGGCTTATAAATCAACGGTCTTGGGTCGTTTTGAGGAGACATGCTTTTTTACTGCTAAATCTTACAATTTCTGTCAAAAATTGTGAGTTTTTATACTTTAGGACTCGGAGGAAAACAAAAAATCCTGACCCAAAGTTTTGGCATTTTACGGTCGGTCGCTGAGGGCAACACAACAATTTTTTTTTTCGGCCTAATGTTCCACTGGTAATTAATTAATGACAGGGACGTTATACTTATAACACAACAATTATTATTAATTATTTTATCACAAAATCATCCATTCACGTGGTTACAATGGTCTACGCTGCTTGATTTACTGGACAGACTAAACTGCATATATCCCACTTACAACATAATTATTACATGAAGATATAACAACTGCAGAAAGTTATGCATACCCTTCCTATACCCTACAGAAAATAATAACAGTACATTTTGGTGAGGCTTTGTTCTAAATTATTTCATTAAATTGTTAGATTGGTTACATGTTTAATAAAGCGCCACTGCATGCGTTACATTATGACCAATTCAAGTATATAGGTGTACCTCTGTGGGCCTGGCAACGGTCACCCATGGCAACCTAGAGTGAGTCCATGGTAACCTAGATTCATCCCATAGCAACCTATGGTCACCTGATGGCAACCCAGAGTCAGGCCATGGCAATCTATGGTCAGGCCATGGCAATCTACGGTCAGCCCATGGCACACTGAGACCAACCTAGAGTAGAGTAACTCCATGGCAACCTAGAGTCAGCCCATGACAACCTGTAGAGTCAGCCCATGACAACCTATGGTCAGCCCATGGCAGCCCTGAGTAGCCCCATGGCATACTGAGTGGAACATGAAATCTAGACATGTAGGCTAATCATGACCAAAGGCTGATGCTATAAACGAAGGAGGTCTCCACCGATGCCTGATAATGAAACAACAAACTTGACTAGGATTCTAATTCACTCTATTCATCAGTAATAAAACAACAAATGACAAAGTACTGTATAAACTGGATCCATTTAGAAGTATCATAGAATTTTCTCCCTAAGTTCTCCCTAAAATCACTCTTACTTTGATGTACATCTCAGATCAATTGCTGTAAAATTCCCCAAGTTATACCTTAACCCCAACCCACACGCATCCCACAATTTACCCCATAAAATGCCAGTGTGGTGTGGTAAAGAATTATGACAGTGTATTGAATTCATCTCCAGGGACTGGATTGAGAGACTAACCCAGCAGGTTAGGATTTGCCAAGCGCACTAAGGAGTCTGGAGTCGAGACTAGTCAGACTTACCCCTAGGAAGCCAGTTGGGATAATGTAAAACAAGCAACATGCATAAATTGCCTGATGTCAGTTATAGTGTAAAAGAAGTGTACATGTAAGCCACAGGAACATTTTTCCAAGTGAGAATCAGCGTAACGGAATAGACAGGGGAAAAACAGCACAAATGGGAGACTTTGGAGATTAACCGGTCTTCAAGTCAACAGCGCACGCGCAAACAATGCGCGCGCAATTGTGAGCATGGGCGCGTTGTTTTGCATACGCGTGCACTGTTGACTTGAAGACCGGTTCTCCAAAGCCTCCCATTTCATCATGTCCTCTTCGGATTACAATTTGTTTGTACTTTTTGACAGGTCAGTGTAAATTACCAACCATACGAAAATCTTAAGCCACACTTATTACAAGCTAAACCACTAATCCTATTAACCAAATATTTAAATTGTTGCGATTACTGTCTTGATCACGGTATAGCTTTTTGCCATATATATATAGGTTACTTAATTGTCTATACACGTTCTCACATTCATGTACAATTTTACACGTCTTACACAATCAGAAGTGTTTTAAATTGTTTAAAAATTAATTAATTCCGACAGTTTTAGGACAGAGAAACAGAAAAAGAAATTTATACTAATATATGGATAAAGATTCTTCTACGGAATTACAGATAATTACCATTTTTCTTATTGTTGCAACCTCCCATGTTTTAAAACAAGTCATTACTGCCTTGTCATGCAACATGGGAAATAGTTGATAGTTGTTAATATTATCACAAATTATTTAACTTTTACCTTGAACAAAAAAAAAGACAAAAGAAATACATAATATATATGATATATATATAATAACCTCTAATGAACCGAAAATGAGTGTATGTAGGAATGTTTCACGTAAATCTGGTGGATTTGTTTGAAGTCCAATTGAAAATCACATTTTTGACAACCCTAAGTCCTTCGGAATGCTACATTGATCTTGTCGGCAGGCTTTGGGCTTTTGTGGATTCTGCGGTAGATTTCTCAAAGCCCTACGATCGATCGTAACTCGAGTTAAGAAGGATAACTCATCGTATCCTAGTAATCCTATGTAGGGCTGCAATGCATCATCATCCTATGATTGATGTAAGTTACGATAAGTTTGGGAAATCAACCCCAGGGGCCGATTTCACTAACGTTTTAGATCATCGCTAAAGCCCAAATCAATCGCTAAACGGAAAATCTATCGCTATTTTGCATAGTAATTTCCCGTTTAGCGATGGATTTGGGCTTTAGCGATGATCGCAAACGTTAGTGAAATCGGCCCCTGGACTGTTAGTGCCTACAATCATGTTTTTTTTTATCTGATTTTCTTGTAACCTCAGAACAATAAAATATCAACATTTCAATCTACCAGAGTCGAGGAAAGACCAGCTAATGAAAGAAAATTCAAGAAGATCTACAAAGGGAAAAAGGACTTACGATGACGGCCATTTTGGAAGAATGAAGTTGTTGGTGCTATGGGAAGTGGACATACAGGTCTCATTCGGATCTGAATTTGAATTTGTTAGCCTGAAAATTGAAGACAAGAAAAGAAAAAAGGAAAACGATGGTTTATAATCAAAATACAATGAGTAGGATTTGCTATAAAGTGGATCTCTTGATTATGAAAGAAACAAATTAACGACAACTACCATACCCTGCCCAAATCCACAGAGAAAAAAATGTTAACTTCTTTTTTCATTTTCTGACAGCACCGATAGATTTCCGAATGTTATACTGTATGAATTTAAAGCTTTGAAATGTGTACGCTAACACAAATAATAATAAATGTACATATTATACTGTACAGACAGGTGCAGCGACTTATCGGTGCATCCGCACGGCACAACGGCAGCAAGATAGAAACCAACCCACAACGTGAACTTTTTATGGCAGTCAGATAAAAAAAAAAGAGGAAAATCTGCGGATCCAGGGAAAAGTCGCATGCTGACAATTTTTTTCAACCATAGAAATCTGGTTGACTTGATGAAACTTAACAACGACATAGATCCATTAAAACAAAAGTAAATAACAATAAATAAACAAATCAATAAATAAACAGGTTTCCTTGCCATGACCAATATTGATCTACGTACCTGTAAAATGCCTACGATGACGCCAAATAGTCCAATAGCACTGCCAAAGATCTCTATAATCAGTACTTTGACGAAGAGGCTTGGGTTTTGGGCATCAGCCAAAGCTGCTCCACTACCAACGATCCCGACGCACACGCCACAGAATAGGTTTGAAAATCCCACAGTCAAACCGGCACCGAACATGGCATAACCTATCCAATCAAAGAAAAAGAGACCAGAAAATAACGTCAACTCGTAAAAAATCACCGCAACATTACCAATATGAGCGATTCACAATAGCAACACTTCCAACAGGGGGGATGCAACGTGTTGGCCAATCACAATGCGCAAAATCGGTCGACCCTTTCCAGATGCGCATTCATTGGGTCGACAAATTACATGCATTGTGATTGGCCAATGTGTTATAAACTCTTGTAGGCGCACTTTTGTGAATGGCCAGTATTGGTGATTATTTTGATTAAAAAGGTTGTAGCATTGCAAATGATGTGCGTATCTTCATGATATAACGGTATGTGTGTGGTTTCATGGCTTCTGACTGCCAAACGAACAAAGATAATTGACTATAAGGCACACTACCTACATAGGGCTGGATAGCTCAGTTAGTACAGCACCTCTCCAATATTTCTAGGGTCGCTGCTTCGAATCTCGCTCCAGTCAATTTCCTTTGTTCAATTTTCACTGACTTGAAATTAATCCAGTCAGTTTCCCTTGTGGCTATTTGGCAATACAGAGCTTGCTTATATTACAAGGTCTTCGAAAAACAGTCAAAACTTTGAAAACACTTAGGAAGGAAAAATTGGAAAAGACTATTGCTTTTGCAGTAAGACAAAGTAGTTGTTGCTACGAAAACTTATGTAGTTATTACCTTGTTAGTTAGGGCCTGTTTGTTTCAGGCACGAGATCAGCGATCCTGCTGATACGGATCCCATTCCTGATCTATGCCTGAAACAAACAGGTCCCTTAAGCCTTCAAGTGTTACCTAAACTTTCTATACTATTTTGATAGACTAACACGGCTACCCACAACATACAACACACCTGGGTGCTTCACGGAAAGAAAGATTCAGAACTTAGAGGGTTGTCTGGACTTTTTTACCTGCGAAATAATTGCTGACGTTCACCCACTGAGAGATGGTGCCTGGGTTATAATCCTCCAGCAGGTTAGAGATGACAATAGCCAGAATGATACCATAGATAGCCACTGCCTCGCAGAAGATAATGCTGGATATAATACAACAAGATACAACGGTCAAAATCAGAAAAAAATTAAACCATCAAGTTTAAAAGAAGAGTCACTCTGTGTGAAAATCAGGGGCCTTTCCCAAACCTCCGGCTCTGGCTTTGTCTCTGTCATCCATATATGCTTAAAATATAGGTTGTGGATTTTCATTGAAGCTAAAGCTCTGTTTTCCTTTTCAAACCAGAGAATCTACTTCCAAACCGCAGCCAAAAGCCTCTATTTTAGAGGCGTACAACGTCCGCTGGAGTGACCCGTCCAAAGTCCGCTGAACACGGCAATGTGAATGCAAACACTGACATACAGGATATAACGGACACCACAGCATCCAGGGGCCAATTTCACGGTGCTGCTAAGCACAAAAAATTTGCATAGCACAAAAACATCTTGCTCAATAAAATAAACCACCATTACGAATTTCATTTGATATTCATGGTCAGTGAACAACAGCCAAAGAACAATCAAAAGCGATACACAACACATGGAAATTTGGTTGTTAACCCTGTTTTTATTAAGACAGAAATATCATGCTTAGCAAATTTTTGTGCTGAGCAGCGCCGTGAAATTTCTCCAGTTCTTCAGTTGCCTGATGAAGGCTAGCAGTACCAGTAGCCGAAACGCCGCTACCAGCACACACGACATTGTGTGACTTTGACCACCCTTTTTCCTTATCTGTATCCACCGTGATGAATAACACTTTCCTTTCTATTTCACTCACCTTATTAAATTTTTGGTCCTGATCCTTGGAGCTTTGACGCCACCTCCAACTATACTCGTCCCTGTCGTGAAAATTCCCCTGAATCAAAAAAACCGCAATCACTCAATTATTACAACCCACGCACTCTGGACAATTTCTCAGTTTTGTTTTCAACCATGTTTGGATTTGAGGCCCAAACACGTTTTTTTTTATCTGGTCATTTCTCTATGCAATACGGGAGCACTGCTCATGTAATGTGAAAGGGGAACCACAGTTTAAAAAAAAAACAGGGACTGCATCTAAAATATGACAATAAAGTCTCTGTGCCTACAACACAAAACAAGAGCTGTTTACAGGACGTTACCCCAGGAAAAACATGTTTGGTTAACTGTGGTATGGAGATTCGTATGGAGAGTTTAAGGCAATATTTATCATACTTTGGTTTTTGTCAAAGAAATGCAGATTCATGGGCAAAAAATATCAAGAAAGATATAGTAACAGTCATCTGTGACATATTCAGTCCCATACGGTGTCCACTTTTTGAGAAAACAGTGAAAAACACCCACAGTATTTTTATCTTTTCACCGTTATTTTTGATGTTTAAAAGATCAAAATTGTTTTTGGTCAATATTTTTTTCTGGATAAATACAGTATTTCAGGCAGAAATGTGTTTCTACCTTCACCATCTTTAAACCCTGCAAGTTATAGGTAAATCTGCGTAAAGATTTGTTTTGGTATGCTACCAAAGTATGATACTACCTTTAATAAATTGATCCTTTAAAATTCATTGACATGGCAGGGCCTAGAAACCAAGAATCCAACCAAGCCATAAAAGTAGCCAATGCTTAGGGGCCATCATGCATCTTTCTTGATGGCCCCGCGGCAATGGCTGCCTCCACTGAAGGCCCACATTTTATGTTCATCTATACAGAGATAGAAATTTCCCTCCAAAACTACTCCACTACAGGGCTCAAAATATCCACTAGACCTTGGACCGAGTCTAGTGATTTCAGTATCAGTCTAGTAGAGTGTGTACAGCACTAGTCTGGCTGTCTAGTGATTTTGTTTTGAAATGGTGCCTAAGATGATTATTTTTGACACAATATTGCACAATTACGGTTTTCTATGTACATGAATGCCACAGGTCTAGTAAAATGCTTCAGTTACTAGACCTGCTGTCCAGTGCTATTTTTCACGAAATTCAAGCCCTGCACTATACTTACCATGCTGCCCCTACAACGGAGAGTGATATTGAGAAAGCAATTCCCAGATTTGCCCACATGAGAGGCGAGATTGACTCAAGGAACCTACATCAGGAAACACACAACCAAATAATATCACAATCTGACTTTTTCCTAATTCAAAGATGAAAACAAACAAAAACATTTGGAGGTATAACTACAAACGGCCATTTAAGTGGATTTTCAATAAATGTTGTTTGGTCAGATGGCATTGACAAATAACAATTAAAAATCAATTATTTTGGTAATAAAATGGATTAAAGAATAGCTAACAAAAAAGCTTAAAGTTACTGTCGTTGAACCCAAATCAGTTACATGTATGTTTCAAATCAGTCATTGAAAAGTGAACAAACAAAAACTGACTGGAGCTGGATTCAAACCTGCGACCCCCAGAAAACCATACCGGTGGCCTACCAACTAAGCTATCCAGCCCTTTGTTGGCAGTGCTCCAACTACAGTGGAACACGCCGGGATGCACAGAAATGGTTTGTTATAGTGGTTGTTCATTATAGTAGCGAATACTGTTCAGCTTGCCTATACATTGTACTTAAAAGAAATGGGAGCCAAGGATGATGTTCGGCGGTGTTTGTTATAGTGGCATTCCACTGTAGTAAATTTTTCTTTGTTCATTTTCCAATGACTTAAATTACATTAATCCAGTCAGTTTCCCTTGTGTCTATTGGATGATACTTTAAATGTACTCAAATAATGAATTTTTAAGTCCTTGTGATACAGAGTTCAGTCCAATGGACTCGACAGAGCAGAAAACAGAAACAAATACTGTACATATGTATGTCAATGAATGGTTGGAGTCATTTAAAAAAAGAAAGAATTTGTGCACATGAGTCAGAAACAGTACTATGCTCACCATCCGATATCCAGTCGATATATCTGGCCCGTCATGATATATGCAAAAACTGCAAAGAAAAGAAGATTGAACATAAGCATCAATGATGCATGTGTTTGTGTAAATTATACATGTACACCGGTTTCAAGTCCAATATGCATACAACATTACAACTGCAAATGTACAATGTACAGTACATGTAGTTGCATGTCTACTGCTAACCACAAATTATCAAATCAGCATACACTGTACAAGTGTCCCTCTGTAACATTTACCAGTTGCTGGATGGTGTGTGGTGGACTTTATGTACACACGAGGAGACGAATGGCACACCTGAGACAAAGCCGAGGGCGCCATACTTAAATTCTCAGAGTGACCTAGTGTGTATAAAACACATGTATCAACAGCACAACATCACGTATCCTTTTGGGTCATGCGGCCAAGGTTGGGTCCAATTTCATAGAGCTGCTTAAGTACCAAAATTTGCTTGGTAAGTACGAAAAACCTTGGTAAATAAAATCAGTATGCCAGCCAAAACTCCTTGTGAATGCTATGCTCAGAAAACAATGGCCGAATACAAGTCAAAAGCAGCATTTAACATGAAAATTTGGTTGGTAATCCTATTTGATCCAATAAGACTTTTCATGCTTTAAATACAAATGTTGTGCTTAAGCAGCTCTATGAAATTGGCCCAGGATGTCGTCCCACGTTCATGTACATACATGTATGACATGATTCATGATCTGTCCTTTGTTGATCACCAGCAGCTAGCAGGGGCCAATTTCACTGCCATGCTTAGCACACAAATTTGCTAAGCATTGCATTTCTGCCTTAATAAAAACAACCAATAGTAACAACCAAATGTCCACGTGCTGTGTATCGCTTGTGATTGTTCTTTGGCTGTTGTTCACTGACCATGAACATCAAATGGTATTTTTAATGAGTGGTACTACATGTATGTTTTATTGGGCAAGACATTTTTGTGCTAAGCAATTTTTTGTGCTTAGCAGGTCCATGAAATTGGCCCAGGTCTCATACCGACTTCCTCCAAAGGTTGCGGTAGGTTGAACTATTTGGTCATTTCTGTATCAAGCACTTGCTCTCATCATACATGAAACCTGAAACTAAAATCTGGCTAATATCCTGTGTATGTGTCATTGTTGGGCTTGGTGTCTATGCTTCATTGTACAACAAATCAACATCTAGAATATCCACATACAAAACCACAAATCCCTTCTACAGTAGGCTTTAGGCCAACAACTTTGTACAAGGACACATTACAAAGAATAGAGGGTGTGCAGTCACGTGATCAGGACGCCATTTTGGATGGCAACACTGTACACATGTATAATGCACGTATGTACAGTGTATGTAACCCATGTAACCTACATGTGTTCGCGTAGCTTGCAAATCAACCGGACGCCTACGCAGACGCAGAAGTGCGTGCATATAATGATGCTATCTGGTACGTACACGTGCGCGAATACGCGACGTGCGTGTTTTAAGGACTCTGGAACATTTACTGTAAGTCAAAGTATCATTTTGGAACAGTAGAAGCTATGGTAACGGTTACTTTCACTACGATACCTATAAAGGGAATAAAAACAAATTAATACTAGCTTCTACTGTTCCAAAATTATAGTTTTGACTTTCAGCAAAACTTTTGTTCCCGAGTCCTTAAAACCCCAGATTTAGTAGAAGCTATGGTAACGGTTACTTTCACTACGATACCTATAAAGGGAATAAAAACAAATTAATACTAGCTTCTACTGTTCCAAAATTATAGTTTTGACTTTCAGCAAAACTTTTGTTCCCGAGTCCTTAAAACCCCAGATAGAAGAATTTTGTGCAACATTTCAGAATAAAAATACAATTTTCTTACGCACTTGTTGCGAACTTGAAAACAGCACGTCTGCCATTTTGTCTGGTCTGGCTAGTCTAGTTTAGTCTGGTACCCACAACCAACGTATCAAAAGACCACACAATGATGACAGAAACTAGACTATATTCTCATCTGCGGTCATCCTTGCGTCCGTGAAAAGTTGAATCTTCATTACCGTTTGTACCTCATAATTTCACTCAAAAATCAAAGCCCTGCCCTCTTTCCACAAATTTAATCTTGCAATTTGCAAATAGGCCTATTATAATATTGAAGAGGACAAAACCAATGTATATTTAGGTCTCTTTACCCTGAAAGTAACCATTACCGAAGTTAGTGTTTGAAAATAATAGTGGACTAATCATAGGGCCTGTTTGTTTAATGCACAGGATTACGAATCCTGCTGATCCGGATCCCATTCTAGCGTACCCTGCATAGGACATGGATCCCTAAATCTGGGATCCTTTGCGTGAAACAAACAGGCCCACAGACAACCCCAAAATTGGTAACTCGAGTTGGGGCTCAAGTCAAGACTTGAGTCAAGTCAACCAAGTCACTGACTCGAGCTTGAGTCAACAACTTTAATATTTTCACTGCTTCGATTGTTTTTTCAAGCACAGTTCTATTTCTGAATCACTCAATAAGGTCTAGGCATGCTATGGACACGGTCCACCGAGTTATTAAACGTTTTTAATCTTACAAAATTAGTAGGCTAATTTACAAAGAACAACTTAGAGAGAATACAACATGTACAATGCCAATGACATACGGTGTACGCGTACGAAAAACACATCTTGTTTATTAAACATGTTTCTTTTACCATAATATACTTACGTATTCCAATTACAGTTGCCGACAACAGGAGTGTCGAACCATACCCCGAGTAAAGCATCATGACTGCTGTGTTTTTACTAGTCCTAAGTACAAGAAAAATCAAAGAAATGAGACCATTATATCGTCTCCCTTCCACAAGAAATTGCTGAAAATGGTACTAATCAGACTGGTACCGAAAGCTAGATTTGAGTCATTTCCTGCAAGCGGATATTACCGTGGTTCTGATGGTGGGAGTCAGGGAGCCGCTCATAGAAAAACCCGTGATGTGACGTAGGGACATAATGAAGTAGTCTCGTTTACCAGGCGCATTAGGCTTATTTCTGAGTAGAAATATTATGCAATAATGATTAATTCATAATTATTCATATAAATCTGATTGGGTGGTGATTTTACACATATAAGTGGCATAACTGTAGTCGCATTTATAAATGGTACATGAAGGTGATCCATTTTTTTCTTCAGAAAAGGACACTAGAGAGACGATGAGGGAAGGGGGCGGGGCCATGCATTTGCATAGGGAGGGAGCAGCGGTATGTGCCCTTTTAAAGGTAATATCATACTTTGGTTTTTATCAAAGAAATACAGATTCATGGGCAAAAATATCAAGACAGATGCAGTAAAAGTCATCTGTGAAAATTTCTTTCCCATACGGTGCACACTTTTTGAGAAAACAGTGGAAAACGGCAACAGTATTATTTAAAGGGATTGCATACGTTTGGTAATTTGAGCCTACTGTTTGTTTCAAACCAATATAATTGTGTAAATATACCATAAAACTAACCTGTGAAAGTTTCACTTCAAAAGGTGGTAGCGTTTTTGAGATTTTGGCGACAAACTAGAGCGGTTATTTCACGCCGGAGAACAGTTATTCAATAGCTGAGAAGCGTTACGGCCATAACGCTTCTCAGAGTTCGTAATTTTTGGAGATAAAAAGTGACATATTTTTCCATAACCGCGGTACTTCGAATTGAAAGTTTCTCAATATGCATTACACTATCCAAAGCAGCTGTAGTTCTCACCAAGTAAGTTTTTATTGCCATAAATTTTCAGAGTCATTACCAAACGTATGCAATGCCTTTAAGTCTTTTCTCTTTTATTTTTGATCTTTTAAAAGATCAAACAGATTTTCGGTCGTAGTTTTACTATTTTCTGGATAAATACAGCATTTCAGGTGGAAAAACTTTAACGGTATGATTCTACCACCACCATCTTCATACCCTGTAAGTTATGATACAACCTTTAACTCGTTCAACTTCAAGGCTGGAATTATTTTTGTTTTTCTCAAGTTCAGCATGTAACTTTTGCTGCTGGTATATTATTGGTGGGCGTGCTCCGTGCTACTTAAAGGGATGGTACAGAATTGGTAAGACAAAATACACTTCATAATCACAGATTCACATAAAACTTACACAGTATAATGGTGATGATAGGAGAAAACATCTCATGAAATGTTTTTGTCTGAAATGCCATATTCGTTGAGAAATAAATGAAACTATTTTCCGATTGGAATAAATCGCTTCGAAGCGTTTTATTCATTCGTTCAAATGTGTAAACGGGTCATCACTATTTCCTCGTGACCCAGATGGCTGATTGACCTCAAACTTCTACAGGTTTGTCAGTTAAGGTATATGATGGATTACATAATGTGCTTTCACTGTCAGCAACGGTTTTGTCGCAAAAACCAGTTCTGTATCATCCCTATAATTATACGGCAAGTTCTTGCATGTTGTGGGCGGAACGATAACTTATATTAAAAAAAATAATAACAAATTTATCTTTGGCGGACATTTCCATTTTTGTATTTTTCTCTTTTTTTTTTGGGGGGGGGGGATGTTTTTAATGGATTTTTCCTAATGAAGATCACGCTTTGTTGGGCGACAAACTAGCGTCTGCCGGTGCGCCAGTGCGTGATACCTTTACATTTTTTATAATGAAGCAGACGACTAAGAGGTATAGTGTTTCTTCATAGATGTTTGTACACGTTCGGATGCATGGAAAACACGGTTTTTCGGTTACAGTAAAACTATTGGACACCGGAATTTATATTATTCCCAATTACTATAGGCACGTGATAGATGCCCAAAGATTGCAATGGAGGCTGTTTCGCGCCAGTGGCAAGTTGCCGTGGCAACGCCTTGCCGTCGCGTGCTATCTCCTACACTAGTAATCAATTATTTGGTTTAATCAGTTGCGGCACCGCGTTTCTGCCGCCTGCGGCCTTGTTTGGGTAAAGATATTCATGTATTTTATTTACTGACTAATTAGTGCAGCAAAACATCATCAGCCATATCGCGTCTTGTGTCCGTATGCGTGAAATTTATCAAACACAACACCAGTTGCAGTTCTAACATTAGTACGTCCACGGTTGTAGAGGTGTACACTCAGTATTAAACAACGTGCGCTTGTTGAACATCTTTTGTTGCAAATACGAAAATAGGCATCAGTAGTCAGAACGAGATGGTTGTTACACAGTTTCTAACTACCGTGTTGGTCTTGGGCCACGGTATCGTCTTGTGGCCGGCAGTACGTGCCGGCAGTCAGGAGTGCTCAAGCCATTCCTGCCCCCCTGGTTGGCAGATATGGAGTGGAGCCTGCTACGCTCTTACTGAGACTAGAAACACGTGGAGCGAGTCATGGGGAGTGTGTCGCGACATGGGAGGCGTCTTGATGGCTCCACGGTCGGACGCAGAGAACGACTTTGTCTTGAGCATGATCGCATCCACCGACTTGTTTGGCTTTTGGATCGCATGCAATGACATAGATAGCGAGAGTAACTGGGTTTGTGGCGAGGACTCTGACCAAACCTACAGATCCTGGAAACTGAACGGTATACCTGCAGATAATATAATGGACAACTGTGCACGCATCCAAGAAATTGGATGGATTGATCGTGATTGCAGCCAGATCAAATATGCAGTGTGCAGAGGTGAAGCTGGTAGTACGAGCTTTCAGCTGAAGTCTTGGCGCCTTCTGATGGCCTGCCTGACGGGGCACACGATGTACGAGTTCCCGGTCCACAGCCTCAACGCTTGCGCCGTGGAATGTGCCAACATCCCGGCATGCCTGTCCTTCAACGTCCGTCATCTTGGGATGAAGAAAATCTGTCAAGTGAATGACGCAAATCGCTTCGATGCCGGCCAAGATGACCTCATCGAAGTGACCACACCCTTCTGTATCTACGGCGAGAAACCGTAACGAACTGCACGTGTAATATGCAACGAACACGAAGGAGATTGAACTTTACAAAAAAATAGTTTCTTTTCGCCGAACACGAACGAATTTGGAGTACAAACAACCATCGTTTCTTCTTAATCTTTTGTTGAACATTAATGGCATTTTAAGACTGCAAACTGTAACTATACTAACTGTCTTTGTTAGTTTTATTGAAGTGGTTTCAATTATTGAACAATCTTCGTTATCATACTTAAAATTAGCGAGAGGGCGTTTGTGAACTTGTGAACCTGATGGCGACTTTCAGCAGTGATGGAAAAATGGCAAATTCTTGCTCGGAGTGGACGTTAGGGTAGTGTGCTCAGATTATATGAACTTGAGGTGAAGACTTGAACATTGTAAGTTAAAAGTTAGTAGTGTGCCTTTAGAATAATACGGGAATTTTTTTTCACAATTTTCTAAGCACTGCCGGTTTATTTCACGCATAATGACGCTTTAAACATTTCATTATTAAATATCATTATTATTATTTAAATAGTATTAACTACTTATTGCGTATAGGGTGGCATTTCCATATGGTTGTGCACAAAACTACTTTTTCTGAGCATCCTTCTAACCAATATACCTGAAATTGGCATGCTCATATTGAGACTATAACATTTTGGATAGCAAAAAGTATGTTTAAGTACCTAACGACCTCCAATTAATGTCTCCCTAATTAGGTACTAATTGGTGACATACGAAAACCGGTTGTCCTACTGTGTTAATAGGCGGCTGTACGAGGGTGTCCCAGACAAAAACGCAACACTGTGTCGGGACCCATTTTGTTAAAATTGTTATCCTAATTTTTAAACTATTTATCACTTCAATACAAGTAATAAACTGCTGCAAACTGCTCATCAGCCAAAATGACCTGAAATATATCAAATGATTCAAGTTAGGAGGGCCAGGCGAGTTCCGATCCTAGCAGGATCTTTCTCAAAGGCTTTATCACTTCAAGATTCAGATTATAATACAGCCATGTCTTGGCTATCACCGTGTCGAATTTAAGCAAAATTTGACAGAAATTAAGGGAAGAAACTAAGACCAAATTCCCGAACCTCAAAACCCGATTTTCATTTTTCTTTCAATACACATGTATACATTGGCCACTTATTCTGGAATACTGCAAATTGTTTTTTTTTTTTTTTAAAGAGTACTCATTCAATCGGTCATATTTTCGACAATTTCAGCCCGAAGTGTTGCTTAAATTCTACATGGTGATAGCCTAGGGGCCAAGATCATCACCAAACCAATCAGACATTTTTGTTTTTTCGTTGAAGCATACATTTTAAGTTTTTTATTTTCTTGCTTCTTTGAATATAAAAAAACATATTGCAATAATGACCTTTTTTTTTTTTTTTACAGATGATTAATAAAGGTAGTATCATACTTTGGTAGTACCAAAACAGAAATCTCCACATATTTACCTATAACTTACAGGGTATAAAGATGGTGATGGTAGAAAAGTACCATTGAAACTTTTCTGCCTGAAATGCTGTATTTATCCAGAAAAGAATAAAACCAATGACCAAAAACAATTTTGATCTTTTAAACATAAAAAAATAACGGTGAAAAGATTAAAAAATTACTGTGTTTCACTGTTTTCTCAAGAAGTGGGCACCGTATGGGACTGAAAATTTCACAGATGACTGTTACTGGTTTTTTTTCTTGATATTTTTACCCATGAATTTGCATTTCATTGACAAAAAAACAAAGTATGATATTACCTTTAAAATGTAATTCTAAAAGATTATACTTTTTTCCGTAAAGGAAGACTATTTTGTGCGATGATGACTGTAATGACACACACAAACATTCTGCATAAATTAAGTCAAACTAACGGAAATGACCAGCAATATCAGGGGCGGACCATATCTTTTTGAGGCTATCTCTCTCTATGAGCGTTTATGAAACGGAGGCTCAGGCTCTGTCTCAGGCTCCATTTTGTGAATCCATTCTGAAATAACTGGTATCAAAATAGAGGCTTTTGGCTGTGGTTCGGAAGTAGATTCTCGGGTTTGAAAAGGAAAACAGAGCTTCAGCTTCAATGAAAAACCACAGCCTTTTTCAGCATATGGATGTCAGAGCCGGAGCCTGAGCCTAAGCCTCTGTTTCGTAAATGCCCTATATATACTTTTTTATTCTGAAAGAAAAGGGGGTGGGGCGTACGGCCCCACCCAGATCCGCCCCTAGCCCCCAAATATATTTAGATAATTTATACACTGTCTGCCAAGTGTAAATAAACAATATATATACATTAAAATGAAAAATGTATCATTTTTAGGAAAAAGTGAGGATACAACCATCAGTGGAATGTTATCAGTGGTTATCAAAACAAAATTCTGACTTAGTATAATACAATGTTAAATTTTGTCTTTCCCTTTTAAACACACACAAATATATAATTATATATACACGTTTAAAAATGTCAAACCTCAAAAACGAAAATACAAAAAATTACATTTCAAATGAAGGCGTTCATTTGTCTTTAAAATGAAATTACAAAAATATCCTATTATTTCATATACATGTACATGTATATATACAGTAATCCGAGCACACGGTTTTGAATGGCACCCTCTATTGATTAAAACAAGAAACTGCGGTGGTGTTTATCGACCTAAATGCACTACAACTCCTGCTTGGTGCATGTGTTGTGTGCAATTTATTCCTGAAAGAAACATGGGAGTTAGAAGAATATTCGTCATGGACAACATCTCCCGGATTTCCCCACCGGTCTTTTGCTCATGATTTATAGCTTTCCAGCTTCCCAGATTTCAATAAAAGATGATTGGCGGCTTTAATCAAAAGAGGGCGCCATTCAAAACCATGTGCTCAAATAAATATATATATGAAAGACTGACCAAGTCATGGAAAAAAAAAATGAAATGTCATTTTATAGGTTTTTATAAACATATTCACACACAGAAGCCCTGGGACTGATATGGCTGGTAACCAATGCCGTGAAAGCTGCTTAGCTGCAATAGCAGGTTACCAACCAAAACTCCATGTTTAAATTTTTATTGCTTGTATTACAGTTCTTATCTGGGGCCAATTTCACGGAGCTGCTAAGCACGAAAATTTGCTAAGCACAAAAATTTGCTGAGCACAAAAATGTCTTGCCCAATAAAACAAACCACCGTTTAAAATATTTCATTTCATATTCATGGCCAATGAATAACCGCCAAAGAACAATCACAAGCGATACACAACACATGGACATTTGGTTGCTAACCCTGTTTTTATTAAGACAGAAATGTCATGTGAGCAAATTTTTGTGCTAAGAAGCGCCGTGAAATTGGCCCCTGATTTCGGCCTGGGGACGATTTCACTGACTCTTTGCGATCATCGTAAAGCCCAAATCCATCGCTAAACAGAAAATCGATCGCTACTTTGCATAGCAATTTTCCGTTTAGCGATGAATTTGGGCTTTACGATGATCGCAAAGCGTTAGTGAAATCGGCCCCAGGTCTCTTCTCAAGCCTGCAATTAAGCAGCTCAGTATCGGAGTTACTCACAGACAATAAGGTTTTGAAACGTGCAGGGAGTCAGATTTAGTCTCTTCTCAAGGCTGAATTATCAGTCAGGATTTATAAAGACATCATTAGGATAGATATGTGCGTAACATTTTGTGATGGATAGGAAGTCACACTTAGTCTCTTCTCAAGGCTGCATTACTTCTCAATCAAGACTCATATATCCACACCATGTGATGAGTGTAGAGACTTCTAGACAGACAGGGAAAGGGTCGACCTTATAGGCTTCTCTCAAGGCTGCATAGCTCCTCAATCAGGAGTCGTATATCCACACAATGTGAGCGTAGAGACGTCTGGACGGACAGGGAAAGGGCCGACGTTAGGCTTCTCTCAAGGCTGTGTAACGCCGCCTCCTCAGGAATTATCCACAGACATGTTAGGGTAGAGGCGTGACATCTTTTGACTGATGGGCGTCATGACCGTCGGGCTGCCGACTTTATTCCACGTGCTCATCCTCAGACTGGATGGTCTAGGCTGAATAGGTCTAGCGAGAAGAAAAAAATAAATAAAATAAATAAATCATCAAATAACCACAGGGGAAAATGGTTTAATCTTGTTTAAAATCTTGTAAATTTTTTTTTTCTTAGTCATTTTAAAGGTAAAATACATGATTGGTAAAGGTCACAGAACAGCACTCACACTTTGTCTGATCCAATATGTGCATGAAATGATAAACCTGTAAAAACTTGAGCTCAATCTGACATTTGAGTCACAAGAAAACAGTGAAAACCTAAATAAATTTGTCTCATAAAACATAAAGAATGGTTTTGATCTTACCCCGAGATCAAAACTGTTTTCGGTCTTTGACTTATTTCTGGATAAATACACCATTTCAGGCGGAAATATTTTAACGGTATGTATTTACCAGCATAATCTTCATACCCTGAAAGTTAAAATTTGTGAACATTTCTATTTGGGTACGTTACAAATCCTGTAATGTACCTTTAAAGGTGAACAAAGAGAAGTTGACTGGATCGAGCGGGATATCAACCACCAGAATACCGTACAGGTGCTCTACCAACTGAGCGTCAGCCCTGCGTTGGTGGTGTCCCTAATAGTCAATTATCTTTGTTCATTTGGCAGTCAGAAGCCATGAAACGACTCACATACAGCGATCACTACACTACAGACTACAGTCTGCACTCACCTCTGAGCTGGTCCGTCGCCCATAGCAACCACAGGGCCACCTTGACTTTTGGCCTCTGCCGCAAACTGATAGACGATTAAGAGGCAATCTCTACAGAGCTGTACAATGCGTCTAGAGCAGCTCATCTCAGTGCTAGAGATAACGTCTGAACTCTTATTGAATATCATCTCCCAGGAATTGCTGTTGGATCAGGCAGAAAATATGCAATAAATTGTGTATTTATTAGACAATTAGACATGCAGACTAGGACATTATTAAAGGTCACTCTTTTCATAATTGTTTTGTTTTGACAAAAGTATCAAAACAGATACAGTATAACAAACAAAAATGAATTTCCCAGTCCCATACAGACGGTTTTCTGTATGTACCCATCTATATGCTCCTGGGTGAAGAGAAGCAATATGATGTGACAAAGCAAGGACGCTAGCACCACTGGCCCATGGCTGGATTCGAACCCACAATCCCACGAGACACACCAGACCACTAGGCCACAGCACCCCACAATATTTGTTTTGGAGAAAGGTTCAGCTATGGTGGACATTTTCTATTGATTTCAAGTTGGTATAAAAGAGTTTGAACTTGAGGCCGACTTTCATTTCTAATAATGTCAAAGTTCATCTTGGGTGGAAGCAAAAAAAAAAAAAAAAGCACATCCAAGACTTACCCAGTGCTTGAGAAGCAGTTCCAGAGTCCCTGACCATGACTCCAAAGAAGTCTGTTGAACACCTTCGTGAAGATCCTAAACAACCTCAGATTATCAATGTCGTTGGAGCGCCAGGTTCGCTGGAGGAGGGCTCGGACGTTGGACCGGACGATGTCAATGACCTTCCGCCGTTTGATAGAGTCCAGCTTGACCAGCCAATACGAGGCTATCCGAGGCTTGTGGAACTTCCAATTGTCTTGAATCTGGAGGGGAAAATGTAGAAGACAAAATAAGTCTGGTTCCACGTTTGCAAAACTATTTAGTATAACACTAGACACAAAGGGTACCACGCTATGTTTTTCAACCAATGCAACATGTTACCAAGAGGAAAACTTGCATAATTTTTTCCGAAAGTAAAAACAGTTTCCTTTCAATTTTGAGTTCGAAGTAACTTAAGCACATTTTTTTCCTCTGACCCGATGTTCCTTCCCAGTTTAGTAAGCTGTTTTGATCAAGATGCTTGGCCATTTTCAAAGCTGCCATCATTGATCAATTCTTCATGTAATTTATATGTCTTAAAAATTCCCTACACAAATGAACATGTTATTTCTGTCACACAGTATTGAAAAAATAATCACTGGTTTTTCTCATGTAGGCCACAGGTCTAGTGAAAAAAGTTCAGGGCCCATTTCACCAAACTCATCGTAACTTACTATCAATCAGAGGACTTATGACGCATTGCAGCCCTACGTAGGATACGGAGGGTTATCCTATGTAGCTCGAGGTACTAACGATCGTAGTCCTCTGTGAAATCAACCTCAGGGCCAATTTCATTGACCTGCTTCAGCACAAAATTTGCTTAAGCATAAAGAGTTTTCCATGATCAAACAGGATTACCAACCAAATGTTCATGTGATGTTTACAGCTTTTGACTTGTATTCGGCCATTGTTTGCTGAGCATAACATTCACAAGGAGTTTTGCCAGTCAAACTGATTTTATTTACCAAGGTTTTTGGTGCTTAAGCAAATTTTGCTGTTTAAGCATCTGTGAAATTGGCTCCAGGTCTTGTAAAATGTTTCAGTTACTAGACCTGCTGTCCAGAGCTTTTTTTTCACAAAATTCAGACCTGCTCTATCATTTTGGTCTTCTCTTTTTAACAAATTGAGTACAGTAATCAAAGAAGACAACGTCTTGAATGACGTCTCCTAACCTTTGCCAAGATCCATTCCGCTTCTTCGTCCGTCTTGCCGGGAAATTTGATCCTCATGTCATTCAGAGCATTCAGGGTCCTTAGGGTGGTCTCCTCCTCGCGCTCTCTGGCTGCGGCCGTGGCAAACGCCTCATCCTTTTAATTTTTTGAATCAAGAAAGAAAACAAGCAAAGATTTATCGTCGGACCTTCAAAAGTTCAAGCATTGACTAAATAACCACGATGTTTCAACATGGGAGGAGAAAATCACGGTTTTTGGTACTCATGTTTTGATTTTCATACCCAAATTAAAACTGTTTTGGTCGTTGTTCTTCTAATTTCTGGATAAATATTCTAACGGAATGTTTCTACCAGCACTATCTTCATACCCTGAAAGTTATTAGTAAATCTGTGAGTATTTCTGTTTGGGAATGTTGCCAATTCTGAAATGGCCCTTTAAAATAAAGAGCTACCACTGACCATTGCTTGGTTTAGACTCATTCCGGACAGCTTCCTGTTGACGGATGACATCGGTCGAGTCATTGAGTGAGACCTGCTGCCAGTGGGTGCCTTCACGGCCGACCCCGGCCTAGACCGGAGCCCCTTAGCAGACTGAGGTCGCTGTTTGAGCGTCGGTGAGGCCTGGGTGGCTCTGGTCAGTGAACGAGAGGGCCGCGGGGGCTGCTGGGTGTTGAGGGCGGAGTTGTTACTGCTGACAGATTCCTGGGTGGAGTCTGGCAGCGAGAGTTCGCAGGACATGTTTTCATCGTATTCTTCATCCTCGTCTTCGGGGACTTGGTCTGCGATGCTTGGCATACTGGACAGAGGCTGTGACAATGTCAAGTCATTCAGAGTATAAAAACTCAAGTAAATACAGGTCCCGGGTTCAAGTCCTTGCATTGTACATTCAAGGATTAAAAGACATATAATACAGGATTGGTAAAGGTAACAGAACAGCTGCAGACTGTTCATAGTTTGATTTGTCATAGAATAAAAACAAATTTTCAGCTCATGCCAATATCATAAACTGTAGAACATTGAAAAACGCTTACAGTATTTTCAATTTTATTCACAGTAGTTCTGATCTTACCCCGAGATCAAAACTGTTTTCAGCCTTTGTTTGAGTAATTTCTGGATAAACACACCATTTACACCATTGTAATGGTATGTTTCTACCAGCACCATCTTCATACCCTGAAAGTTATAGGTAAATCTGTGGACATTTATGTTTGGGTATGTTACCAATCCTGTACTGTACCTTTAACCTTCAAAGCCAAGGCACAAATTATAAGGTCCTCTTGGTTACCTTAGGTCCTCTTGCAGCCATGCCCTGGCTTCCTGACGACGAATCACACTGCTGCAACATATCAAGAATCTCTTCCTCCTGGGAAAATTCAAAGAGATGGTCAGTCAGTATGGATATAATAATGTTACATTTTACACATTTTGTCCAAGAAGTAAGCTAGCTAGTCTGACAGGTGAATATTGGTACTCACTCTTAAGCTGCTGTTGTATGCCTTGACAGCATCGCGTTGCAAGGCGGCTGCCCTGCCAGATAGGAACAACTGGAATGCATCGGTCAGCAAGTTGTAATACCGATCCTGACTCAGCTTGTCTTGGGGCGGGTAGATCCTGCGGAAGGAGCCCAGGTTACGGTTCTCGTAGTCCTCTCGGGCGTTGTCCCGTCGAAGCTGGGCTAATTTCTCTCTCAATTCCTGTTTGCGCTTTTCCACAGCTGCCTTCTGCTTCTCTTCATCCTGTATGATTCAAACGAGTTCATCAAATCCAAATCCAGGTCCAATCAATTTTTCTTTAAAGGTATAATACATGATTGGTAAAGGTCACAGGACTGCATTCATACTTTGTCTGATCAAACATGTACATGAAATAATAAACATGTGAACATTTGAGCTCAATCGGATATCTGAGTCCGAGAAAATAGCAAAAACCCGACTCGATTTGTCTTATAAAACATGAAAAACAGTTTACTTTATGTTTGTTCCAAAAATCGTTCGGACGAACAATCTTTGGAAAAGACACTAAATCTTGATTTGCTTGAAAAAAACCCAGCATCTGATGAACCAAGATTTCCCATGGTGACTGTTTGCACTGTTTACAAACTGTTGAGTCCATTTTCTGTCTCAAACTCAAAATTTTTTTTTTGGAGGCCTTGCAAATCCTATATGCTCCCTTTAAGCAGTGCTGTGAGACTCGAGACCGGACTCGAGACCGATTTTGCCGAACTTATTATAACTAGGACTTGATATTAGCCTCGGACTCTGTGACTCGATGACTAGGGGCCGAGTCCGGCTCAAGACCAACAAATTTGACCCGTTTTGAGTGACATGCCAAATTTTATTTCTACTGCAAAATCTGTAGCTTTTCGGATGTGTTGTCTCGGACTCAGTCTCGGACTGACCGAACTCAGACACAGCACTGCCTTTAAGGTAGATACCAGCGCTTTATAAATCATGGTGCCTTACCGTGATGTCAGTGCTCGGTCTTTTGGACGGTCTGAAGAGTCGTTTCTGTGCCTCTGCCTTCTGGGTAGCAAGTCCTCGTCTCTTGTCTGACTGCTTCATGTTAAGGAGTCGGAAGGTATCAGTCAGGACGCCATCTTTGATGTCAAAGTCGATCTTTTCGTCAGTTCCAAAGCTTGGCGCCCGATTTATCTGAAGCAAGGACATGAAGGAATCGAAGATCGTTACTGAAGAATTGTAAGTCATGTGGATCGGTTTGCGGAAACACCATGTAACAATCGTTCGTACTTTCCCACTTCTATTTCGATCGCACTTTTTGCCAGGAGACCTTCTCCTGATGAGGACTAGAGCAGGCTAGTCAAAACGTTGAGACCTAACGCGAAGTGTGAACAGAATTGAAGTGCGAAAGTACGAACGGTTCTTACATGGATTTCTGCAAACAGATCCACATACCAATTGTCACCATGCAAAGCCTCAAATCTTAATTGTAAGTCAGTGAAAGATCCAATGACATGAGTACTAAATGGAAATCATCTTCATAATTTTGATTATACTTGGATATGTTGGTAATGGTGCTTTACTGTTTACAGTTTTTTCTGTTCTATCAGGTTATTGGTCACCACATTTTGTTTGCTTGCTCCCTTTGTTTCCTTCCTTCCTTGTTTGGCTGCTTGTTTGTTTGCATGCTTGCCTGTTTGTTTGTTGGGGGTGGTTGCTTGCTCCCCTACTTGTTTGTTTCAATTGTTAGCTCGCTCACTTCCCTGCTTGTTTACTTGCTCTGCTGTTTCCTTGTTTGCATGTTTGTTTGTTTGTTTGTTTCTTTGTATCTCCCTATGTTCTTGTTCCTGTTTTAGACTGCTTCATGTACATCCAGAGTTTTTGAAGATCTTAAGAGCTGGTGTCACTGAATGTTTTCCTTACCTCAATCAGCCAGGGCTTGAGTTTCCTGTCCAGCATGACATCAAAGCCAAGGATTTCAAAGCAGCAGCTGTCACTGGATGATGACTGACCCGGCCGGCACATACGATACGAGTGCAGCACGTGGGGCTCGGCCACTATCATGGTCTTGATAATTACATCCTGTGGAGTGGATTGAGAAAAATCCAACGATTAGATCGTCATCGTAGACTGTGTATGTGCATGGAGAACTTTCCCAGGCTTGAGCTAGATATGCCTGCTGCTGGTTTAACCCTAACCCTCTGAACTGCTTACCACACATTACCACAGTCTCCACAACTTGATCATAAAATTAAGCCACTTAAGTTTTGTTTTAACTGTTCCTTTCAACTAGTGCTGGGCAAAATCGGGTAATTTAATATCCGGTTACTGATTGCAAACAAAATCAGGTTAACGGTTAACCTATTTAATCACGTGCGACATGCGTGCGATTTGTGGTATATGCGTCTTCTTCAATGAGATCGTTGCTTTCGGAATGCTTTTTACGATGATATTTTTAGATCAAACATTTAGATCAAGTACATACATTGTTTCTTTTAGTCCCAGTATGTGAAAAGCATGTTTCTACTTTGAAATTGAAATTCTACATTTTCCATTTTTTGGGTTGTTGAGCAAGAACCAAACATTCGTCCCTGTTTTTTTTACCTTTAAGTTTCGGCTATAAACAGTTTGTGGAAATTTGCAACCAAATAATTAAATCCGGGTTGTTTAACCTATATCCGGAAAAAAAAACCAGCACTAAACTCTATATACTCACAAATGACCCAAGCTGGGATCGAACCCAGGCCACATTGGTGATGAGAGGCGAATGCCTAACGCACTTACCATTTATGCCCCTATAACAACATGCATTAATGTACCACTGGCCCTAGGGAAGATTAACGTAGGATCAATAGGGATCATGCATATTCATGAGGTCAGGCAATATCTACTTACTGCGATTTTTTTCCACATGAGAGCCACGTCGTAGTCGTTCCTTCTCAGATATTCATTCAAGAACTTGATGGATCGTTTACTACCCGTGTTGACGTCCTCGCTCCGTTCAAAGTTACCACTCCTCTTGTTGATGGAGTAGTTAGTCAGATGCATGTACAACTGGTCCTGTTGTCATGGGAAAAGTACAGAATGGATGAAACTTCCAATTTTTGCATTTTGATTATAGCCATGTGAATGGCAGTAGTGCTGGGCTTTTTATCTGGATATATAGGTTAACTGACCCAGATTTAATAATCCGGTTTAATTTTCACTAACAGTCTGATCATTAACCGAAACTGACGTGAAAGGGAAAAAACTGAGACCAACGTTTGGCTCATGCTCAACAACCCAAAAAGGCCTGATGAGGACAAGAGCAGACTAGTCGATGGTATGAACAATTATTACATGGTGTTTCCGCAAACCCATCCACAAACCCCAAAAGTGTAAATTGTAGAATTTCAGTCAAGTATTTTTGCCAAGTAGAAACACACTTTCACAAACTGGATCTAAAAGAAACATTGTATGTACATGTACTTGATCTAAATGCTTGAACTAAAAAAACAACATCGTAAAAAGCATATTCTGAAAGTTACCATCACATTGAAGAAGACGTATAATTACCATAAATCGCACATGTCAGGCATGTCGCACGTGATTACATAGGTTAACCGTTAACCTGATTTTTTTTTTTTGCAATCAGTAAGCGGATATGAAATTACCCGATTTTGCCCAGCACTAGAATGCATTACAGTGGTATGCCGCAATAACGAGTACCGTCATTCCGAACATTTGGCTAAACTAATCATCATCCTTGGCCTCCATTTTTTGTACAATGTATAGGCATGCAGAACATTGTTCACTTTAACAAACGAACGACCACTATAACAATTTTTGTGCATCCCGGTATGTTCGAGCAAGAGTTTTACAAAGGGACACTTACCACGTTACCATCACTTGGATTGCAGTATTTCTCGGTGCTCAAGCGGACTAAGCCGTCATTGAATAGAAATATTCGCAGAGGATCGCAGGACAGCACCAGGACGTAGACCCTGAGGTCAAACTTGTAGCCTTCAAGCAAGAAAGGTTTATCCAGGTACTCCTGGACGATGGTCATGTCCGATGGTGGAATACGATCTCCACTACGGTATAAGGAGATCCTGTAGCGGAGAACGACAAGAAAGAAAATTAGAAAAATAAAAACATGATAATTATTTTATAAACCATCGAAAGGTGAACAAAAACGATTGACTAGTGGAGCGGGATTCGAACCTGCGACCATTCAAGATTTGCTGCAATGCTACTACCTGAGATATTGGGGGATAACTCAAAAAGAATGCGGGTTTTGAATCAATTTATCATGAAATAACCACAAGTTGTTGCACGTTAATTAAACGATCCTTGGGAAAAAGTGGTACGTGTGCATTTCATGGCTTCTGACTGCCAAATGAACAAAAAGATACAACTGTAGTTGACTATTAGGGACACCTTGTGTTTGTTGCGTGCATATAGCTGATCAGTTTCGCCATCCAGTCAGCTCAGCACGCCAGACAGTTGAGCACTTGACACCAGGATCAAACCCAGGCCACATTGGTGAGAGGCAAGTGTCATATGTACGCACCATGCCACCTCAAAGGCTTGGAGAGAAGCACTAATGGGTCTTAATACGTGACACACGAACCAAGGCCTAGCAGTGACATAATGAAGTACCATTGAATTTCTTCAATGGGAGACTTTGGAGAATCGGTCTTCAAGTCAACAGCGCACGTGCACGCAATTATGAGCATGCGCGTGTTGTTTTCCATTACCATTCATTACCGTATTTAAAGAATCTTACCCATTTCCCATGGAGCCATTTGAGGGTTTGACGATGAATGTTCGGTGTTTCTTGCGTTTCTTCAGGTCCTGGAAGTAGTTCTGGAAGGTGTTGTACTCGGAGGGGAAGATCCAGGTTCTTGGGACAAAGTTGTACTCATCTGGATGGGCTCGTATCATCCTGTAAAGAGATGTGGCTTTGAGATGGTGCAACAAGACAAAATGGATCTTTCCAGTTCCTTCTGATTGTTCCAGTTCCCTCTGATCTTTCCAGTTCCCTCTGATCTTTCTAGTTCCCTCTGATCTTTCCAGTTCCCCCTGATCTTTCCAGTTCCCCCTGATCTTTCCAGTTCCCTCTGATCTTTCCAGTTCCCCCTGATCTTTCCAGTTCAATCTGATCTTTCCAGCTCAATCTGATCTTTCCAGTTCAATCTGATCTTTCCAGTTCAATCTGATCTTTCCAGTTCCCTCTGATCTTTCCAGTTCCCTCTGATATCTCCAGTTCCCTCTGATATCTCCAGTTCCCTCTGATCTTCCAAGTTCCCTCTGATCTTTCCAGTTCGCTCTGATCTTTCCAGTTCCCTCTGATCTTTCCAGTTCCCCCTGATCTTCCCAGTTCCCTCTGATGTTTCCAGTTCCCTCTGATCTTTCCAGTTCCCCCTGATATTTCCAGTTCCCTCTGATCTTTCTAGTTCCTTCTGATCTTTCTAGTTCCCTCTGATCTTTCCAGTTCCCTCTGATCTTTCCAGTTCCCTCTGATCTTCCCAGTTCCCTCTGATCTTTCCAGTTCCCTCTGATCTTCACAGTTCCCTCTGATCTTTCCAGTTCCCTCTGATCTTTCCAGTTCCCTCTGATCTTCACAGTTCCCTCTGATATTTCCAGTTCCCTCTGATCTTTCCAGTTCCCTCTGATCTTCACAGTTCCCTCTGATCTTTCCAGTTCCCTCTGATCTTTCCAGTTCCCTCTGATCTTTCCAGTTCCCTCTGATCTTCACAGTTCCCTCTGATCTTTCCAGTTCCCTCTGATCTTTCCAGTTCCCTCTGATCTTTCCAGTTCCCTCTGATCTTTCCAGTTCCCTCTGATCTTTCCAGTTCCCTCTGATCTTCACAGTTCCCTCTGATCTTTCCAGTTCCCTCTGATCTTTCAAGTTCCCTCTGATCTTTCCCTTTTGATTCCCCTTCTGGCTTTCCAAGTCTTCGATCTCTGTCTCATTGGTCTGTGGCGGGATATGAAAAACCCAGGCACCATAACCAATCGTAGTACTTGTGATGTATTGCAGCCCTACAGGATACAATGGGTTATCCTTCGTAACTCGAGTTACAATGTACGATCGATCGTAGGGCTTCACAGAATCTACCCCATGTGTGGTAAACTGTGGTATGCAGGAGGGTTAAGGTTCATATGCCCTCAGGAGTATTCAAAACTCTTTCTGTACTCCTGGCCAAAGTGATCAGACCTATAGCTCTTTTGCATGTCACTTTATGTCATGCAAAGATTCTTCACTTACAACAAGGAGTGGAAATAAGCATCACATTCTCAGTAATTGGCATGCACTTAATTACTTAGCCATGTTCCTCGCCAATGAATCTTTGCGACAAATCTCCGACATGCCAGGAAAATGGTTGATTCGCTGGTAGGACTTGAGGGCAGAAATCTGCTCCGATGGGGGCGCAGTATCACTCCAAAACATAAAACTACATTCACCAGTTCACAAGAAAACAAATGAAGAAAAGTTTTATTGCTTGACATAAGCAAGAGCAGAAATATCAATACCACAATTATATTTAATACATAGGAATTTGAATTTGAAGTTTTGTATGGTAGAGAGACTACAATTGTGTCAACTTGCGGAGACCCAATGCACAATCTTTTTGGAAGATGTGTGGTCCTAGGAAGGACCGATGAGAGCAATTTCTCGACGTTTTGACCAGTGTGCTATGGGGCCAATTTCATAGAGATGCTTAGCACAAAAATTGCTTAGCACAAAAATGGATTGCCCAATAAAACAAACCACCATTGAAAATTTTCATTTGATATTCATGGTCAGTGAACAACAGCCAAAGAACAATTGCAAGTGATACACAACACATGGAAATTTGGTTGTTAATCTAGCTGTTTTTATTAAGACAGAAATGTCATGCTTAGCAATTTGTGCTAAGCAGCTCTATGAAATTGGCCCCTGGTCGTCTCTCTCCTGAGGACGACCAGAGCACATTGGTTGGAACATCGAGAATTTACTCACATTCGGGTCCTTCTCAGGACCACACATCTTCCAAAAAGAGTGTTATACCCAATTACACTTCATACATATAAAGTGAAATTATTGATGAAAACAGATTCATAAACTCAATACTATACACACTTCAAAAAGACTAATGGAAGCCATTTTGGATTGTACATTTTGTTCTTTCCTCTGAATATCTTCACACAAAAAAATGAAATATAGAATCAAAAATGATTGCCATTAATGATTCTTGAGTGTGTGTAGTATTGAGTTATCTGCATATTATCAGCGAATCACCAACAGATTGGCAAACCATCACAGTTAAACAAATTATTTGTGTCATTTTCTATAAATGTAAGGTTCAAAAGGACAAGTAACACAGAGCCACAGTTCAAAAGCAATTCTTCTGAAACAAGCACAAGGTACCAGCTATAAAACCTTCACGCAATGTTTAATGACTGCAAAGTTATGAATGGTGCCCGGATGATTTTCATTCACAAACGGCACAAACATCCAGAAAAATATGTTACTTGCCAAATGTAACAAAGGAGAATTTATACATGCTTGTCATTTGTCTGACCTTTACAAAGTGCAACATTGAAAAAAAAAAGGGGATAAAGAAATCCTGTTGTGAAGGAAAATAACAATGTGTACGCTGCCAGGCAACAGTCAAGCTTGAGCTGGCAAGAGTAGAATAAAATTAAATCTGTGACATTTTCATAGGCAATTGTGAAGAGCTTTACAAGGAAATTTCCCAGGTCCCACAAATGCTTAAAGGTAATATCATACTTTGGTTTTTATCAAAGAAATACAGATTCATGGGCACAAATATCAAGAAAGATACAGTAACAGTGATCTGTGAAAATTTCAGTCCCATACAGTGCCCACTTTTTGAGAAAACAGTGAAAAACAGCCATAGTATTAACTATTTCTGAAGTATTTTCTCTTCTATTTTTGATCTTTTAAAAGATCAAAAAGATTTTTCGGTCGTTGTTTTACTAATTTCTGGATAAATACACCATTTCAGGCGGAACATTTTTTAATGGTATGTTTCTACCAGCACCATCTTCATACCTCATAAGTTATACGTAAATTGTAAGTGAACATTTCTGTTTTGGTTTCTTACCAAAGTATGATACTACCTTTAAGTGTTTGATGCATGGGAAATTCTATGGTCATTGATTCCCATGTTATGGAGGAAAATACATTTCATTGTACTATCTTCAAATAAAAACGAAATGTAAACAGTTTTTCACCATGCTTAAAATAGGAAAATTCTCCTCGAAGAAAGAAAAAATATGGGAAACTCATATGATGCGGAGCGAGTAAATGAATTAATTTATTTTAGACTTCAAGGGCATGTACAACATTGGTAACAAACCAAAACAGAAATGTTCACAGATTTATGTATTTACTTTCAGGGTATACAGATGGGGCTGGTATAGAAACATATATTGTCAAAATATTTCCGCCTCAAATGGTGTATTTATCCAGAAAGAGTAAAACCAAAAACCAAAAAGATTTTTGATCTTGGCAAGATCAAAAATACTTCTTTATGTTTTATAAGAAAAATTTAGTCAGGTTTTTGTTATTTTCTCGAGAATCAAATGTCCGATTGAGCTCAAATTTTCACAAGTTTATTATTTCATGTGTGGTTACAAATGCGGGATTAGACAAAGTGTGAGTGCTGTTCTCTCACCTTTACCAATGTTGTACACGCCCTTTAATAAGGAGGCGTGGCATAATACAAAAACTTACCAATTAGCATCATCTTCTTTAGTTGAGTGTATACCAAATTTCAGAGCCACTGTACGTACTGTAAAAGAAACAAAATAAAAACTTTAAAACCTATTTCTCTTATAAGCCGCGTTCGGACTGGACTTAAATTTAACCAGGACGATGGTTGAATTTCAAATGGGTAAAAACTAAATTTTCCCTCCGTTCACACTCAGACTTTTTTGAGTCGGTCACTTTTACCGGGCAGAAGTTGGCCGGTAAAAGTAACCACTGGACTCAGTTAAAGTAACTGAGAGGAAAGTTTTCTGCCAGGCCGTTCGGGCTGGACTTAAAATGGATTAAGTAACCATTGTCTCGGTGAGTTTTACCCAAAAAAGTCCCGTCCGAACGGGGCTTTAGAAATGGTCAATAAATAAATCAAATTCTAAAAAAAATTCCCCTCAAGAGAAGGTGATGATGTTTTTAACATTAACGTCACTCACCAACTTCATATTTGGTAAGGCTGATGTTAAACCCAATGGGCGTCTTCTTTTTCCTGGTCTTCTTCTTGGGTTGCGTCGCTTTATGTTTATCTTCATCCTCATCCTGTCCTTCCATTGATGAGGATTTCATGGCAGATTGGGCAAGGGACATTTCTTCCTGAAACAAAAATTATCATAATAATTATATAATCGAGGATGGGCACTTAGAGAGACATTTCCTTAGGGTCGTGCACAAAGGTTTACTTACCTACTTCTAAACAGTTCAAAGCAATGAACTTGAAATTGACATACATTCATATAATATTGAGAGCAATGAACTTGAAATTGACATACATTCATATAATATTGAGAGCAATGAACTTGAAATTGACATACATTCATATTGAGAGCATTCTCTATCTTCTGCTTAAAAAAGGACGGTAAAAATAAGCCTTTCAAGGTATAATATTTATGAATTGGTAAAGGTCACAGAACAGCACTCACACTTTGTCAGATCAAACATGTACATGAAATGATAAAACCTCAATCGGCCATCTGAGTCACAAGAAAATAGCGAAACCCCAGCTCATTTTTTTCTTTTAAACCAGTTGATCTTACCCTGACATGCCTGAGATCAAAACTGTTTTGGGTCGTTGTTTTACTTATTTCTGGATAAATACACCATTTCATGTGGAAATATTTTTAACAGTATGTTTCTACCAGCACTATCTTCATGTATGTGTCATACCCTCATTTCTGTTTGGGTATGTTACCAATCCTGTACCTTTAAAAAGTACTTTCCCTAATTCCCGCAGTCTCTCCCAAATACTTTCAGAGGCTTAACTATCTCCATAATACCCCATTTGTAAAAAATAACTCTCTAAATGCTAGGTTAGCCTGGTTAGGGCGACAATTCCATAGACTTGTGCAATATGTCTAGCAAAAACCACCTTGGCCTAGCTAGACTCACTTCCTTGGTTGCCCGGTGGGCTATTAAAAAAAAAGAACCTACATTGTACATGTTATTGGCTCAACAAATGTTTGTACAGGCTAGTAAAAATCTAAATGGGCTCATAAAATCTGAAGTAAGCTGGCCAGATGGGCTAGCCAGGAAAAAAAGATAGCACAAGGCCTGTATATAAACCCTTCTTTTTTTCCCTTGTAAGGAAACACAGCTGAACCAGGATTCAAAAAAAAACATTTCCGACAGTAATATTCTTTCTAGTTTTGGAGAAAAAATATCAGGGTGACACAAAATATTTTGCATGCAAATAACACAGGTTTTTTTTATTTCAAAGAATAGATTGCATTAATTCTGTTTTACTTCCTGGTTGTCTTTCCTGTATTAACTTACATGGACAGATGGACGCTTGGAACAGCATACTGATAACATAAAGGTCACAGTTAGGTTTTTTTTACACGAACTTGTACAATTATGTACTATGTGTTTTCTTATAGGATTCCAACCTCGTACATGTCATACAGTCATAATGTTGGCAGTACAATATATTATGCAACAATGCACAAAGACTGATTTCAATAAAATGCTCTACAGCCAACAAATTAGAGTAGCTAGAGTACAGGATTGGTAACATACCCATACAGAAATGTTCGTGAACAGATATTTACGTATAACTTTCAGGGTATGATGATGCATGGTGCTGGTAGAAACATACCGTTAAAATATTTCCACCTGAAACATATAATTGAAATATTTCTGCCCGAAAAGGTGTATTTATACAGTTCAGTAAAACAACGACCGAAAACAGTTTTGATCTCAGTAAGAACAAAACCATTCTTCATGTTCTTTATGTTCTACATATTATAAGAAAAAATGAGTCGGTTTTCGCTATTTTCTCATGACTCAGATGTCTGATTGAGCTCAAATTTTCACAGGCTTATTATTTCACGTACATACTGGATCACACAAAGTGTGAGTGCTGTTCTGTGACATGTACGAATTATGTATACCGGGGTAATACTTTTAACATCCAAAACATCAAAGGGCACAGTTAAACACCACGATCACACTATTTATACTTACTTATAATGTATGGACAGATAGACTTCTAACCAGGATTTTTGCTGACATTCCGTGCAAGATTTGGCTGATGCTAGTCCCATGTGGATTGACGTCCATATCTTACGGTAGACAATGTCCAATGAAGAAATCAGGCTACATGAGTGATACGCAAATGAAATAGAGTGCAAGTTAGAAATGCAACATTTAATCAGCACCATCTGTTACTGTACTCGTCAAACCGTCGTGCCCATATGAAAGTAAACAGACTTTTACGAGAAGTGCGAACGATATAAGTGCTAAAGTATGAACAGTTCTTACATGGTGTTTCTGCAAACCGATCCACATTTATAAACAAACTTTCTGTGTAATTTTTTCTTTTTTTTTCCGTCCCGAATTGTATTAAAATTGCTTTGCGCATTTAAAGGTCACTTCATTTGATTGGTTTGGCTTCAGCTGTTTCTAAGCGACCCATCCACTTGATCGTTTCCATGGGTGACGGTCAGGTGACTCTGCCAGGACCGTTGTCTTTTACGCTTCTGTTAAATACACACACGTTGTGATGCTATACGTCACTATACACACAAGCTCAGTGCAGGTTCGGGCATTTATGTTATGAAGAGTTTCCTTCCAACACTCTACGATTGACCCATAAATACGAGCTATCAGTGCGCCCCAACGGTGCCGTTGTGTGATAAGGGTCATTTATAATGGAACCGGCAGGGTGAAGTGTTTATTTGAGAGACTCTCAACTCATTTGTTTGCATAGTTTAGTGTTTCAAATATTTAAAAAATATCAATGTTTAACGACTGGGTGAAATTATTTATGAATCACAAAACAAGTAAAAATTTCTGCAGTGGGTATTCAACACAGTAGGTTGATTAGTACATTTTCTCATAAAACGTTCATTTTTGTGAAAAAAAACATGGATTCAATACAAACGATACATCATGACTAATCAAGTCAAAATACAACCATGATATAAGCTGTAGTTCATGAGGATTACCGTAATTATTTAGAATGGATTTACGAAATGGAGCCTGAGCCGAGCAAGTTTGAGAAAGGCGTATCAAGGACCAAAAAAGTAAAAATCGTTTATAAGTCCTGACTGAGTAATACAAGTATAGGGCTCCAGTTACTGGATCTATAGTCAAAATCATTAATGGAGTGATACACAGGTACTGAGTAGGGCTAGGCCAATGTGCTTGAGAATATATCCTCGGTCAGTTTTTCAAAGGTTATATAGGTCTAAGCATTTATTCCAAGCAATTGACAAAAAGTCGCATACAGAAGTACACTGTTAACATTGTAGTTTGGTTTGCGGTGAAGCATGTTTCGTGTACACACAAAACAAATAGTTGTAGGGCCTACAGGCCTGCATGTCGCTAGTACCAGTGACGTACACGTATCGTATGTACATTAAATAACTTCATAAGGCCAACCCTCAAAAACTTGATACATTGAAAACAGGTAGGCCTACATTGTACACTGACCATACATTCATTGAATATGGAGAACGTGTGCGTAATCCTGGGTTTTACTTTAAGGGGCATAAATTATGACAGTGTGTACAATATGCTGTGATATGAGTTGGCTGAAACTTATGGCTGGGAAAGAATTCCACTGACGGCCATTACTTGTGCACAAACCTATGGGACCAACAGAGGCCGTTTTGAGAAAAATGGCTACCGCTGCATTCGAAGTGTATAATAATTGTAGGTCAGAAAAACCATGGAAATCTCACTTTTTAGATAAGCTACACTCAGTTTTCACTCCTGAGATTGAAGTTCATTATGACTTGCATCCAATAAGTTAACTCTTGGAGGAATTAACCCTGTTTCCGTCATGGCCGTCAGTGGAATTCTTTCCCCTAGCTAGGCCCTACAAGTTACAACAACAAGGTCCACAGTTATGCCCCTAAATTTTTCACTGTCAAACTAAAGTAAAACCCAGGATTACCACTCCAGTCAAACCGGTGTGACTAACGTTAGTCTTGATATCAGATATGCTTTATTTACCATTTGGTATTTCCTTGTCTCGGTGTGAAATGATGCGCTGATCTCGTGTTGTTCTGGCTGCTGGGCTGTGATGAACGTGTGGCAAGTTGTGATGAAGCCTGAAGGCCTAAACGTTAACCCCTTGGCAGTAGAAATTTTCACTCAATCAACAAGTTAAAATTGTTTTAATAAACAGCGCCAGACCGATGAGCTGATCGTGTCCTTTTTAGCTGTCCGCAATCCAACTCCTCCCCCATCTTGACCATAAAATACATCCTTTGCCGATCAGAATTGGCCACCAGCCATCATCAACATCGGAATGTAAATAGCAAATAGGCCTACCGGAACAATAACCGATTTTTATCTCGCGTCAATGAACCGACACGAATAGCGCAACCGGTAAAATCCATATCACGTGACTCCCCATAGAAACAGGTGACTTTCCGTTGATAGTAACTAGACTGGTATCGGACACAATGAATCAGATTGTCCACAAAACAATGACTGAAATCACTGAATTATATCTATTTCGGACAAAATGTTACCACCTATGGCATTCTGATATAAGTTCGAAGCGTCTTTTGTACTTTGCATAAATTGGAGTTGAATCGATAAAGGAACTTGCAGTCCTTTTTTAAATGTTTTTCCCATGAAGGTTGAGGAGGCTGGAACCAGACCAAACAATATCTCGACCTACGAAATGATTTTGATTGATTGCTCAGCGGGGAATAAATATAAAGTCCATTTGACTGACTGCAACGTATTATATTATTTTGTAAATGTGTACATTTACATCGATATTGTAATTTCATATCACAGATTAATTGTTGAATATCACGAGTGTATTTCACTTGGCACACTACTGGATGCACCACACTAAATAGCTCAAAAATCAATGCGCCGAGCTGATTATCATAATGTGTGTACCCTCAAATGTTTTTTAAATATGCAATTTGGGGGGTCGTGCAATTAATATATTGTGTAATTTTGACTGGTCATGACAACCTGGGGGTTCAGTGCTTCAGCCTGTTGTGGAGACTTGAGATATTTTGGTTTAAAATTCGGTCCTACATTGTCTTGAACGTGGGGGGTTGCTTCATGAAAACTCGTAGCAAGTCGGTTACGGAAGAAGGACATTTCGGGGGTGTTTTTTTACTTGGGGCAATTATAAAAAAATCCAATCGGTTACCCATCCAAAAATTGAAAAGAATTGGGTAGATGAGAGTTCCCACTATCATTTACACAATTGGTTGCATTGCACCAACAACTGAGAAACTTCTGGATGGGTTTTTTTAACTGTGAAGTTGAGGGATTTTACACTACGGTCAATTGGAGTTTATTTAGTGTGGTGCACCCTACTATTATCACGGAATGGCGCCCCCTCTAGGTTCATAGTTTTCATTCAAGTAATCTCAGAATTTTCAGTCATCCACAATAATCCTAAAAATGTTTGGAAATTCCTTTAAGTTTATATTATTTGCATGTAAGCAACGAGATCGAGCAATTTAAGCCCGTAATATTGATACCCATAATTTAAAGCATGGAGGAAGGACCTCCATGTTTTTGGGATCCCACCGAAAATTGAGGTAGGGTGATGGCGTGTAATATCATCCCCCCCCCCCAAAAAAAAAAAGGAGGTTAAATGTCATTTAATATCGACAAAATAATATAAAAGTACCAACAAAAACGAATGAATAAGAGCAACTACAACGTTCACTGTGTTCATCAGTCTAATCGTTAGCTTCGCTCTGTTGAGCTGCCAAAATCATTTCACTGTTCACAAGGCAAAAGTAAGAGAATGATCCTATGGCTTACCTAAAAAGTACAATACACGCTGGCATAAGAACAGCTTAAAACGACGTCACATTCACTAGCCAATCAGAGTAGGGAAAGCTAATGTTGATATTTTACCAAACACGAATGGCCAATCACGTTTATTCCAATGCAGGCTCTTCCAACGCCAGCAAAGTCGTAATGTTTCTGGATTAATCAGGCAGGTTAAACTTTCTTTAGGCTTTCTCCTTAATGTCCCTATTACACATGAGAAAGTTTAATGTCTCACACTATGCAACGTCCACTGTGTTCATCAGTATAATAATTAGCTTCGCTCCGTTGAGCTGCTTTGATGGAAGATTGTAATAAGGAAGATTGTAGGAATGACGGGGGCCCTTTGCCAAACCTCGGCTCCGGCTCCGTCTCCGGCTCCTGCTCCGGCTCCGGCTCCGGCTCCGTCATCCATATGCTGAAAATAGAGGTTGTGGGTTTTCATTGAAGCTGAAGCTCCGTTTTCCCTTTCAAACCAGAGAATCTACTTCCGAACCACAGCCAAAAGTCTCTATTTTGAATTTTTTTTTTTGATACCCGTTATTTTGAAATTGACTCCAGAAATGGAGCTGGAGCCGGAGCCTGAGCCGGAGCCGAGGCTTGCCGGAAAAGGGCCTAGATACACTGACCGTGTTTGAGCGCGAAACTGACGTATTTTTTTTTTTTTTTTCAAAATGCGCCTGAATGAAGTCGAGATCTCAAGAATTATTCCAATTTATTGATTATTAAAAACCAATATAATACTGCTCTTCATGGCCGTATGTTTATTAAGTAATCTTGATATACCCTTCGCGATATTGGATTCGATTCACCCCACTAACCCCAACTAGTTCGGTTGCCTAGCGGTATGGCTTCTGCACTGGTAAGCAGGAAGTCGTGGGTTCGAATCCCACCTGGGCCGGCATGTGATTCTTTTTATTTATTTTTTATCACGTGCACCCATGCACAAGCACTGAGTGTGCGGTGCTCGTCCACGTCGGTGGCGGGCAATCAAACCTAATTTGAATATAATCTTGATAGAGACCTTATTTTGGTTAGAAACATAGGATTTATATTTATTCTTTTTCAAATTTAGATTTGTTTTAATTAAAGCTCGCAAAAATTCGTACGCCCCAACTCGTACGTCGACCAACTCGTACGCCGCCCCAACTCGTACGCCCCAACTCGTACGCCGACCGACCAACTATTATGGCACCAGCACATTAAGATTGTAGTTTGTAATAACAAAATACACAAGCACTGAGTGTGCGGTGCTCGTCCACGTCGGTGGCGGGTAATCAAACCTAATATTGAATATAATCTTGACAGAGACCTTATTATTTTTGGTTAGAAACATATGGGTCAATTTTCAATTGCACTAAATTGAATTGTCATGAAATGATAATGTCTCACACTACAACGTTCACTGTGTTCATCAGTCTAATCGTTAGCTTCGCTCTGTTGAGCTGCCAAAATCATTTCACTGTTCACAAGGCAAAAGTAAGAGAATGATCCTATGGCTTACCTAAAAAGTACAATACACGCTGGCATAAGAACAGCTTAAAACGACGTCACATTCACTAGCCAATCAGAGTAGGGAAAGCTAATGTTGATATTTTACCAAACACGAATGGCCAATCACGTTTATTCCAATGCAGGCTCTTCCAACGCCAGCAGAGTCGTAATGTTTCTGGATTAATCAGGCAGGTTAAACTTTCTTTAGGCTTTCTCCTTAATGTCCCTATTACACATGAGAAAGTTTAATGTCTCACACTATGCAACGTCCACTGTGTTCATCAGTATAATAATTAGCTTCGCTCTGTTGAGCTGCTTTGATGGAGGATTGTAATAAGGAAGATTGTAGGAATGACGGGGGCCCTTTGCCAAACCTCGGCTCCGGCTCCGTCTCCGGCTCCTGCTCCGGCTCCGGCTCCGGCTCCGTCATCCATATGCTGAAAATAGAGGTTGTGGGTTTTCATTGAAGCTGAAGCTCCGTTTTCCCTTTCAAACCAGAGAATCTACTTCCGAACCACAGCCAAAAGTCTCTATTTTGAATTTTTTTTTTTGATACCCGTTATTTTAAAATTGACTCCAAAAATGGAGCTGGAGCCGGAGCCTGAGCCGGAGCCGAGGCTTGCCGGAAAAGGGCCTAGATACACTGACCGTGTTTGAGCGCGAAACTGACTTAATTTTTTTTTTTCAAAATGCGCCTGAATGAAGTCGAGATCTCAAGAATTATTCCAATTTATTGATTATTAAAAACCAATATAATACTGCTCTTCATGGCCGTATGTTTATTAAGTAATCTTGATATACCCTTCGCGATATTGGATTCGATTCACCCCACTAACCCCAACTAATTCGGTGGCCTAGCGGTATGGCTTCTGCACTGGTAAGCAGGAAGTCGTGGGTTCGAATCCCACCTGGGCCGGCATGTGATTTTTTTTATTTTTTTTTTATCACGTGCACCCATGCACAAGCACTGAGTGTGCGGTGCTCGTCCACGTCGGTGGCGGGCAATCAAACCTAATTTGAATATAATCTTGATAGAGACCTTATTTTGGTTAGAAACATAGGATTTATATTTATTCTTTTTCAAATTTAGATTTGTTTTAATTAAAGCTCGCAAAAATTCGTACGCCCCAACTCGTACGTCGACCAACTCGTACGCCGCCCCAACTCGTACGCCCCAACTCGTACGCCGACCGACCAACTATTATGGCACCAGCACATTAAGATTGTAGTTTGTAATAACAAAATACACAAGCACTGAGTGTGCGGTGCTCGTCCACGTCGGTGGCGGGTAATCAAACCTAATATTGAATATAATCTTGACAGAGACCTTATTATTTTTGGTTAGAAACATATGGGTCAATTTTCAATTGCACTAAATTGAATTGTCATGAAATGATAATGTCTCACACTACAACGTTCACTGTGTTCATCAGTCTAATCGTTAGCTTCGCTCTGTTGAGCTGCCAAAATCATTTCACTGTTCACAAGGCAAAAGTAAGAGAATGAAAAAGTACAATACACGCTGGCATAAGAACAGCTAAAAACGACGTCACATTCACTAGCCAATCAGAGTAGGGAAAGCTAATGTTGATATTTTACCAAACACGAATGGCCAATCACGTTTATTCCAATGCAGGCTCTTCCAACGCCAGCAGAGTCGTAATGTTTCTGGATTAATCAGGCAGGTTAAACTTTCTTTAGGCTTTCTCCTTAATGTCCCTATTACACATGAGAAAGTTTAATGTCTCACACTATGCAACGTCCACTGTGTTCATCAGTATAATAATTAGCTTCGCTCTGTTGAGCTGCTTTGATGGAGGATTGTAATAAGGAAGATTGTAGGAATGACGGGGGCCCTTTGCCAAACCTCGGCTCCGGCTCCGTCTCCGGCTCCTGCTCCGGCTCCGGCTCCGGCTCCGTCATCCATATGCTGAAAATAGAGGTTGTGGGTTTTCATTGAAGCTGAAGCTCCGTTTTCCCTTTCAAACCAGAGAATCTACTTCCGAACCACAGCCAAAAGTCTCTATTTTGAATTTTTTTTTTTGATACCCGTTATTTTAAAATTGACTCCAAAAATGGAGCTGGAGCCGGAGCCTGAGCCGGAGCCGAGGCTTGCCGGAAAAGGGCCTAGATACACTGACCGTGTTTGAGCGCGAAACTGACTTAATTTTTTTTTTTCAAAATGCGCCTGAATGAAGTCGAGATCTCAAGAATTATTCCAATTTATTGATTATTAAAAACCAATATAATACTGCTCTTCATGGCCGTATGTTTATTAAGTAATCTTGATATACCCTTCGCGATATTGGATTCGATTCACCCCACTAACCCCAACTAATTCGGTGGCCTAGCGGTATGGCTTCTGCACTGGTAAGCAGGAAGTCGTGGGTTCGAATCCCACCTGGGCCGGCATGTGATTTTTTTTATTTTTTTTTTATCACGTGCACCCATGCACAAGCACTGAGTGTGCGGTGCTCGTCCACGTCGGTGGCGGGCAATCAAACCTAATTTGAATATAATCTTGATAGAGACCTTATTTTGGTTAGAAACATAGGATTTATATTTATTCTTTTTCAAATTTAGATTTGTTTTAATTAAAGCTCGCAAAAATTCGTACGCCCCAACTCGTACGTCGACCAACTCGTACGCCGCCCCAACTCGTACGCCCCAACTCGTACGCCGACCGACCAACTATTATGGCACCAGCACATTAAGATTGTAGTTTGTAATAACAAAATACACAAGCACTGAGTGTGCGGTGCTCGTCCACGTCGGTGGCGGGTAATCAAACCTAATATTGAATATAATCTTGACAGAGACCTTATTATTTTTGGTTAGAAACATATGGGTCAATTTTCAATTGCACTAAATTGAATTGTCATGAAATGATAATGTCTCACACTACAACGTTCACTGTGTTCATCAGTCTAATCGTTAGCTTCGCTCTGTTGAGCTGCCAAAATCATTTCACTGTTCACAAGGCAAAAGTAAGAGAATGATCCTATGGCTTACCTAAAAAGTACAATACACGCTGGCATAAGAACAGCTTAAAACGACGTCACATTCACTAGCCAATCAGAGTAGGGAAAGCTAATGTTGATATTTTACCAAACACGAATGGCCAATCACGTTTATTCCAATGCAGGCTCTTCCAACGCCAGCAGAGTCGTAATGTTTCTGGATTAATCAGGCAGGTTAAACTTTCTTTAGGCTTTCTCCTTAATGTCCCTATTACACATGAGAAAGTTTAATGTCTCACACTATGCAACGTCCACTGTGTTCATCAGTATAATAATTAGCTTCGCTCCGTTGAGCTGCTTTGATGGAAGATTGTAATAAGGAAGATTGTAGGAATGACGGGGGCCCTTTGCCAAACCTCGGCTCCGGCTCCGTCTCCGGCTCCTGCTCCGGCTCCGGCTCCGGCTCCGTCATCCATATGCTGAAAATAGAGGTTGTGGGTTTTCATTGAAGCTGAAGCTCCGTTTTCCCTTTCAAACCAGAGAATCTACTTCCGAACCACAGCCAAAAGTCTCTATTTTGAATTTTTTTTTTTGATACCCGTTATTTTGAAATTGACTCCAGAAATGGAGCTGGAGCCGGAGCCTGAGCCGGAGCCGAGGCTTGCCGGAAAAGGGCCTAGATACACTGACCGTGTTTGAGCGCGAAACTGACGTATTTTTTTTTTTTTTTTCAAAATGCGCCTGAATGAAGTCGAGATCTCAAGAATTATTCCAATTTATTGATTATTAAAAACCAATATAATACTGCTCTTCATGGCCGTATGTTTATTAAGTAATCTTGATATACCCTTCGCGATATTGGATTCGATTCACCCCACTAACCCCAACTAGTTCGGTTGCCTAGCGGTATGGCTTCTGCACTGGTAAGCAGGAAGTCGTGGGTTCGAATCCCACCTGGGCCGGCATGTGATTCTTTTTATTTATTTTTTATCACGTGCACCCATGCACAAGCACTGAGTGTGCGGTGCTCGTCCACGTCGGTGGCGGGCAATCAAACCTAATTTGAATATAATCTTGATAGAGACCTTATTTTGGTTAGAAACATAGGATTTATATTTATTCTTTTTCAAATTTAGATTTGTTTTAATTAAAGCTCGCAAAAATTCGTACGCCCCAACTCGTACGTCGACCAACTCGTACGCCGCCCCAACTCGTACGCCCCAACTCGTACGCCGACCGACCAACTATTATGGCACCAGCACATTAAGATTGTAGTTTGTAATAACAAAATACACAAGCACTGAGTGTGCGGTGCTCGTCCACGTCGGTGGCGGGTAATCAAACCTAATATTGAATATAATCTTGACAGAGACCTTATTATTTTTGGTTAGAAACATATGGGTCAATTTTCAATTGCACTAAATTGAATTGTCATGAAATGATAATGTCTCACACTACAACGTTCACTGTGTTCATCAGTCTAATCGTTAGCTTCGCTCTGTTGAGCTGCCAAAATCATTTCACTGTTCACAAGGCAAAAGTAAGAGAATGATCCTATGGCTTACCTAAAAAGTACAATACACGCTGGCATAAGAACAGCTTAAAACGACGTCACATTCACTAGCCAATCAGAGTAGGGAAAGCTAATGTTGATATTTTACCAAACACGAATGGCCAATCACGTTTATTCCAATGCAGGCTCTTCCAACGCCAGCAGAGTCGTAATGTTTCTGGATTAATCAGGCAGGTTAAACTTTCTTTAGGCTTTCTCCTTAATGTCCCTATTACACATGAGAAAGTTTAATGTCTCACACTATGCAACGTCCACTGTGTTCATCAGTATAATAATTAGCTTCGCTCTGTTGAGCTGCTTTGATGGAGGATTGTAATAAGGAAGATTGTAGGAATGACGGGGGCCCTTTGCCAAACCTCGGCTCCGGCTCCGTCTCCGGCTCCTGCTCCGGCTCCGGCTCCGGCTCCGTCATCCATATGCTGAAAATAGAGGTTGTGGGTTTTCATTGAAGCTGAAGCTCCGTTTTCCCTTTCAAACCAGAGAATCTACTTCCGAACCACAGCCAAAAGTCTCTATTTTGAATTTTTTTTTTTGATACCCGTTATTTTAAAATTGACTCCAAAAATGGAGCTGGAGCCGGAGCCTGAGCCGGAGCCGAGGCTTGCCGGAAAAGGGCCTAGATACACTGACCGTGTTTGAGCGCGAAACTGACTTAATTTTTTTTTTTCAAAATGCGCCTGAATGAAGTCGAGATCTCAAGAATTATTCCAATTTATTGATTATTAAAAACCAATATAATACTGCTCTTCATGGCCGTATGTTTATTAAGTAATCTTGATATACCCTTCGCGATATTGGATTCGATTCACCCCACTAACCCCAACTAATTCGGTGGCCTAGCGGTATGGCTTCTGCACTGGTAAGCAGGAAGTCGTGGGTTCGAATCCCACCTGGGCCGGCATGTGATTTTTTTTATTTTTTTTTTATCACGTGCACCCATGCACAAGCACTGAGTGTGCGGTGCTCGTCCACGTCGGTGGCGGGCAATCAAACCTAATTTGAATATAATCTTGATAGAGACCTTATTTTGGTTAGAAACATAGGATTTATATTTATTCTTTTTCAAATTTAGATTTGTTTTAATTAAAGCTCGCAAAAATTCGTACGCCCCAACTCGTACGTCGACCAACTCGTACGCCGCCCCAACTCGTACGCCCCAACTCGTACGCCGACCGACCAACTATTATGGCACCAGCACATTAAGATTGTAGTTTGTAATAACAAAATACACAAGCACTGAGTGTGCGGTGCTCGTCCACGTCGGTGGCGGGTAATCAAACCTAATATTGAATATAATCTTGACAGAGACCTTATTATTTTTGGTTAGAAACATATGGGTCAATTTTCAATTGCACTAAATTGAATTGTCATGAAATGATAATGTCTCACACTACAACGTTCACTGTGTTCATCAGTCTAATCGTTAGCTTCGCTCTGTTGAGCTGCCAAAATCATTTCACTGTTCACAAGGCAAAAGTAAGAGAATGAAAAAGTACAATACACGCTGGCATAAGAACAGCTAAAAACGACGTCACATTCACTAGCCAATCAGAGTAGGGAAAGCTAATGTTGATATTTTACCAAACACGAATGGCCAATCACGTTTATTCCAATGCAGGCTCTTCCAACGCCAGCAGAGTCGTAATGTTTCTGGATTAATCAGGCAGGTTAAACTTTCTTTAGGCTTTCTCCTTAATGTCCCTATTACACATGAGAAAGTTTAATGTCTCACACTATGCAACGTCCACTGTGTTCATCAGTATAATAATTAGCTTCGCTCTGTTGAGCTGCTTTGATGGAGGATTGTAATAAGGAAGATTGTAGGAATGACGGGGGCCCTTTGCCAAACCTCGGCTCCGGCTCCGTCTCCGGCTCCTGCTCCGGCTCCGGCTCCGGCTCCGTCATCCATATGCTGAAAATAGAGGTTGTGGGTTTTCATTGAAGCTGAAGCTCCGTTTTCCCTTTCAAACCAGAGAATCTACTTCCGAACCACAGCCAAAAGTCTCTATTTTGAATTTTTTTTTTTGATACCCGTTATTTTAAAATTGACTCCAAAAATGGAGCTGGAGCCGGAGCCTGAGCCGGAGCCGAGGCTTGCCGGAAAAGGGCCTAGATACACTGACCGTGTTTGAGCGCGAAACTGACTTAATTTTTTTTTTTCAAAATGCGCCTGAATGAAGTCGAGATCTCAAGAATTATTCCAATTTATTGATTATTAAAAACCAATATAATACTGCTCTTCATGGCCGTATGTTTATTAAGTAATCTTGATATACCCTTCGCGATATTGGATTCGATTCACCCCACTAACCCCAACTAATTCGGTGGCCTAGCGGTATGGCTTCTGCACTGGTAAGCAGGAAGTCGTGGGTTCGAATCCCACCTGGGCCGGCATGTGATTTTTTTTATTTTTTTTTTATCACGTGCACCCATGCACAAGCACTGAGTGTGCGGTGCTCGTCCACGTCGGTGGCGGGCAATCAAACCTAATTTGAATATAATCTTGATAGAGACCTTATTTTGGTTAGAAACATAGGATTTATATTTATTCTTTTTCAAATTTAGATTTGTTTTAATTAAAGCTCGCAAAAATTCGTACGCCCCAACTCGTACGTCGACCAACTCGTACGCCGCCCCAACTCGTACGCCCCAACTCGTACGCCGACCGACCAACTATTATGGCACCAGCACATTAAGATTGTAGTTTGTAATAACAAAATACACAAGCACTGAGTGTGCGGTGCTCGTCCACGTCGGTGGCGGGTAATCAAACCTAATATTGAATATAATCTTGACAGAGACCTTATTATTTTTGGTTAGAAACATATGGGTCAATTTTCAATTGCACTAAATTGAATTGTCATGAAATGATAATGTCTCACACTACAACGTTCACTGTGTTCATCAGTCTAATCGTTAGCTTCGCTCTGTTGAGCTGCCAAAATCATTTCACTGTTCACAAGGCAAAAGTAAGAGAATGATCCTATGGCTTACCTAAAAAGTACAATACACGCTGGCATAAGAACAGCTTAAAACGACGTCACATTCACTAGCCAATCAGAGTAGGGAAAGCTAATGTTGATATTTTACCAAACACGAATGGCCAATCACGTTTATTCCAATGCAGGCTCTTCCAACGCCAGCAGAGTCGTAATGTTTCTGGATTAATCAGGCAGGTTAAACTTTCTTTAGGCTTTCTCCTTAATGTCCCTATTACACATGAGAAAGTTTAATGTCTCACACTATGCAACGTCCACTGTGTTCATCAGTATAATAATTAGCTTCGCTCCGTTGAGCTGCTTTGATGGAAGATTGTAATAAGGAAGATTGTAGGAATGACGGGGGCCCTTTGCCAAACCTCGGCTCCGGCTCCGTCTCCGGCTCCTGCTCCGGCTCCGGCTCCGGCTCCGTCATCCATATGCTGAAAATAGAGGTTGTGGGTTTTCATTGAAGCTGAAGCTCCGTTTTCCCTTTCAAACCAGAGAATCTACTTCCGAACCACAGCCAAAAGTCTCTATTTTGAATTTTTTTTTTTTGATACCCGTTATTTTGAAATTGACTCCAGAAATGGAGCTGGAGCCGGAGCCTGAGCCGGAGCCGAGGCTTGCCGGAAAAGGGCCTAGATACACTGACCGTGTTTGAGCGCGAAACTGACGTATTTTTTTTTTTTTTTTCAAAATGCGCCTGAATGAAGTCGAGATCTCAAGAATTATTCCAATTTATTGATTATTAAAAACCAATATAATACTGCTCTTCATGGCCGTATGTTTATTAAGTAATCTTGATATACCCTTCGCGATATTGGATTCGATTCACCCCACTAACCCCAACTAGTTCGGTTGCCTAGCGGTATGGCTTCTGCACTGGTAAGCAGGAAGTCGTGGGTTCGAATCCCACCTGGGCCGGCATGTGATTCTTTTTATTTATTTTTTATCACGTGCACCCATGCACAAGCACTGAGTGTGCGGTGCTCGTCCACGTCGGTGGCGGGCAATCAAACCTAATTTGAATATAATCTTGATAGAGACCTTATTTTGGTTAGAAACATAGGATTTATATTTATTCTTTTTCAAATTTAGATTTGTTTTAATTAAAGCTCGCAAAAATTCGTACGCCCCAACTCGTACGTCGACCAACTCGTACGCCGCCCCAACTCGTACGCCCCAACTCGTACGCCGACCGACCAACTATTATGGCACCAGCACATTAAGATTGTAGTTTGTAATAACAAAATACACAAGCACTGAGTGTGCGGTGCTCGTCCACGTCGGTGGCGGGTAATCAAACCTAATATTGAATATAATCTTGACAGAGACCTTATTATTTTTGGTTAGAAACATATGGGTCAATTTTCAATTGCACTAAATTGAATTGTCATGAAATGATAATGTCTCACACTACAACGTTCACTGTGTTCATCAGTCTAATCGTTAGCTTCGCTCTGTTGAGCTGCCAAAATCATTTCACTGTTCACAAGGCAAAAGTAAGAGAATGATCCTATGGCTTACCTAAAAAGTACAATACACGCTGGCATAAGAACAGCTTAAAACGACGTCACATTCACTAGCCAATCAGAGTAGGGAAAGCTAATGTTGATATTTTACCAAACACGAATGGCCAATCACGTTTATTCCAATGCAGGCTCTTCCAACGCCAGCAGAGTCGTAATGTTTCTGGATTAATCAGGCAGGTTAAACTTTCTTTAGGCTTTCTCCTTAATGTCCCTATTACACATGAGAAAGTTTAATGTCTCACACTATGCAACGTCCACTGTGTTCATCAGTATAATAATTAGCTTCGCTCTGTTGAGCTGCTTTGATGGAGGATTGTAATAAGGAAGATTGTAGGAATGACGGGGGCCCTTTGCCAAACCTCGGCTCCGGCTCCGTCTCCGGCTCCTGCTCCGGCTCCGGCTCCGGCTCCGTCATCCATATGCTGAAAATAGAGGTTGTGGGTTTTCATTGAAGCTGAAGCTCCGTTTTCCCTTTCAAACCAGAGAATCTACTTCCGAACCACAGCCAAAAGTCTCTATTTTGAATTTTTTTTTTTGATACCCGTTATTTTAAAATTGACTCCAAAAATGGAGCTGGAGCCGGAGCCTGAGCCGGAGCCGAGGCTTGCCGGAAAAGGGCCTAGATACACTGACCGTGTTTGAGCGCGAAACTGACTTAATTTTTTTTTTTCAAAATGCGCCTGAATGAAGTCGAGATCTCAAGAATTATTCCAATTTATTGATTATTAAAAACCAATATAATACTGCTCTTCATGGCCGTATGTTTATTAAGTAATCTTGATATACCCTTCGCGATATTGGATTCGATTCACCCCACTAACCCCAACTAATTCGGTGGCCTAGCGGTATGGCTTCTGCACTGGTAAGCAGGAAGTCGTGGGTTCGAATCCCACCTGGGCCGGCATGTGATTTTTTTTATTTTTTTTTTATCACGTGCACCCATGCACAAGCACTGAGTGTGCGGTGCTCGTCCACGTCGGTGGCGGGCAATCAAACCTAATTTGAATATAATCTTGATAGAGACCTTATTTTGGTTAGAAACATAGGATTTATATTTATTCTTTTTCAAATTTAGATTTGTTTTAATTAAAGCTCGCAAAAATTCGTACGCCCCAACTCGTACGTCGACCAACTCGTACGCCGCCCCAACTCGTACGCCCCAACTCGTACGCCGACCGACCAACTATTATTGCACCAGCACATTAAGATTGTAGTTTGTAATAACAAAATACACAAGCACTGAGTGTGCGGTGCTCGTCCACGTCGGTGGCGGGTAATCAAACCTAATATTGAATATAATCTTGACAGAGACCTTATTATTTTTGGTTAGAAACATATGGGTCAATTTTCAATTGCACTAAATTGAATTGTCATGAAATGATAATGTCTCACACTACAACGTTCACTGTGTTCATCAGTCTAATCGTTAGCTTCGCTCTGTTGAGCTGCCAAAATCATTTCACTGTTCACAAGGCAAAAGTAAGAGAATGAAAAAGTACAATACACGCTGGCATAAGAACAGCTAAAAACGACGTCACATTCACTAGCCAATCAGAGTAGGGAAAGCTAATGTTGATATTTTACCAAACACGAATGGCCAATCACGTTTATTCCAATGCAGGCTCTTCCAACGCCAGCAGAGTCGTAATGTTTCTGGATTAATCAGGCAGGTTAAACTTTCTTTAGGCTTTCTCCTTAATGTCCCTATTACACATGAGAAAGTTTAATGTCTCACACTATGCAACGTCCACTGTGTTCATCAGTATAATAATTAGCTTCGCTCTGTTGAGCTGCTTTGATGGAGGATTGTAATAAGGAAGATTGTAGGAATGACGGGGGCCCTTTGCCAAACCTCGGCTCCGGCTCCGTCTCCGGCTCCTGCTCCGGCTCCGGCTCCGGCTCCGTCATCCATATGCTGAAAATAGAGGTTGTGGGTTTTCATTGAAGCTGAAGCTCCGTTTTCCCTTTCAAACCAGAGAATCTACTTCCGAACCACAGCCAAAAGTCTCTATTTTGAATTTTTTTTTTTGATACCCGTTATTTTAAAATTGACTCCAAAAATGGAGCTGGAGCCGGAGCCTGAGCCGGAGCCGAGGCTTGCCGGAAAAGGGCCTAGATACACTGACCGTGTTTGAGCGCGAAACTGACTTAATTTTTTTTTTTCAAAATGCGCCTGAATGAAGTCGAGATCTCAAGAATTATTCCAATTTATTGATTATTAAAAACCAATATAATACTGCTCTTCATGGCCGTATGTTTATTAAGTAATCTTGATATACCCTTCGCGATATTGGATTCGATTCACCCCACTAACCCCAACTAATTCGGTGGCCTAGCGGTATGGCTTCTGCACTGGTAAGCAGGAAGTCGTGGGTTCGAATCCCACCTGGGCCGGCATGTGATTTTTTTTATTTTTTTTTTATCACGTGCACCCATGCACAAGCACTGAGTGTGCGGTGCTCGTCCACGTCGGTGGCGGGCAATCAAACCTAATTTGAATATAATCTTGATAGAGACCTTATTTTGGTTAGAAACATAGGATTTATATTTATTCTTTTTCAAATTTAGATTTGTTTTAATTAAAGCTCGCAAAAATTCGTACGCCCCAACTCGTACGTCGACCAACTCGTACGCCGCCCCAACTCGTACGCCCCAACTCGTACGCCGACCGACCAACTATTATGGCACCAGCACATTAAGATTGTAGTTTGTAATAACAAAATACACAAGCACTGAGTGTGCGGTGCTCGTCCACGTCGGTGGCGGGTAATCAAACCTAATATTGAATATAATCTTGACAGAGACCTTATTATTTTTGGTTAGAAACATATGGGTCAATTTTCAATTGCACTAAATTGAATTGTCATGAAATGATAATGTCTCACACTACAACGTTCACTGTGTTCATCAGTCTAATCGTTAGCTTCGCTCTGTTGAGCTGCCAAAATCATTTCACTGTTCACAAGGCAAAAGTAAGAGAATGATCCTATGGCTTACCTAAAAAGTACAATACACGCTGGCATAAGAACAGCTTAAAACGACGTCACATTCACTAGCCAATCAGAGTAGGGAAAGCTAATGTTGATATTTTACCAAACACGAATGGCCAATCACGTTTATTCCAATGCAGGCTCTTCCAACGCCAGCAGAGTCGTAATGTTTCTGGATTAATCAGGCAGGTTAAACTTTCTTTAGGCTTTCTCCTTAATGTCCCTATTACACATGAGAAAGTTTAATGTCTCACACTATGCAACGTCCACTGTGTTCATCAGTATAATAATTAGCTTCGCTCCGTTGAGCTGCTTTGATGGAAGATTGTAATAAGGAAGATTGTAGGAATGACGGGGGCCCTTTGCCAAACCTCGGCTCCGGCTCCGTCTCCGGCTCCTGCTCCGGCTCCGGCTCCGGCTCCGTCATCCATATGCTGAAAATAGAGGTTGTGGGTTTTCATTGAAGCTGAAGCTCCGTTTTCCCTTTCAAACCAGAGAATCTACTTCCGAACCACAGCCAAAAGTCTCTATTTTGAATTTGTTTTTTTGATACCCGTTATTTTGAAATTGACTCCAGAAATGGAGCTGGAGCCGGAGCCTGAGCCGGAGCCGAGGCTTGCCGGAAAAGGGCCTAGATACACTGACCGTGTTTGAGCGCGAAACTGACGTATTTTTTTTTTTTTTTTCAAAATGCGCCTGAATGAAGTCGAGATCTCAAGAATTATTCCAATTTATTGATTATTAAAAACCAATATAATACTGCTCTTCATGGCCGTATGTTTATTAAGTAATCTTGATATACCCTTCGCGATATTGGATTCGATTCACCCCACTAACCCCAACTAGTTCGGTGGCCTAGCGGTATGGCTTCTGCACTGGTAAGCAGGAAGTCGTGGGTTCGAATCCCACCTGGGCCGGCATGTGATTCTTTTTATTTATTTTTTATCACGTGCACCCATGCACAAGCACTGAGTGTGCGGTGCTCGTCCACGTCGGTGGCGGGCAATCAAACCTAATTTGAATATAATCTTGATAGAGACCTTATTTTGGTTAGAAACATAGGATTTATATTTATTCTTTTTCAAATTTAGATTTGTTTTAATTAAAGCTCGCAAAAATTCGTACGCCCCAACTCGTACGTCGACCAACTCGTACGCCGCCCCAACTCGTACGCCCCAACTCGTACGCCGACCGACCAACTATTATGGCACCAGCACATTAAGATTGTAGTTTGTAATAACAAAATACACAAGCACTGAGTGTGCGGTGCTCGTCCACGTCGGTGGCGGGTAATCAAACCTAATATTGAATATAATCTTGACAGAGACCTTATTATTTTTGGTTAGAAACATATGGGTCAATTTTCAATTGCACTAAATTGAATTGTCATGAAATGATAATGTCTCACACTACAACGTTCACTGTGTTCATCAGTCTAATCGTTAGCTTCGCTCTGTTGAGCTGCCAAAATCATTTCACTGTTCACAAGGCAAAAGTAAGAGAATGATCCTATGGCTTACCTAAAAAGTACAATACACGCTGGCATAAGAACAGCTTAAAACGACGTCACATTCACTAGCCAATCAGAGTAGGGAAAGCTAATGTTGATATTTTACCAAACACGAATGGCCAATCACGTTTATTCCAATGCAGGCTCTTCCAACGCCAGCAGAGTCGTAATGTTTCTGGATTAATCAGGCAGGTTAAACTTTCTTTAGGCTTTCTCCTTAATGTCCCTATTACACATGAGAAAGTTTAATGTCTCACACTATGCAACGTCCACTGTGTTCATCAGTATAATAATTAGCTTCGCTCTGTTGAGCTGCTTTGATGGAGGATTGTAATAAGGAAGATTGTAGGAATGACGGGGGCCCTTTGCCAAACCTCGGCTCCGGCTCCGTCTCCGGCTCCTGCTCCGGCTCCGGCTCCGGCTCCGTCATCCATATGCTGAAAATAGAGGTTGTGGGTTTTCATTGAAGCTGAAGCTCCGTTTTCCCTTTCAAACCAGAGAATCTACTTCCGAACCACAGCCAAAAGTCTCTATTTTGAATTTTTTTTTTTGATACCCGTTATTTTAAAATTGACTCCAAAAATGGAGCTGGAGCCGGAGCCTGAGCCGGAGCCGAGGCTTGCCGGAAAAGGGCCTAGATACACTGACCGTGTTTGAGCGCGAAACTGACTTAATTTTTTTTTTTCAAAATGCGCCTGAATGAAGTCGAGATCTCAAGAATTATTCCAATTTATTGATTATTAAAAACCAATATAATACTGCTCTTCATGGCCGTATGTTTATTAAGTAATCTTGATATACCCTTCGCGATATTGGATTCGATTCACCCCACTAACCCCAACTAATTCGGTGGCCTAGCGGTATGGCTTCTGCACTGGTAAGCAGGAAGTCGTGGGTTCGAATCCCACCTGGGCCGGCATGTGATTTTTTTTATTTTTTTTTTATCACGTGCACCCATGCACAAGCACTGAGTGTGCGGTGCTCGTCCACGTCGGTGGCGGGCAATCAAACCTAATTTGAATATAATCTTGATAGAGACCTTATTTTGGTTAGAAACATAGGATTTATATTTATTCTTTTTCAAATTTAGATTTGTTTTAATTAAAGCTCGCAAAAATTCGTACGCCCCAACTCGTACGTCGACCAACTCGTACGCCGCCCCAACTCGTACGCCCCAACTCGTACGCCGACCGACCAACTATTATGGCACCAGCACATTAAGATTGTAGTTTGTAATAACAAAATACACAAGCACTGAGTGTGCGGTGCTCGTCCACGTCGGTGGCGGGTAATCAAACCTAATATTGAATATAATCTTGACAGAGACCTTATTATTTTTGGTTAGAAACATATGGGTCAATTTTCAATTGCACTAAATTGAATTGTCATGAAATGATAATGTCTCACACTACAACGTTCACTGTGTTCATCAGTCTAATCGTTAGCTTCGCTCTGTTGAGCTGCCAAAATCATTTCACTGTTCACAAGGCAAAAGTAAGAGAATGAAAAAGTACAATACACGCTGGCATAAGAACAGCTTAAAACGACGTCACATTCACTAGCCAATCAGAGTAGGGAAAGCTAATGTTGATATTTTACCAAACACGAATGGCCAATCACGTTTATTCCAATGCAGGCTCTTCCAACGCCAGCAGAGTCGTAATGTTTCTGGATTAATCAGGCAGGTTAAACTTTCTTTAGGCTTTCTCCTTAATGTCCCTATTACACATGAGAAAGTTTAATGTCTCACACTATGCAACGTCCACTGTGTTCATCAGTATAATAATTAGCTTCGCTCTGTTGAGCTGCTTTGATGGAGGATTGTAATAAGGAAGATTGTAGGAATGACGGGGGCCCTTTGCCAAACCTCGGCTCCGGCTCCGTCTCCGGCTCCTGCTCCGGCTCCGGCTCCGGCTCCGTCATCCATATGCTGAAAATAGAGGTTGTGGGTTTTCATTGAAGCTGAAGCTCCGTTTTCCCTTTCAAACCAGAGAATCTACTTCCGAACCACAGCCAAAAGTCTCTATTTTGAATTTTTTTTTTTGATACCCGTTATTTTAAAATTGACTCCAAAAATGGAGCTGGAGCCGGAGCCTGAGCCGGAGCCGAGGCTTGCCGGAAAAGGGCCTAGATACACTGACCGTGTTTGAGCGCGAAACTGACTTAATTTTTTTTTTTCAAAATGCGCCTGAATGAAGTCGAGATCTCAAGAATTATTCCAATTTATTGATTATTAAAAACCAATATAATACTGCTCTTCATGGCCGTATGTTTATTAAGTAATCTTGATATACCCTTCGCGATATTGGATTCGATTCACCCCACTAACCCCAACTAATTCGGTGGCCTAGCGGTATGGCTTCTGCACTGGTAAGCAGGAAGTCGTGGGTTCGAATCCCACCTGGGCCGGCATGTGATTTTTTTTATTTTTTTTTTATCACGTGCACCCATGCACAAGCACTGAGTGTGCGGTGCTCGTCCACGTCGGTGGCGGGCAATCAAACCTAATTTGAATATAATCTTGATAGAGACCTTATTTTGGTTAGAAACATAGGATTTATATTTATTCTTTTTCAAATTTAGATTTGTTTTAATTAAAGCTCGCAAAAATTCGTACGCCCCAACTCGTACGTCGACCAACTCGTACGCCGCCCCAACTCGTACGCCCCAACTCGTACGCCGACCGACCAACTATTATGGCACCAGCACATTAAGATTGTAGTTTGTAATAACAAAATACACAAGCACTGAGTGTGCGGTGCTCGTCCACGTCGGTGGCGGGTAATCAAACCTAATATTGAATATAATCTTGACAGAGACCTTATTATTTTTGGTTAGAAACATATGGGTCAATTTTCAATTGCACTAAATTGAATTGTCATGAAATGATAATGTCTCACACTACAACGTTCACTGTGTTCATCAGTCTAATCGTTAGCTTCGCTCTGTTGAGCTGCCAAAATCATTTCACTGTTCACAAGGCAAAAGTAAGAGAATGATCCTATGGCTTACCTAAAAAGTACAATACACGCTGGCATAAGAACAGCTTAAAACGACGTCACATTCACTAGCCAATCAGAGTAGGGAAAGCTAATGTTGATATTTTACCAAACACGAATGGCCAATCACGTTTATTCCAATGCAGGCTCTTCCAACGCCAGCAGAGTCGTAATGTTTCTGGATTAATCAGGCAGGTTAAACTTTCTTTAGGCTTTCTCCTTAATGTCCCTATTACACATGAGAAAGTTTAATGTCTCACACTATGCAACGTCCACTGTGTTCATCAGTATAATAATTAGCTTCGCTCTGTTGAGCTGCTTTGATGGAGGATTGTAATAAGGAAGATTGTAGGAATGACGGGGGCCCTTTGCCAAACCTCGGCTCCGGCTCCGTCTCCGGCTCCTGCTCCGGCTCCGGCTCCGGCTCCGTCATCCATATGCTGAAAATAGAGGTTGTGGGTTTTCATTGAAGCTGAAGCTCCGTTTTCCCTTTCAAACCAGAGAATCTACTTCCGAACCACAGCCAAAAGTCTCTATTTTGAATTTTTTTTTTTGATACCCGTTATTTTGAAATTGACTCCAGAAATGGAGCTGGAGCCGGAGCCTGAGCCGGAGCCGAGGCTTGCCGGAAAAGGGCCTAGATACACTGACCGTGTTTGAGCGCGAAACTGACGTATTTTTTTTTTTTTTTTCAAAATGCGCCTGAATGAAGTCGAGATCTCAAGAATTATTCCAATTTATTGATTATTAAAAACCAATATAATACTGCTCTTCATGGCCGTATGTTTATTAAGTAATCTTGATATACCCTTCGCGATATTGGATTCGATTCACCCCACTAACCCCAACTAGTTCGGTGGCCTAGCGGTATGGCTTCTGCACTGGTAAGCAGGAAGTCGTGGGTTCGAATCCCACCTGGGCCGGCATGTGATTCTTTTTATTTATTTTTTATCACGTGCACCCATGCACAAGCACTGAGTGTGCGGTGCTCGTCCACGTCGGTGGCGGGCAATCAAACCTAATTTGAATATAATCTTGATAGAGACCTTATTTTGGTTAGAAACATAGGATTTATATTTATTCTTTTTCAAATTTAGATTTGTTTTAATTAAAGCTCGCAAAAATTCGTACGCCCCAACTCGTACGTCGACCAACTCGTACGCCGCCCCAACTCGTACGCCCCAACTCGTACGCCGACCGACCAACTATTATGGCACCAGCACATTAAGATTGTAGTTTGTAATAACAAAATACACAAGCACTGAGTGTGCGGTGCTCGTCCACGTCGGTGGCGGGTAATCAAACCTAATATTGAATATAATCTTGACAGAGACCTTATTATTTTTGGTTAGAAACATATGGGTCAATTTTCAATTGCACTAAATTGAATTGTCATGAAATGATAATTATGTCACACTACAACGTTCACTGTGTTCATCAGTCTAATCGTTAGCTTCGCTCTGTTGAGCTGCCAAAATCATTTCACTGTTCACAAGGCAAAAGTAAGAGAATGATCCTATGGCTTACCTAAAAAGTACAATACACGCTGGCATAAGAACAGCTTAAAACGACGTCACATTCACTAGCCAATCAGAGTAGGGAAAGCTAATGTTGATATTTTACCAAACACGAATGGCCAATCACGTTTATTCCAATGCAGGCTCTTCCAACGCCAGCAGAGTCGTAATGTTTCTGGATTAATCAGGCAGGTTAAACTTTCTTTAGGCTTTCTCCTTAATGTCCCTATTACACATGAGAAAGTTTAATGTCTCACACTATGCAACGTCCACTGTGTTCATCAGTATAATAATTAGCTTCGCTCTGTTGAGCTGCTTTGATGGAGGATTGTAATAAGGAAGATTGTAGGAATGACGGGGGCCCTTTGCCAAACCTCGGCTCCGGCTCCGTCTCCGGCTCCTGCTCCGGCTCCGGCTCCGGCTCCGTCATCCATATGCTGAAAATAGAGGTTGTGGGTTTTCATTGAAGCTGAAGCTCCGTTTTCCCTTTCAAACCAGAGAATCTACTTCCGAACCACAGCCAAAAGTCTCTATTTTGAATTTTTTTTTTTGATACCCGTTATTTTAAAATTGACTCCAAAAATGGAGCTGGAGCCGGAGCCTGAGCCGGAGCCGAGGCTTGCCGGAAAAGGGCCTAGATACACTGACCGTGTTTGAGCGCGAAACTGACTTAATTTTTTTTTTTCAAAATGCGCCTGAATGAAGTCGAGATCTCAAGAATTATTCCAATTTATTGATTATTAAAAACCAATATAATACTGCTCTTCATGGCCGTATGTTTATTAAGTAATCTTGATATACCCTTCGCGATATTGGATTCGATTCACCCCACTAACCCCAACTAATTCGGTGGCCTAGCGGTATGGCTTCTGCACTGGTAAGCAGGAAGTCGTGGGTTCGAATCCCACCTGGGCCGGCATGTGATTTTTTTTATTTTTTTTTTATCACGTGCACCCATGCACAAGCACTGAGTGTGCGGTGCTCGTCCACGTCGGTGGCGGGCAATCAAACCTAATTTGAATATAATCTTGATAGAGACCTTATTTTGGTTAGAAACATAGGATTTATATTTATTCTTTTTCAAATTTAGATTTGTTTTAATTAAAGCTCGCAAAAATTCGTACGCCCCAACTCGTACGTCGACCAACTCGTACGCCTCCCCAACTCGTACGCCCCAACTCGTACGCCGACCGACCAACTATTATGGCACCAGCACATTAAGATTGTAGTTTGTAATAACAAAATACACAAGCACTGAGTGTGCGGTGCTCGTCCACGTCGGTGGCGGGTAATCAAACCTAATATTGAATATAATCTTGACAGAGACCTTATTATTTTTGGTTAGAAACATATGGGTCAATTTTCAATTGCACTAAATTGAATTGTCATGAAATGATAATGTCTCACACTACAACGTTCACTGTGTTCATCAGTCTAATCGTTAGCTTCGCTCTGTTGAGCTGCCAAAATCATTTCACTGTTCACAAGGCAAAAGTAAGAGAATGATCCTATGGCTTACCTAAAAAGTACAATACACGCTGGCATAAGAACAGCTTAAAACGACGTCACATTCACTAGCCAATCAGAGTAGGGAAAGCTAATGTTGATATTTTACCAAACACGAATGGCCAATCACGTTTATTCCAATGCAGGCTCTTCCAACGCCAGCAGAGTCGTAATGTTTCTGGATTAATCAGGCAGGTTAAACTTTCTTTAGGCTTTCTCCTTAATGTCCCTATTACACATGAGAAAGTTTAATGTCTCACACTATGCAACGTCCACTGTGTTCATCAGTATAATAATTAGCTTCGCTCCGTTGAGCTGCTTTGATGGAAGATTGTAATAAGGAAGATTGTAGGAATGACGGGGGCCCTTTGCCAAACCTCGGCTCCGGCTCCGTCTCCGGCTCATGGTCCAGCTCCGGCTCCGGCTCCGTCATCCATATGCTGAAAATAGAGGTTGTGGGTTTTCATTGAAGCTGAAGCTCCGTTTTCCCTTTCAAACCAGAGAATCTACTTCCGAACCACAGCCAAAAGTCTCTATTTTGAATTTTTTTTTTTGATACCCGTTATTTTGAAATTGACTCCAGAAATGGAGCTGGAGCCGGAGCCTGAGCCGGAGCCGAGGCTTGCCGGAAAAGGGCCTAGATACACTGACCGTGTTTGAGCGCGAAACTGACGTATTTTTTTTTTTTTTTTCAAAATGCGCCTGAATGAAGTCGAGATCTCAAGAATTATTCCAATTTATTGATTATTAAAAACCAATATAATACTGCTCTTCATGGCCGTATGTTTATAAAGTAATCCTGATATACCCTTCGCGATATTGGATTCGATTCACCCCACTAACCCCAACTAGTTCGGTGGCCTAGCGGTATGGCTTCTGCACTGGTAAGCAGGAAGTCGTGGGTTCGAATCCCACCTGGGCCGGCATGTGATTCTTTTTATTTATTTTTTATCACGTGCACCCATGCACAAGCACTGAGTGTGCGGTGCTCGTCCACGTCGGTGGCGGGCAATCAAACCTAATTTGAATATAATCTTGATAGAGACCTTATTTTGGTTAGAAACATAGGATTTATATTTATTCTTTTTCAAATTTAGATTTGTTTTAATTAAAGCTCGCAAAAATTCGTACGCCCCAACTCGTACGTCGACCAACTCGTACGCCGCCCCAACTCGTACGCCCCAACTCGTACGCCGACCGACCAACTATTATGGCACCAGCACATTAAGATTGTAGTTTGTAATAACAAAATACACAAGCACTGAGTGTGCGGTGCTCGTCCACGTCGGTGGCGGGTAATCAAACCTAATATTGAATATAATCTTGACAGAGACCTTATTATTTTTGGTTAGAAACATATGGGTCAATTTTCAATTGCACTAAATTGAATTGTCATGAAATGATAATGTCTCACACTACAACGTTCACTGTGTTCATCAGTCTAATCGTTAGCTTCGCTCTGTTGAGCTGCCAAAATCATTTCACTGTTCACAAGGCAAAAGTAAGAGAATGATCCTATGGCTTACCTAAAAAGTACAATACACGCTGGCATAAGAACAGCTTAAAACGACGTCACATTCACTAGCCAATCAGAGTAGGGAAAGCTAATGTTGATATTTTACCAAACACGAATGGCCAATCACGTTTATTCCAATGCAGGCTCTTCCAACGCCAGCAGAGTCGTAATGTTTCTGGATTAATCAGGCAGGTTAAACTTTCTTTAGGCTTTCTCCTTAATGTCCCTATTACACATGAGAAAGTTTAATGTCTCACACTATGCAACGTCCACTGTGTTCATCAGTATAATAATTAGCTTCGCTCTGTTGAGCTGCTTTGATGGAGGATTGTAATAAGGAAGATTGTAGGAATGACGGGGGCCCTTTGCCAAACCTCGGCTCCGGCTCCGTCTCCGGCTCCTGCTCCGGCTCCGGCTCCGGCTCCGTCATCCATATGCTGAAAATAGAGGTTGTGGGTTTTCATTGAAGCTGAAGCTCCGTTTTCCCTTTCAAACCAGAGAATCTACTTCCGAACCACAGCCAAAAGTCTCTATTTTGAATTTTTTTTTTTGATACCCGTTATTTTAAAATTGACTCCAAAAATGGAGCTGGAGCCGGAGCCTGAGCCGGAGCCGAGGCTTGCCGGAAAAGGGCCTAGATACACTGACCGTGTTTGAGCGCGAAACTGACTTAATTTTTTTTTTTCAAAATGCGCCTGAATGAAGTCGAGATCTCAAGAATTATTCCAATTTATTGATTATTAAAAACCAATATAATACTGCTCTTCATGGCCGTATGTTTATTAAGTAATCCTGATATACCCTTCGCGATATTGGATTCGATTCACCCCACTAACCCCAACTAGTTCGGTGGCCTAGCGGTATGGCTTCTGCACTGGTAAGCAGGAAGTCGTGGGTTCGAATCCCACCTGGGCCGGCATGTGATTCTTTTTATTTATTTTTTATCACGTGCACCCATGCACAAGCACTGAGTGTGCGGTGCTCGTCCACGTCGGTGGCGGGCAATCAAACCTAATTTGAATATAATCTTGATAGAGACCTTATTTTGGTTAGAAACATAGGATTTATATTTATTCTTTTTCAAATTTAGATTTGTTTTAATTAAAGCTCGCAAAAATTCGTACGCCCCAACTCGTACGTCGACCAACTCGTACGCCGCCCCAACTCGTACGCCCCAACTCGTACGCCGACCGACCAACTATTATGGCACCAGCACATTAAGATTGTAGTTTGTAATAACAAAATACACAAGCACTGAGTGTGCGGTGCTCGTCCACGTCGGTGGCGGGTAATCAAACCTAATATTGAATATAATCTTGACAGAGACCTTATTATTTTTGGTTAGAAACATATGGGTCAATTTTCAATTGCACTAAATTGAATTGTCATGAAATGATAATGTCTCACACTACAACGTTCACTGTGTTCATCAGTCTAATCGTTAGCTTCGCTCTGTTGAGCTGCCAAAATCATTTCACTGTTCACAAGGCAAAAGTAAGAGAATGATCCTATGGCTTACCTAAAAAGTACAATACACGCTGGCATAAGAACAGCTTAAAACGACGTCACATTCACTAACCAATCAGAGTAGGGAAAGCTAATGTTGATATTTTACCAAACACGAATGGCCAATCACGTTTATTCCAATGCAGGCTCTTCCAACGCCAGCAGAGTCGTAATGTTTCTGGATTAATCAGGCAGGTTAAACTTTCTTTAGGCTTTCTCCTTAATGTCCCTATTACACATGAGAAAGTTTAATGTCTCACACTATGCAACGTCCACTGTGTTCATCAGTATAATAATTAGCTTCGCTCTGTTGAGCTGCTTTGATGGAGGATTGTAATAAGGAAGATTGTAGGAATGACGGGGGCCCTTTGCCAAACCTCGGCTCCGGCTCCGTCTCCGGCTCCTGCTCCGGCTCCGGCTCCGGCTCCGTCATCCATATGCTGAAAATAGAGGTTGTGGGTTTTCATTGAAGCTGAAGCTCCGTTTTCCCTTTCAAACCAGAGAATCTACTTCCGAACCACAGCCAAAAGTCTCTATTTTGAATTTTTTTTTTTGATACCCGTTATTTTAAAATTGACTCCAAAAATGGAGCTGGAGCCGGAGCCTGAGCCGGAGCCGAGGCTTGCCGGAAAAGGGCCTAGATACACTGACCGTGTTTGAGCGCGAAACTGACTTAATTTTTTTTTTTCAAAATGCGCCTGAATGAAGTCGAGATCTCAAGAATTATTCCAATTTATCTCAAGAATTATTCCAATTTATTGATTATTAAAAACCAATATAATACTGCTCTTCATGGCCGTATGTTTATTAAGTAATCTTGATATACCCTTCGCGATATTGGATTCGATTCACCCCACTAACCCCAACTAGTTCGGTGGCCTAGCGGTATGGCTTCTGCACTGGTAAGCAGGAAGTCGTGGGTTCGAATCCCACCTGGGCCGGCATGTGATTCTTTTTATTTATTTTTTATCACGTGCACCCATGCACAAGCACTGAGTGTGCGGTGCTCGTCCACGTCGGTGGCGGGCAATCAAACCTAATTTGAATATAATCTTGATAGAGACCTTATTTTGGTTAGAAACATAGGATTTATATTTATTCTTTTTCAAATTTAGATTTGTTTTAATTAAAGCTCGCAAAAATTCGTACGCCCCAACTCGTACGTCGACCAACTCGTACGCCGCCCCAACTCGTACGCCCCAACTCGTACGCCGACCGACCAACTATTATGGCACCAGCACATTAAGATTGTAGTTTGTAATAACAAAATACACAAGCACTGAGTGTGCGGTGCTCGTCCACGTCGGTGGCGGGTAATCAAACCTAATATTGAATATAATCTTGACAGAGACCTTATTATTTTTGGTTAGAAACATATGGGTCAATTTTCAATTGCACTAAATTGAATTGTCATGAAATGATAATGTCTCACACTACAACGTTCACTGTGTTCATCAGTCTAATCGTTAGCTTCGCTCTGTTGAGCTGCCAAAATCATTTCACTGTTCACAAGGCAAAAGTAAGAGAATGATCCTATGGCTTACCTAAAAAGTACAATACACGCTGGCATAAGAACAGCTTAAAACGACGTCACATTCACTAGCCAATCAGAGTAGGGAAAGCTAATGTTGATATTTTACCAAACACGAATGGCCAATCACGTTTATTCCAATGCAGGCTCTTCCAACGCCAGCAGAGTCGTAATGTTTCTGGATTAATCAGGCAGGTTAAACTTTCTTTAGGCTTTCTCCTTAATGTCCCTATTACACATGAGAAAGTTTAATGTCTCACACTATGCAACGTCCACTGTGTTCATCAGTATAATAATTAGCTTCGCTCTGTTGAGCTGCTTTGATGGAGGATTGTAATAAGGAAGATTGTAGGAATGACGGGGGCCCTTTGCCAAACCTCGGCTCCGGCTCCGTCTCCGGCTCCTGCTCCGGCTCCGGCTCCGGCTCCGTCATCCATATGCTGAAAATAGAGGTTGTGGGTTTTCATTGAAGCTGAAGCTCCGTTTTCCCTTTCAAACCAGAGAATCTACTTCCGAACCACAGCCAAAAGTCTCTATTTTGAATTTTTTTTTTTGATACCCGTTATTTTAAAATTGACTCCAAAAATGGAGCTGGAGCCGGAGCCTGAGCCGGAGCCGAGGCTTGCTGGAAAAGGGCCTAGATACACTGACCGTGTTTGAGCGCGAAACTGACTTAATTTTTTTTTTTCAAAATGCGCCTGAATGAAGTCGAGATCTCAAGAATTATTCCAATTTATTGATTATTAAAAACCAATATAATACTGCTCTTCATGGCCGTATGTTTATTAAGTAATCTTGATATACCCTTCGCGATATTGGATTCGATTCACCCCACTAACCCCAACTAATTCGGTGGCCTAGCGGTATGGCTTCTGCACTGGTAAGCAGGAAGTCGTGGGTTCGAATCCCACCTGGGCCGGCATGTGATTTTTTTTATTTTTTTTTTATCACGTGCACCCATGCACAAGCACTGAGTGTGCGGTGCTCGTCCACGTCGGTGGCGGGCAATCAAACCTAATGTGAATATAATCTTGATAGAGACCTTATTTTGGTTAGAAACATAGGATTTATATTTATTCTTTTTCAAATTTAGATTTGTTTTAATTAAAGCTCGCAAAAATTCGTACGCCCCAACTCGTACGTCGACCAACTCGTACGCCGCCCCAACTCGTACGCCCCAACTCGTACGCCGACCGACCAACTATTATGGCACCAGCACATTAAGATTGTAGTTTGTAATAACAAAATACACAAGCACTGAGTGTGCGGTGCTCGTCCACGTCGGTGGCGGGTAATCAAACCTAATATTGAATATAATCTTGACAGAGACCTTATTATTTTTGGTTAGAAACATATGGGTCAATTTTCAATTGCACTAAATTGAATTGTCATGAAATGATAATGTCTCACACTACAACGTTCACTGTGTTCATCAGTCTAATCGTTAGCTTCGCTCTGTTGAGCTGCCAAAATCATTTCACTGTTCACAAGGCAAAAGTAAGAGAATGATCCTATGGCTTACCTAAAAAGTACAATACACGCTGGCATAAGAACAGCTTAAAACGACGTCACATTCACTAGCCAATCAGAGTAGGGAAAGCTAATGTTGATATTTTACCAAACACGAATGGCCAATCACGTTTATTCCAATGCAGGCTCTTCCAACGCCAGCAGAGTCGTAATGTTTCTGGATTAATCAGGGAGGTTAAACTTTCTTTAGGCTTTCTCCTTAATGTCCCTATTACACATGAGAAAGTTTAATGTCTCACACTATGCAACGTCCACTGTGTTCATCAGTATAATAATTAGCTTCGCTCTGTTGAGCTGCTTTGATGGAAGATTGTAATAAGGAAGATTGTAGGAATGACGGGGGCCCTTTGCCAAACCTCGGCTCCGGCTCCGTCTCCGGCTCCTGCTCCGGCTCCGGCTCCGGCTCCGTCATCCATATGCTGAAAATAGAGGTTGTGGGTTTTCATTGAAGCTGAAGCTCCGTTTTCCCTTTCAAACCAGAGAATCTACTTCCGAACCACAGCCAAAAGTCTCTATTTTGAATTTTTTTTTTGATACCCGTTATTTTGAAATTGACTCCAGAAATGGAGCTGGAGCCGGAGCCTGAGCCGGAGCCGAGGCTTGCCGGAAAAGGGCCTAGATACACTGACCGTGTTTGAGCGCGAAACTGACGTATTTTTTTTTTTTTTTCAAAATGCGCCTGAATGAAGTCGAGATCTCAAGAATTATTCCAATTTATTGATTATTAAAAACCAATATAATACTGCTCTTCATGGCCGTATGTTTATTAAGTAATCTTGATATACCCTTCGCGATATTGGATTCGATTCACCCCACTAACCCCAACTAGTTCGGTGGCCTAGCGGTATGGCTTCTGCACTGGTAAGCAGGAAGTCGTGGGTTCGAATCCCACCTGGGCCGGCATGTGATTCTTTTTATTTATTTTTTATCACGTGCACCCATGCACAAGCACTGAGTGTGCGGTGCTCGTCCACGTCGGTGGCGGGCAATCAAACCTAATTTGAATATAATCTTGATAGAGACCTTATTTTGGTTAGAAACATAGGATTTATATTTATTCTTTTTCAAATTTAGATTTGTTTTAATTAAAGCTCGCAAAAATTCGTACGCCCCAACTCGTACGTCGACCAACTCGTACGCCGCCCCAACTCGTACGCCCCAACTCGTACGCCGACCGACCAACTATTATGGCACCAGCACATTAAGATTGTAGTTTGTAATAACAAAATACACAAGCACTGAGTGTGCGGTGCTCGTCCACGTCGGTGGCGGGTAATCAAACCTAATATTGAATATAATCTTGACAGAGACCTTATTATTTTTGGTTAGAAACATATGGGTCAATTTTCAATTGCACTAAATTGAATTGTCATGAAATGATAATGTCTCACACTACAACGTTCACTGTGTTCATCAGTCTAATCGTTAGCTTCGCTCTGTTGAGCTGCCAAAATCATTTCACTGTTCACAAGGCAAAAGTAAGAGAATGATCCTATGGCTTACCTAAAAAGTACAATACACGCTGGCATAAGAACAGCTTAAAACGACGTCACATTCACTAGCCAATCAGAGTAGGGAAAGCTAATGTTGATATTTTACCAAACACGAATGGCCAATCACGTTTATTCCAATGCAGGCTCTTCCAACGCCAGCAGAGTCGTAATGTTTCTGGATTAATCAGGCAGGTTAAACTTTCTTTAGGCTTTCTCCTTAATGTCCCTATTACACATGAGAAAGTTTAATGTCTCACACTATGCAACGTCCACTGTGTTCATCAGTATAATAATTAGCTTCGCTCTGTTGAGCTGCTTTGATGGAGGATTGTAATAAGGAAGATTGTAGGAATGACGGGGGCCCTTTGCCAAACCTCGGCTCCGGCTCCGTCTCCGGCTCCTGCTCCGGCTCCGGCTCCGGCTCCGTCATCCATATGCTGAAAATAGAGGTTGTGGGTTTTCATTGAAGCTGAAGCTCCGTTTTCCCTTTCAAACCAGAGAATCTACTTCCGAACCACAGCCAAAAGTCTCTATTTTGAATTTTTTTTTTTGATACCCGTTATTTTAAAATTGACTCCAAAAATGGAGCTGGAGCCGGAGCCTGAGCCGGAGCCGAGGCTTGCCGGAAAAGGGCCTAGATACACTGACCGTGTTTGAGCGCGAAACTGACTTAATTTTTTTTTTTCAAAATGCGCCTGAATGAAGTCGAGATCTCAAGAATTATTCCAATTTATTGATTATTAAAAACCAATATAATACTGCTCTTCATGGCCGTATGTTTATTAAGTAATCTTGATATACCCTTCGCGATATTGGATTCGATTCACCCCACTAACCCCAACTAGTTCGGTGGCCTAGCGGTATGGCTTCTGCACTGGTAAGCAGGAAGTCGTGGGTTCGAATCCCACCTGGGCCGGCATGTGATTTTTTTTATTTATTTTTTATCACGTGCACCCATGCACAAGCACTGAGTGTGCGGTGCTCGTCCACGTCGGTGGCGGGCAATCAAACCTAATTTGAATATAATCTTGATAGAGACCTTATTTTGGTTAGAAACATAGGATTTATATTTATTCTTTTTCAAATTTAGATTTGTTTTAATTAAAGCTCGCAAAAATTCGTACGCCCCAACTCGTACGTCGACCAACTCGTACGCCGCCCCAACTCGTACGCCCCAACTCGTACGCCGACCGACCAACTATTATGGCACCAGCACATTAAGATTGTAGTTTGTAATAACAAAATACACAAGCACTGAGTGTGCGGTGCTCGTCCACGTCGGTGGCGGGTAATCAAACCTAATATTGAATATAATCTTGACAGAGACCTTATTATTTTTGGTTAGAAACATATGGGTCAATTTTCAATTGCACTAAATTGAATTGTCATGAAATGATAATGTCTCACACTACAACGTTCACTGTGTTCATCAGTCTAATCGTTAGCTTCGCTCTGTTGAGCTGCCAAAATCATTTCACTGTTCACAAGGCAAAAGTAAGAGAATGATCCTATGGCTTACCTAAAAAGTACAATACACGCTGGCATAAGAACAGCTTAAAACGACGTCACATTCACTAGCCAATCAGAGTAGGGAAAGCTAATGTTGATATTTTACCAAACACGAATGGCCAATCACGTTTATTCCAATGCAGGCTCTTCCAACGCCAGCAGAGTCGTAATGTTTCTGGATTAATCAGGCAGGTTAAACTTTCTTTAGGCTTTCTCCTTAATGTCCCTATTACACATGAGAAAGTTTAATGTCTCACACTATGCAACGTCCACTGTGTTCATCAGTATAATAATTAGCTTCGCTCTGTTGAGCTGCTTTGATGGAGGATTGTAATAAGGAAGATTGTAGGAATGACGGGGGCCCTTTGCCAAACCTCGGCTCCGGCTCCGTCTCCGGCTCCTGCTCCGGCTCCGGCTCCGGCTCCGTCATCCATATGCTGAAAATAGAGGTTGTGGGTTTTCATTGAAGCTGAAGCTCCGTTTTCCCTTTCAAACCAGAGAATCTACTTCCGAACCACAGCCAAAAGTCTCTATTTTGAATTTTTTTTTTTGATACCCGTTATTTTAAAATTGACTCCAAAAATGGAGCTGGAGCCGGAGCCTGAGCCGGAGCCGAGGCTTGCCGGAAAAGGGCCTAGATACACTGACCGTGTTTGAGCGCGAAACTGACTTAATTTTTTTTTTTCAAAATGCGCCTGAATGAAGTCGAGATCTCAAGAATTATTCCAATTTATTGATTATTAAAAACCAATATAATACTGCTCTTCATGGCCGTATGTTTATTAAGTAATCTTGATATACCCTTCGCGATATTGGATTCGATTCACCCCACTAACCCCAACTAGTTCGGTGGCCTAGCGGTATGGCTTCTGCACTGGTAAGCAGGAAGTCGTGGGTTCGAATCCCACCTGGGCCGGCATGTGATTTTTTTTATTTATTTTTTATCACGTGCACCCATGCACAAGCACTGAGTGTGCGGTGCTCGTCCACGTCGGTGGCGGGCAATCAAACCTAATTTGAATATAATCTTGATAGAGACCTTATTTTGGTTAGAAACATAGGATTTATATTTATTCTTTTTCAAATTTAGATTTGTTTTAATTAAAGCTCGCAAAAATTCGTACGCCCCAACTCGTACGTCGACCAACTCGTACGCCGCCCCAACTCGTACGCCCCAACTCGTACGCCGACCGACCAACTATTATGGCACCAGCACATTAAGATTGTAGTTTGTAATAACAAAATACACAAGCACTGAGTGTGCGGTGCTCGTCCACGTCGGTGGCGGGTAATCAAACCTAATATTGAATATAATCTTGACAGAGACCTTATTATTTTTGGTTAGAAACATATGGGTCAATTTTCAATTGCACTAAATTGAATTGTCATGAAATGATAATGTCTCACACTACAACGTTCACTGTGTTCATCAGTCTAATCGTTAGCTTCGCTCTGTTGAGCTGCCAAAATCATTTCACTGTTCACAAGGCAAAAGTAAGAGAATGATCCTATGGCTTACCTAAAAAGTACAATACACGCTGGCATAAGAACAGCTTAAAACGACGTCACATTCACTAGCCAATCAGAGTAGGGAAAGCTAATGTTGATATTTTACCAAACACGAATGGCCAATCACGTTTATTCCAATGCAGGCTCTTCCAACGCCAGCAGAGTCGTAATGTTTCTGGATTAATCAGGCAGGTTAAACTTTCTTTAGGCTTTCTCCTTAATGTCCCTATTACACATGAGAAAGTTTAATGTCTCACACTATGCAACGTCCACTGTGTTCATCAGTATAATAATTAGCTTCGCTCTGTTGAGCTGCTTTGATGGAAGATTGTAATAAGGAAGATTGTAGGAATGACGGGGGCCCTTTGCCAAACCTCGGCTCCGGCTCCGTCTCCGGCTCCTGCTCCGGCTCCGGCTCCGGCTCCGTCATCCATATGCTGAAAATAGAGGTTGTGGGTTTTCATTGAAGCTGAAGCTCCGTTTTCCCTTTCAAACCAGAGAATCTACTTCCGAACCACAGCCAAAAGTCTCTATTTTGAATTTTTTTTTTTGATACCCGTTATTTTGAAATTGACTCCAGAAATGGAGCTGGAGCCGGAGCCTGAGCCGGAGCCGAGGCTTGCCGGAAAAGGGCCTAGATACACTGACCGTGTTTGAGCGCGAAACTGACGTATTTTTTTTTTTTTTTCAAAATGCGCCTGAATGAAGTCGAGATCTCAAGAATTATTCCAATTTATTGATTATTAAAAACCAATATAATACTGCTCTTCATGGCCGTATGTTTATTAAGTAATCTTGATATACCCTTCGCGATATTGGATTCGATTCACCCCACTAACCCCAACTAGTTCGGTGGCCTAGCGGTATGGCTTCTGCACTGGTAAGCAGGAAGTCGTGGGTTCGAATCCCACCTGGGCCGGCATGTGATTTTTTTTTTTTTTTTTTTTATCACGTGCACCCACAAGCACTGAGTGTGCGGTGCTCGTCCACGTCGGTGGCGGGCAATCAAACCTAATATTGAATATAATCTTGACAGAGACCTTATTATTTTTGGTTAGAAACATATGGGTCAATTTTCAATTGCACTAAATTGAATTGTCATGAAATGATAATGTCTCACACTACAACGTTCACTGTGTTCATCAGTCTAATCGTTAGCTTCGCTCTGTTGAGCTGCCAAAATCATTTCACTGTTCACAAGGCAAAAGTAAGAGAATGATCCTATGGCTTACCTAAAAAGTACAATACACGCTGGCATAAGAACAGCTTAAAACGACGTCACATTCACTAGCCAATCAGAGTAGGGAAAGCTAATGTTGATATTTTACCAAACACGAATGGCCAATCACGTTTATTCCAATGCAGGCTCTTCCAACGCCAGCAGAGTCGTAATGTTTCTGGATTAATCAGGCAGGTTAAACTTTCTTTAGGCTTTCTCCTTAATGTCCCTATTACACATGAGAAAGTTTAATGTCTCACACTATGCAACGTCCACTGTGTTCATCAGTATAATAATTAGCTTCGCTCTGTTGAGCTGCTTTGATGGAGGATTGTAATAAGGAAGATTGTAGGAATGACGGGGGCCCTTTGCCAAACCTCGGCTCCGGCTCCGTCTCCGGCTCCTGCTCCGGCTCCGGCTCCGGCTCCGTCATCCATATGCTGAAAATAGAGGTTGTGGGTTTTCATTGAAGCTGAAGCTCCGTTTTCCCTTTCAAACCAGAGAATCTACTTCCGAACCACAGCCAAAAGTCTCTATTTTGAATTTTTTTTTTTTATACCCGTTATTTTAAAATTGACTCCAAAAATGGAGCTGGAGCCGGAGCCTGAGCCGGAGCCGAGGCTTGCCGGAAAAGGGCCTAGATACACTGACCGTGTTTGAGCGCGAAACTGACTTAATTTTTTTTTTTCAAAATGCGCCTGAATGAAGTCGAGATCTCAAGAATTATTCCAATTTATTGATTATTAAAAACCAATATAATACTGCTCTTCATGGCCGTATGTTTATTAAGTAATCTTGATATACCCTTCGCGATATTGGGTTCGATTCACCCCACTAACCCCAACTAGTTCGGTGGCCTAGCGGTATGGCTTCTGCACTGGTAAGCAGGAAGTCGTGGGTTCGAATCCCACCTGGGCCGGCATGTGATTTTTTTTATTTTTTTTTTATCACGTGCACCCATGCACAAGCACTGAGTGTGCGGTGCTCGTCCACGTCGGTGGCGGGCAATCAAACCTAATTTGAATATAATCTTGATAGAGACCTTATTTTGGTTAGAAACATAGGATTTATATTTATTCTTTTTCAAATTTAGATTTGTTTTAATTAAAGCTCGCAAAAATTCGTACGCCCCAACTCGTACGTCGACCAACTCGTACGCCGCCCCAACTCGTACGCCCCAACTCGTACGCCGACCGACCAACTATTATGGCACCAGCACATTAAGATTGTAGTTTGTAATAACAAAATACACAAGCACTGAGTGTGCGGTGCTCGTCCACGTCGGTGGCGGGTAATCAAACCTAATATTGAATATAATCTTGACAGAGACCTTATTATTTTTGGTTAGAAACATATGGGTCAATTTTCAATTGCACTAAATTGAATTGTCATGAAATGATAATGTCTCACACTACAACGTTCACTGTGTTCATCAGTCTAATCGTTAGCTTCGCTCTGTTGAGCTGCCAAAATCATTTCACTGTTCACAAGGCAAAAGTAAGAGAATGATCCTATGGCTTACCTAAAAAGTACAATACACGCTGGCATAAGAACAGCTTAAAACGACGTCACATTCACTAGCCAATCAGAGTAGGGAAAGCTAATGTTGATATTTTACCAAATACGAATGGCCAATCACGTTTATTCCAATGCAGGCTCTTCCAACGCCAGCAGAGTCGTAATGTTTCTGGATTAATCAGGGAGGTTAAACTTTCTTTAGGCTTTCTCCTTAATGTCCCTATTACACATGAGAAAGTTTAATGTCTCACACTATGCAACGTCCACTGTGTTCATCAGTATAATAATTAGCTTCGCTCTGTTGAGCTGCTTTGATGGAAGATTGTAATAAGGAAGATTGTAGGAATGACGGGGGCCCTTTGCCAAACCTCGGCTCCGGCTCCGTCTCCGGCTCCTGCTCCGGCTCCGGCTCCGGCTCCGTCATCCATATGCTGAAAATAGAGGTTGTGGGTTTTCATTGAAGCTGAAGCTCCGTTTTCCCTTTCAAACCAGAGAATCTACTTCCGAACCACAGCCAAAAGTCTCTATTTTGAATTTTTTTTTTTGATACCCGTTATTTTGAAATTGACTCCAGAAATGGAGCTGGAGCCGGAGCCTGAGCCGGAGCCGAGGCTTGCCGGAAAAGGGCCTAGATACACTGACCGTGTTTGAGCGCGAAACTGACGTATTTTTTTTTTTTTTTCAAAATGCGCCTGAATGAAGTCGAGATCTCAAGAATTATTCCAATTTATTGATTATTAAAAACCAATATAATACTGCTCTTCATGGCCGTATGTTTATTAAGTAATCTTGATATACCCTTCGCGATATTGGATTCGATTCACCCCACTAACCCCAACTAGTTCGGTGGCCTAGCGGTATGGCTTCTGCACTGGTAAGCAGGAAGTCGTGGGTTCGAATCCCACCTGGGCCGGCATGTGATTCTTTTTATTTATTTTTTATCACGTGCACCCATGCACAAGCACTGAGTGTGCGGTGCTCGTCCACGTCGGTGGCGGGCAATCAAACCTAATTTGAATATAATCTTGATAGAGACCTTATTTTGGTTAGAAACATAGGATTTATATTTATTCTTTTTCAAATTTAGATTTGTTTTAATTAAAGCTCGCAAAAATTCGTACGCCCCAACTCGTACGTCGACCAACTCGTACGCCGCCCCAACTCGTACGCCCCAACTCGTACGCCGACCGACCAACTATTATGGCACCAGCACATTAAGATTGTAGTTTGTAATAACAAAATACACAAGCACTGAGTGTGCGGTGCTCGTCCACGTCGGTGGCGGGTAATCAAACCTAATATTGAATATAATCTTGACAGAGACCTTATTATTTTTGGTTAGAAACATATGGGTCAATTTTCAATTGCACTAAATTGAATTGTCATGAAATGATAATGTCTCACACTACAACGTTCACTGTGTTCATCAGTCTAATCGTTAGCTTCGCTCTGTTGAGCTGCCAAAATCATTTCACTGTTCACAAGGCAAAAGTAAGAGAATGATCCTATGGCTTACCTAAAAAGTACAATACACGCTGGCATAAGAACAGCTTAAAACGACGTCACATTCACTAGCCAATCAGAGTAGGGAAAGCTAATGTTGATATTTTACCAAACACGAATGGCCAATCACGTTTATTCCAATGCAGGCTCTTCCAACGCCAGCAGAGTCGTAATGTTTCTGGATTAATCAGGCAGGTTAAACTTTCTTTAGGCTTTCTCCTTAATGTCCCTATTACACATGAGAAAGTTTAATGTCTCACACTATGCAACGTCCACTGTGTTCATCAGTATAATAATTAGCTTCGCTCTGTTGAGCTGCTTTGATGGAGGATTGTAATAAGGAAGATTGTAGGAATGACGGGGGCCCTTTGCCAAACCTCGGCTCCGGCTCCGTCTCCGGCTCCTGCTCCGGCTCCGGCTCCGGCTCCGTCATCCATATGCTGAAAATAGAGGTTGTGGGTTTTCATTGAAGCTGAAGCTCCGTTTTCCCTTTCAAACCAGAGAATCTACTTCCGAACCACAGCCAAAAGTCTCTATTTTGAATTTTTTTTTTTGATACCCGTTATTTTAAAATTGACTCCAAAAATGGAGCTGGAGCCGGAGCCTGAGCCGGAGCCGAGGCTTGCCGGAAAAGGGCCTAGATACACTGACCGTGTTTGAGCGCGAAACTGACTTAATTTTTTTTTTTCAAAATGCGCCTGAATGAAGTCGAGATCTCAAGAATTATTCCAATTTATTGATTATTAAAAACCAATATAATACTGCTCTTCATGGCCGTATGTTTATTAAGTAATCTTGATATACCCTTCGCGATATTGGATTCGATTCACCCCACTAACCCCAACTAGTTCGGTGGCCTAGCGGTATGGCTTCTGCACTGGTAAGCAGGAAGTCGTGGGTTCGAATCCCACCTGGGCCGGCATGTGATTCTTTTTATTTATTTTTTATCACGTGCACCCATGCACAAGCACTGAGTGTGCGGTGCTCGTCCACGTCGGTGGCGGGCAATCAAACCTAATTTGAATATAATCTTGATAGAGACCTTATTTTGGTTAGAAACATAGGATTTATATTTATTCTTTTTCAAATTTAGATTTGTTTTAATTAAAGCTCGCAAAAATTCGTACGCCCCAACTCGTACGTCGACCAACTCGTACGCCGCCCCAACTCGTACGCCCCAACTCGTACGCCGACCGACCAACTATTATGGCACCAGCACATTAAGATTGTAGTTTGTAATAACAAAATACACAAGCACTGAGTGTGCGGTGCTCGTCCACGTCGGTGGCGGGTAATCAAACCTAATATTGAATATAATCTTGACAGAGACCTTATTATTTTTGGTTAGAAACATATGGGTCAATTTTCAATTGCACTAAATTGAATTGTCATGAAATGATAATGTCTCACACTACAACGTTCACTGTGTTCATCAGTCTAATCGTTAGCTTCGCTCTGTTGAGCTGCCAAAATCATTTCACTGTTCACAAGGCAAAAGTAAGAGAATGATCCTATGGCTTACCTAAAAAGTACAATACACGCTGGCATAAGAACAGCTTAAAACGACGTCACATTCACTAGCCAATCAGAGTAGGGAAAGCTAATGTTGATATTTTACCAAACACGAATGGCCAATCACGTTTATTCCAATGCAGGCTCTTCCAACGCCAGCAGAGTCGTAATGTTTCTGGATTAATCAGGCAGGTTAAACTTTCTTTAGGCTTTCTCCTTAATGTCCCTATTACACATGAGAAAGTTTAATGTCTCACACTATGCAACGTCCACTGTGTTCATCAGTATAATAATTAGCTTCGCTCTGTTGAGCTGCTTTGATGGAGGATTGTAATAAGGAAGATTGTAGGAATGACGGGGGCCCTTTGCCAAACCTCGGCTCCGGCTCCGTCTCCGGCTCCTGCTCCGGCTCCGGCTCCGGCTCCGTCATCCATATGCTGAAAATAGAGGTTGTGGGTTTTCATTGAAGCTGAAGCTCCGTTTTCCCTTTCAAACCAGAGAATCTACTTCCGAACCACAGCCAAAAGTCTCTATTTTGAATTTTTTTTTTTGATACCCGTTATTTTAAAATTGACTCCAAAAATGGAGCTGGAGCCGGAGCCTGAGCCGGAGCCGAGGCTTGCCGGAAAAGGGCCTAGATACACTGACCGTGTTTGAGCGCGAAACTGACTTAATTTTTTTTTTTCAAAATGCGCCTGAATGAAGTCGAGATCTCAAGAATTATTCCAATTTATTGATTATTAAAAACCAATATAATACTGCTCTTCATGGCCGTATGTTTATTAAGTAATCTTGATATACCCTTCGCGATATTGGATTCGATTCACCCCACTAACCCCAACTAATTCGGTGGCCTAGCGGTATGGCTTCTGCACTGGTAAGCAGGAAGTCGTGGGTTCGAATCCCACCTGGGCCGGCATGTGATTTTTTTTATTTTTTTTTTATCACGTGCACCCATGCACAAGCACTGAGTGTGCGGTGCTCGTCCACGTCGGTGGCGGGCAATCAAACCTAATTTGAATATAATCTTGATAGAGACCTTATTTTGGTTAGAAACATAGGATTTATATTTATTCTTTTTCAAATTTAGATTTGTTTTAATTAAAGCTCGCAAAAATTCGTACGCCCCAACTCGTACGTCGACCAACTCGTACGCCGCCCCAACTCGTACGCCCCAACTCGTACGCCGACCGACCAACTATTATGGCACCAGCACATTAAGATTGTAGTTTGTAATAACAAAATACACAAGCACTGAGTGTGCGGTGCTCGTCCACGTCGGTGGCGGGTAATCAAACCTAATATTGAATATAATCTTGACAGAGACCTTATTATTTTTGGTTAGAAACATATGGGTCAATTTTCAATTGCACTAAATTGAATTGTCATGAAATGATAATGTCTCACACTACAACGTTCACTGTGTTCATCAGTCTAATCGTTAGCTTCGCTCTGTTGAGCTGCCAAAATCATTTCACTGTTCACAAGGCAAAAGTAAGAGAATGATCCTATGGCTTACCTAAAAAGTACAATACACGCTGGCATAAGAACAGCTTAAAACGACGTCACATTCACTAGCCAATCAGAGTAGGGAAAGCTAATGTTGATATTTTACCAAACACGAATGGCCAATCACGTTTATTCCAATGCAGGCTCTTCCAACGCCAGCAGAGTCGTAATGTTTCTGGATTAATCAGGGAGGTTAAACTTTCTTTAGGCTTTCTCCTTAATGTCCCTATTACACATGAGAAAGTTTAATGTCTCACACTATGCAACGTCCACTGTGTTCATCAGTATAATAATTAGCTTCGCTCTGTTGAGCTGCTTTGATGGAAGATTGTAATAAGGAAGATTGTAGGAATGACGGGGGCCCTTTGCCAAACCTCGGCTCCGGCTCCGTCTCCGGCTCCTGCTCCGGCTCCGGCTCCGGCTCCGTCATCCATATGCTGAAAATAGAGGTTGTGGGTTTTCATTGAAGCTGAAGCTCCGTTTTCCCTTTCAAACCAGAGAATCTACTTCCGAACCACAGCCAAAAGTCTCTATTTTGAATTTTTTTTTTTGATACCCGTTATTTTGAAATTGACTCCAGAAATGGAGCTGGAGCCGGAGCCTGAGCCGGAGCCGAGGCTTGCCGGAAAAGGGCCTAGATACACTGACCGTGTTTGAGCGCGAAACTGACGTATTTTTTTTTTTTTTTCAAAATGCGCCTGAATGAAGTCGAGATCTCAAGAATTATTCCAATTTATTGATTATTAAAAACCAATATAATACTGCTCTTCATGGCCGTATGTTTATTAAGTAATCTTGATATACCCTTCGCGATATTGGATTCGATTCACCCCACTAACCCCAACTAGTTCGGTGGCCTAGCGGTATGGCTTCTGCACTGGTAAGCAGGAAGTCGTGGGTTCGAATCCCACCTGGGCCGGCATGTGATTCTTTTTATTTATTTTTTATCACGTGCACCCATGCACAAGCACTGAGTGTGCGGTGCTCGTCCACGTCGGTGGCGGGCAATCAAACCTAATTTGAATATAATCTTGATAGAGACCTTATTTTGGTTAGAAACATAGGATTTATATTTATTCTTTTTCAAATTTAGATTTGTTTTAATTAAAGCTCGCAAAAATTCGTACGCCCCAACTCGTACGTCGACCAACTCGTACGCCGCCCCAACTCGTACGCCCCAACTCGTACGCCGACCGACCAACTATTATGGCACCAGCACATTAAGATTGTAGTTTGTAATAACAAAATACACAAGCACTGAGTGTGCGGTGCTCGTCCACGTCGGTGGCGGGTAATCAAACCTAATATTGAATATAATCTTGACAGAGACCTTATTATTTTTGGTTAGAAACATATGGGTCAATTTTCAATTGCACTAAATTGAATTGTCATGAAATGATAATGTCTCACACTACAACGTTCACTGTGTTCATCAGTCTAATCGTTAGCTTCGCTCTGTTGAGCTGCCAAAATCATTTCACTGTTCACAAGGCAAAAGTAAGAGAATGATCCTATGGCTTACCTAAAAAGTACAATACACGCTGGCATAAGAACAGCTTAAAACGACGTCACATTCACTAGCCAATCAGAGTAGGGAAAGCTAATGTTGATATTTTACCAAACACGAATGGCCAATCACGTTTATTCCAATGCAGGCTCTTCCAACGCCAGCAGAGTCGTAATGTTTCTGGATTAATCAGGCAGGTTAAACTTTCTTTAGGCTTTCTCCTTAATGTCCCTATTACACATGAGAAAGTTTAATGTCTCACACTATGCAACGTCCACTGTGTTCATCAGTATAATAATTAGCTTCGCTCTGTTGAGCTGCTTTGATGGAGGATTGTAATAAGGAAGATTGTAGGAATGACGGGGGCCCTTTGCCAAACCTCGGCTCCGGCTCCGTCTCCGGCTCCTGCTCCGGCTCCGGCTCCGGCTCCGTCATCCATATGCTGAAAATAGAGGTTGTGGGTTTTCATTGAAGCTGAAGCTCCGTTTTCCCTTTCAAACCAGAGAATCTACTTCCGAACCACAGCCAAAAGTCTCTATTTTGAATTTTTTTTTTTGATACCCGTTATTTTAAAATTGACTCCAAAAATGGAGCTGGAGCCGGAGCCTGAGCCGGAGCCGAGGCTTGCCGGAAAAGGGCCTAGATACACTGACCGTGTTTGAGCGCGAAACTGACTTAATTTTTTTTTTTCAAAATGCGCCTGAATGAAGTCGAGATCTCAAGAATTATTCCAATTTATTGATTATTAAAAACCAATATAATACTGCTCTTCATGGCCGTATGTTTATTAAGTAATCTTGATATACCCTTCGCGATATTGGATTCGATTCACCCCACTAACCCCAACTAATTCGGTGGCCTAGCGGTATGGCTTCTGCACTGGTAAGCAGGAAGTCGTGGGTTCGAATCCCACCTGGGCCGGCATGTGATTTTTTTTATTTTTTTTTTATCACGTGCACCCATGCACAAGCACTGAGTGTGCGGTGCTCGTCCACGTCGGTGGCGGGCAATCAAACCTAATTTGAATATAATCTTGATAGAGACCTTATTTTGGTTAGAAACATAGGATTTATATTTATTCTTTTTCAAATTTAGATTTGTTTTAATTAAAGCTCGCAAAAATTCGTACGCCCCAACTCGTACGTCGACCAACTCGTACGCCGCCCCAACTCGTACGCCCCAACTCGTACGCCGAC